>BLSH010405760.1:118644-135043 GCA_018402905.1 Glandirana rugosa
CTTTCCTAGTAGCAGCGGCTCTCAAAACAGATATTTCCCTGTAAAGGGTGAGCATGTTACCATAAACTGCCTCGTCCTTACTAGCTACATACTCTGACTCCAATTTCTGGACCCTTCGTTCTGCCTCTATCAAAGCCAGCCCAGTATCCTTACGCACCTTATTGATTACCCTCTGATAATGACCTCTGATACACACCTTAAAGGCCTCCCATATATTTTGAGGAGAGGCCTCAGCCCCCTGGTTATGAGACCAATAGACCCCAATCTCCGCCTCCAACTCCGGGGAGACCCTGTCGTCCGTGATCCAGTAACCCGAAAGTCGCCACAATGCAGTCCCCCCCGGTCCATCTAATCTAAGGGTAAGCATGACAGGAGCGTGATCCGATATTCCCCTAGGGAGAATCTCCGTCTCCTGTGTCCTGGAGAGCAGGGACGTGTTAACGTAAATGAGGTCTATTCTGGAGAAGGAGGCATGCGTCGCAGAGTGGCATGTAAATTGGGCTCTGGCCGGATGCCTCCACCTCCACACATCACCCAAACCATATGTCTCAGCCTAGCGTGAGAGCAAAGAGCCCACAGCAGGGTCCGGAGCAGATTTATCCAAACTAGTGTTAGGCACCATATTGTAATCTCCTGCTATAACAATCCCCGCTGCAGAATATGAGACCAGTATAGGCATAATCTTGTCCAAAATGGTCAAACTGGCCGGGGGGGACATAAATCCCCACCACCACCAGCTCGAGCCTACCGAACAAAGTGTGCAGAATCACATATCTACCCTCCGGATCCAAATGTAAATCTAGAAGGGTAAATTTTAATGTCTTATGGACCAAGATACTAACCCCCCTGGAATAGGTGGAGAACGTGGAGTGGTAATAGTGACCCACCCACGGCCTCCGGAGGGCCAGCACCCTGCTCCCAACCAAATGTGTCTCCTGGAGGATGCAGACCTGGGGGGAATATCTCTTGAGGAACTCAAAAACCAGGGACCGTTTGACCTTCGAATTCATCCCTCTCACATTCCAAGATAATATTTTAAGGGACGCCATCATAATGGGAAGTTTGTAGCATTTCTCCCCCAGGTCTGCAACACGCAGGGAGGGCCACAACCATATATATCATGTGCGAACCAATCCTGGGAGTGACACATACTGCCACCTTTCTTATCTGCGGGGCCCCCTAGTGGTGAGTCCCCACACCTTTCATAGCAGTTAAGACATTCAGTTAAACCTGTATGCAGTAAATGAAAATGAAAAAAAGAGAAACAAAACAAAACCAAAACTTGTGCCCAGCACACATGGGTAACTATGTACTGGGGTCCCCTCAACCCCCCCCACCCCGCATCACCCCCGAACTCTGGTGTGTTTTATCCCAAAAACAAAACGTGGCAGCCGCCATTAGGGGTTGTGAACAGCAGCACCCGGGAGGGGAGTTCCAGTTCACATGCAGCTGTCCCCCACGTATATATTAAACCGGATCAACGTTCCCTGCTAAAAGTTAGTTCTCCTGGGGGTCCAGGGGCACATTCTTGAACAGAAGTAAACCAAACTGTGTTACAAACAGTGGCGAGCAAAAACAGGCCGTACATAATCTGGGCCTGTGATCTGAGGCATCTCAAAGAGTGGGCCCCCTTCTGTGAAGGCTAGGCCAGCCATTGCATAAGGACATGAAAAAAATCAATACATCCAGGGGGGCAGATTTTATCAGAGCAAAATGAGAACCTGCCGGGTCTCGGTAAGAGAGCACCAGCCATACAACCATCACTGCCCCCTGTAAGTGCCCGCCAACACTTCCAAGCTAAGGATAAGAGAACCGTGCTGTGTACTTCAGCCTCTGGGCAGGGTTTCCACCCAGTTGGATGCTTCCTCTGGCGACGTAAAAAAACGGACTGTTTCACCATCCTGTACTCTTAGCCGTGCAGGGAAGAGCATACTGTATTTTATTTTCCGGTTGCGAAGGTTCAATTTCACGTGGTCAAAGGACCTCCGGAGCTTCTGGGTTTCAATGGAGTAGTCTGGAAATATCATCAGCCTGGCTCCCTCATGACGTAGCTCCTCAACCTTCCTGGCCTCACGTAATACTAGGTCTCTATCCCGAAAATTCAGCAGTCCAAAGATGATTGTGCGTGGAGGAGCTCCCGTTGGCCCACGGGTAGCAGGCATCCTGTGTGCCCTCTCCACCACAAAAAAATCAGAGAACCGGGCCTGGGGCAAGAGGGAGCGCAGCAACCGCTCTGTAAACATTAGGGGATCAGTCCCTTCTATTCCTTCAGGGAGGCCCACAATACGGAGGTTGTTCCTCCTATTGCGATTTTCTGCATCCTCCGCACGTCCCTCCAGGGCCCTCACTTTAGTGCGGAGTAAATTAATAGAGGCAGTGTGTTCCTGGAGAGTGTCCTCTGCATCTCCCATGCGGCGTTCTGCCTCTGTAAGGGGAGCGCGGAACCCATCCATATCCCTTCGGATGAGGCCGACATCCATCTGCACCGATTCAAGCCTGCTAGTGAGGGCAGTCTGGCAGGTGTTGATGGCTAGCATTAGTGCATCAAACTGAGATTGTTCACCCAGTCCCAGGCCGCCCTCCTGAGTCTGAGAAGCCATGTTGTGGCCTGCAGTAGAAAGTGCCGGGGATGCCTGTGCTGCAGTAGAAAGTGCTCCCATCTGGAGGGGTGCCGGGGATGCCTGTGCTGGCTTTTTCTTTTTCTGCGAGGAGCGGGTCCCGTGAGAAACCCCGAACCTCCCTCTGGACATACCTCGCTCCCTGAAGGTATCCACCACCTCAGGATCCAAGACTGAGGGCCACAACAGCAGGGAAAGACATAAAAAACCGAGGGGTATGCGGGAGCTCCTCAGCTACACATCCACTCTGTCGGCCATCTTGGACACGCCCTCGTTATTTTATTTTTTTACCAGTAATGGTGGCCATCTGTGATTTTTATCGGGACTGCGGTATTGCGGCGGACATATCAGACATTTTCTATACTTTTTTGGGACCATTGACAGCTATACAGCGATCAGATCTAAAAATAGCCCCCGACTACTGTATAAATGTCATTGGCAGGGAAGGGGTTAACCTATAGGGGGCAATCAAGGGGTTAACTGTATTCCCTAGGCCGGTTCTAACTGTGTGGGGGCTGGGCTTGCAGGGGCATGACAGATCTAACTGATCTTGATGACAGGGATCAGTAGATCTCTGTCATGCCCACTGACAGAACGGGGAACCGCCGTAAACACGGCGGTTCCCCATTCTTCCTGTGTAGTAGGCCGACGGACATTGACCGCTCGCCCCCTAGCCACGCCTGCACAAATCACTTTTTATAAATTGGCAATTCACATTATGCTGCTACATTGTAGCAGTAAATATACGCGACATGCTTGGAAAGGGGTTCATTTCTTAACAGAAACCCTGAAGTGGCAGAACAACAGAAACACCTCTAAGATAGACTCCCCTCCCTAGTTATCATTATAAAAATGGTAAAGTAAAAATTGGAATTTTTATTTTTGTCAAAATTATTTGACATCAAGACACAAGAGTATAGGAGTAAAAGAAAATGTAGTCCCCGTTCTCATCGGCATGATTTGACAGGTCAAATCGCAGCCTATTGCCGGCAATGGGAGCTTCCCAGTCGGTGCAACACCGACTTTGCGGCGCCACACCGATTTCCAAAAGTAGTTCCTGCACTACTTTTGGTAACTTCAATAGACATCTGTGCATAAACCAGCACAGATGTCTTTCAAGTCACTCCCGAAGTCGGAGTGAAATGCAGCTTTGAAAGTTGCATGATTTCAAAGCCGTGTTCAGTGTGAACAAAGGCTCAGGGCCAGTTCACACAGGAACAGACAGCAGCTTTACCTCTCTGGCAGCTCTCCGTTCCCCACTGCAGTAAGGGGTAGTGTGGGGATTCAGGGCATCACACACAGCTCTCTTTATTTTTTTGTATAGACTTTATTTGAAGCTTACAAAAGTACACTTCATTCATGCTGCTGTACAGCAGCGCGATGTGTTGTGATCCTGTACTGTCTGCTGTGATAAAATGCAGCATGTCTTCATCTTATCACAATATGCTGCAGCGCAGCGCTGTACTGCATTGCAGTGTGAATGGGACACACAGAAAACAATTTACTGTGTGTCTTTGCACTGACAGGTGTTTTATAATGCAAATGCCTGTCACCGCATGTGTGAATTCATGCTTACTCTCACAGGGGTTTACTTCAGCATAATTACAGCCAAAATACACGGCCTCCTGGCTGTTTTACCATCTAGCTTGGTCTGTGTAGGCTGTTAAGGTGGCCATAGATAGATCAAAATTTGGCTGATTCTGCAGGGACTGGCTAAGGCTGAATTCACACATGGATTTACTGGATTGTCAAATGTCTGTCACTGCAAGGACACACAGAAAACAATTGTGTGACATTACAATGCAATACAGAACTGCACTAAAATGCAGACATGCTGCACTTCATTGCAGCGCACTGTACAGCAGGACAGTGCATCGTGCTACGGTAAAGCAACATGAATGAAGTGTACTTTTTGTACACTTCAGATAAATTTTGTACAAAAAAAAAAAAGGGGGAGCGGTGTGTGAATTGCACACCGCACTGCTCCCTACTCAGTTGGGAACAGACAGCTGCCAGAGAGGTAAAATAGTCTGCGCACTAACGTTCGGAGCTTTCTGTTCGTTCTCGTTCTTCCGCACATGTGTACTGGAGCATTCCTACGTGCCAACGGAGAAAACCTTTGCTGCTGGATCATTCTCTGACACACCCACTGAGCAGGCATGGGTGGGCAGGAAGTCAAAAGGAGTTTGGGTTCTCCTGTGACCAGGTGGATGCCTTGGCCAACTTCAGGAAGGTCGACTGGGAGCCCCTGCAGCCATACCTGTATTCTCTACCGGGACGATAACCCCCTCATATCTCTTGCAGGCACCCCCTGCTGCTTGGTATGTCTTTTTCAGGTCTGCGTCAATCCTGCGGTCAAGCCCATTCCTAAAGGAGACCGCATCTTCCATCGGCAGTGTCGGGTTTCTTGCCAACCTCATGACCGAGGCATCCACTGGGGGCACTGTGTCAAACAGTTGTGCGTCTGCATCAGAAGGTTGAATGGTACCGGTCTTGTCAACCTTCTTCCACTCTTAAAGAACAAAGTTCTTGATCTCATCCATCAAGGCGAAAGTTGAAGATTTCTTCTAGAGATGAGGAAAGTATCTCAGTGACTTTGGCGGAGGTTCAACAGATTCTTCCCATTTTATGGCCTCGTTTACCGCCGTTATAAAGGGGTCAATACTGGCAAAGTCCAGGGATGTAGAGAAATCCTCTGCTCCTTCATCCTATGAAGCTGTAGCTGATTCCCCCTGGTGGACAGGTGCATCTGTTGGTCTATCAATCCCCGAGGGTCCTGGCTATCTCTTGAGAAAAGTCCAACTCCTTGATAGAGTCTTGGATCATTTTCTTCAGACGCCATTGCCTCCTGTTTCTCTTTCTCCCTGTCTCTACAGGCTTCCGAGAAACAGCTCTCACAGACCAGTTTGTCGGGCAGCTTCTGCAGGCTCAACAGGCTTTCTCATGGGGTCTGGACGCACTGTGGGAAGACCCAGAGCACCCAGCAGCATGATGTGCTGAGTCATGTGATCTTCGAGCAGAATGCGAAAAGAGTCCATGTGTAAGGCCAAGCTACTGGATCTTCTGCGAGATGAATGCCGGTGCGGGCTGGAAAGGGGACAAAGATATCTCTTAAAATGGGGCCCTGCTCTTTTTTATTTTACTCACCAATATGTTGCAGCCCCATACCTAGAGGGGTGTTGATGATGGGGGCAGGGTGTTGCTCTCTTCTATAGAGTTATAATGGTCCTGTGGGTTGGCCAGGGGTGGAGCAACCAACCATGCATATGCTGCCATGAAGGCACCAGGAAAGCTTGATACACATGTAAAAACACTTGCACAAAGCTTATTAAATGCCTGAAAAAAACGTAAAAATCACTAGGAATACACTCTACTTAAGTGTGAATGCAGGCTTACAAACTGTTTCCATTGACACATTACTACTCTACTACGGACACACTGATACTACATGATAAAAATTGTTAAATGAAAAAAATTTTCAGCTGAGTGCAATAACATTTGAAAATGATTGTCACGTGTATAAAGGTAGGGTCGAGGTGACAGGGTGGTCATCACATCCTCTATGCTTCCCTCCTTGTTGGGTGCCAAGTGTGGGTCACATAGAAGGCCTACCCTGGGGTGGGTTCTTTTGAGCAATTCTAGGCACCTGTAAGAGGATCACTTTACTACACATGGGGTACCTTTACTTCTGTGCCGTTTTCATCAATGTCCTGGAGCAAGGGTGAGATCACCGTGGGGGAATATTGGACCTGAAGGCGGGCCACTGCTTTTAGAGATGAGCATGCACCTTGTAAAATTGCACCATAGCTGTTCTCCAGTTAACTCTCAGGTCCCTGTGACAATGTACTCCCTCACTGTAACTTGAATTTAGGAGGGACACACTGAGCCTTATCCACTTCCACCCTTATAGCGTATAACTGCTACCTCACTCCCAGTAATGTTATGGGGTGCCGCCATGCACTTAGCATGGACTCCATGCATACACTTCCTTAACCCTTGCTCTTCCGTACCTGTCTACAGGTCAAGAACCTCTGCTACGCGAGTCTGCTTCTGTTGTTATGGGAGACAGACTGCTCATGGAGAGGGTGCGGGCAACATCTCCCTCTCTGCGAGAGGCTCTCTCACCCATTACAGGCACACGGTTTACAACAGGCTGCTTGAGGAACTTCTATTATCCTTGGTGACCACTTGTATCTTCACATTGTATGAATGCTTTGTACTAATGTATTCATACCTGAAAGTGCTTTAGTCATTTGAGCTGCAGAAATTTGCTGGTTACTTGTATTACACTCCTTGAGTAAGGCAGGCAGGAACAAGGTTTCAAAAGCTTTATTTGAAAAACTGCAAAAAGATCACAGTGCAACATGCGAGAAGTCCTTTCCTTACATCCCTAATACTAATTCAGGCTATGTACTGCCCCGGCATACCTGCAAAGTTAAAGTCCTTGTATAACCGCTTCAATACTCACCACTTTCACCCTCTTCCTGCCCAGGCCACTTTTCAGCTTTCAGTGCTGTCACACTTTGAATAACAGTTGCACGGTCATGCAACACTGTACCCATATGACATTTTTATAATTTTTTTGAGACAGAGCTTTCCTTGGGTGGTATCACCACTGGGTTTGTTTTTATGTTTTTGCTAAATAAACTAAAAACTAATGAAAATTTTGAAAAAAAGAAAAAAAAATATGATTTTGCAAACAAGTAATTTTTCTTTTTCACTGATGATCAAAGCCCTGATTATCAGTGCAAATGTATACTGTCAGAAGACAGCACACGTGGAAAGGAATGCAAATAACCAGCAAGTTTGTTTACACATAGTAAAGGGCCACTTGTGATTGGCCCTTTACCATGATCAGCTGTGTCCAAAGGCGCGTGCCCCAGGGGGTGCAGTTCTGGGAGGAGGTCCATGGACGCCCTCCCAGAACTGGACGGCTGTGATGTAGCCATCTTTTGGCTATAGTGTGGTTGGGAAGTGGATAATATAGCGGATCCATGAGTGGTTAGTGTCTTCCGGGACAAACCCCAGGTCCCGAGGACCTCCTACATCATGGCAGTTGCAGAAGCTTCATTCCCTTGCTCCTCATTAGTGTAGCTTTCCAATTTTCTCCTCTTTGGGCTCCCTGGTCCAGAACACTGTCCCTCACTTATAACACATAATCAGTGGGTCGGACCCTAACAAAAGAACTGCTAAAACTATAAAGAGGTTCTAAAGCTTTTTTTTTTCATTATTATTAAACTAACAAACATATTATACTTACCTGCTCTGTGCAATGCTTTTGCACAGATCAGCCCTGATCCTCTTCTTTTGGGGTCCCCCGCCGGTGCTCCAGGCCCCCCTTTGTTGGGTGCCCCCACGGGAAGCTGCTTTCCATTGGGGACTTGTGCCTGCTTGCTCCCGCATCACAGGATTTAATAGGCAGCAGTGGGAGCCAATGGCTCCCACTGCTATCAATCTGTTCACTGGAGGAGAGAGACAGCAGCTGGAGCCGCTGCGCTTGTGCACATTGCTGGATTAGATCGGGCTCATGTAAGAAAAAGGGGGGGGGTCTGGGGGAGAGCTGCAGCACACAAGATTTTTCACCTTATTGCACAGAATGCATTAAAGTATAACTAAAGGCATTTTTTTTTTGTTTTTAGTTTTGAATAGAGTGCAGAGGGATTAGAATACAGTCACACCTTCGTTCACAAACACTTCTGTTCACGAACAACTGGGGTCAAACAGAAGAGTTCACAAAAATTCACTTTGGTTCACGAACACGATTTGTGGCCATTTTCCCCGCTTATACCAGCTCTGGTGAGATTGTGGGTCACAGAGACACTGAAAGTGTACAGTACTGTGAAGACACTTACAGTACAGTATTGAGACGCTTTTTAGCACATACATACTGTACATCCAGTATGGCTCCAAAGAAAATGCAGTGCAAGCATGGTGGAAAGAAGAAAGTGCGGAGCAGTAACGCAGGTGACAATATGCAAAGCGCAAATGCAGGTGACAAGAATGTGCAAGGTTAGTGTTCATACTCTCTTCATACTGTACTGTACTTTATTTTCATAGCTTTGTGGTTCAAAAACAAAAAAAAAAAAGTCAGAATGGATTAACCTGATTTACATTGAACCCTATGGGAAAATTTGCCTCGGTTCGCGACCAGAGTCAGTTCAAGAATTAAGTTTGTGAACCGAGGTATCACTGTACCTATCAGTTTTTATTGCTGTCTGTGCTCCTGTTGGAGAGATTCACCCTCTCTATTTGTCCTGTTCACCATTATCATTGAAAGTGAGAGTAAAAGAAAATCTGAAACTTTGGGTTGTTCCCAGAAAAGTATTAGAGGGGAAATCTTTCAATGGACACAATACTTTTGGTGGTCCCCGAGGAATTCCCTTACTGTTTGGCTATGGGACAGGAAGTGAAGGGAAATCTCTGTAATGGGACTCAAATGGTGAAATATCTGACAGGGATTATAACCCTCCCGTGATCTATCCAAAATGAAAAAAAGTTTTGCCCATAGTTCTGTAAACCCCCCCTGTAAGAAAAAGGCATAATGAGCAAGTATGCATCGCATACTAGCTCATTTTTATTATTATTGTTATACAGGATTTATATAGCGCCAACAGTTTACGCAGCACTTTACAATGTAAAAGGGAGACAATACAGTTACAATACAATAAAATACAAGAGGATTAACCACTTGACCATTTAAACCCCCTTCCTAACAGACTTTCAGTGCTATCACATTTTGAATGACAATTACTCAGTCATACTACACTGTACCCATATGAAATTTTTGTCCTTTTTTTCACACAAATAGAGCTTTCTTTTGGTCGTATTTAATCACCATTTGGGTTTTTATTTTTTGCGCCATTAATGGAAAAATTTTGTAAAAAAAATCATTTTTTTTTGTTTCTGTTATAAAATTTTGCAAATTAGTATTTTTTCTTCATAAATTTTGGCCAAAATTTATACTGCCATCTTTGGTAAAAATAACCCAAATAAGTGTATATTATTTGGTCTTTGTGAAAGTTATAGAGTCTACAATCTATGGTGCCAATCACTGAAAATTGATCACATCTGATATGCTGACGGCCTATCTCATTTCTTGAGACCCCAACAAGCCAGGAAAATACAAAACCCCCAAATGACCCCTTTTTGGAAAGTAGACAGTCCAAAGTACTTAGTAAGAGGCATGGTGAATTTTTTGAAGTTGTAATTTTTTCCCACAATTTTTTGCAAAATGAAGTTTTTTTTCACACAATTGTCATATTAACAGGTTATTTCTCACACCCAGCGTATGCATACTACAAATTACACCCCAAAACACATTCTACTACTTCTCCAGAGTATGGCGATACCACGTGTAAGACTTTTACGCAGCTTGGCCACATAGAGAGACCCAACATGCAGGGAGCACCATCAGGCATTCTAGGAGCATAAATTACACATCTCATTTCTTGACTACCTTTTGCACTTTTGAAGGTCCTGGAGCACCAGGACAATGGAAACGCCCAAAAAATGACCCCATTTTGGAAAGCAAACACCCCAACATATATTCTAGGAGGCACAATGAGTCCTTTGAACAGGTAATTTTTTCCACAAGTTTTTGGAAAATGTGTAAAAAAAATGAAAACGCGTTTTTTTTTTTTTTACACAAAGTTGTCCATTTATACAATATTTCTAACACACAGCATGTACATAGCAAGAATTACACCCCAAAATATATTCTGCTATTCCTTCCGAGTATGGCGATACCACATGTGTGACACCTTTACACAGCATGGCCACATACAGAGGCCCAACATGCAGGGAGCACCAACAGGTGTTCTAGGGGCATACATTTCTAATCTAATTTGACTACCTATTACACTATTGTGAGGCACTGTAATGGCATGGATGTGTCACGGATGAGAACTGATGTGGTATGGATAAGCATGAATGAGGCATAAATGAGCACGAATGGGGGTGGATGAGCCGTGGATGGGGATGACTGAGCACGGATGGGGATGGCTGAGCACGGCTGCATGGCTGAGCACAGATGGATGGGTAAGCACGGATGGATGGCAGAGCACGGATGAAGCTGGATGGGTGAGCATGAATGCATGGTGGAGCATGGCTGGATGGGTGAGCGCAGATGAATGGGTGAGCATGCCTGGATGGGTGAACATGGATGCATGGGTGATGGATGAGGTTGGATGGGCGAGCATGGATGAAGCTGACTGCATGGGTGAGCATGGATGGATGGGGGGTCCAGACTGGCACATAGCAGTACTGTGGGCACTTCAGATCCGGCCCACAGCACCGCTGCTTCTGATCTCTCCCCTCTCCTCTCACACTGCACCATCGGTGCGGAGAGGGGAGAGACAAGCCGGATATCCGCCGGCTTGTTTACATCTGATCGCTCCATTGTTTGACAGGGCGATCACATGGTAAATGGCCGATGCGAGTGGCCATTTACCGCAATCCATGATGCGCCGGGTCTCATGGACCCGGCAGTCATGGATACTCCCGGGTGCGCGATTCTGGGAGGACGTTCTAGTACGCCCTCCCAGAACAATTGATCCACCTTGCTGCCATGTTTCTATATGACACGGTCGGCAAGTGGTTAAGATGGCCCTGCTCAGAAGAGCTTACAATTTGATAGGGTGGGGCAGGTAGTACAAAAGGTTCTCACTGTAGAGAATGCGTTGATGGAAGTGGTAAAAGATTAACTGGAGGTGTGATAGGCTTCCCTGAAGAGATGAGTTTCCAGGGATTGCCTGAAGGTAGCAAGAGAAGGAGATAGATGGACAGGTTCAGATAGAGAGTTCCAGAGAATGGAAGAGGCTCTGGAGAAATCATGGAGACAAGCATGGGAGGAGGAGACGAGGTAGCTTGAGAGTAGGAGGTCCTGGGAGGAACGGATTGGATTGGGTGATATTTAGAGACAAGATTGGTAATGTAGCTCAGGGCAGAGTTGTGAATGGCTTTGTATGTTGTGGTTAGTATTTTGAATTTAATTTGCTGGGTGATTTGGAGCCCGTGTAGGGATTGGAGGAGAGGGGTGGCAGACACTGAGCGTTTAGCAAGGTGTATAATTTTGGCAGCAGCATTCACGATAGACTGAAGAGGGGATAGCCTATGGAGAGGGGGGCCAATGAGAAGGGAGTTGCAATAGTCAAGGCAAGCTCATTTATGAAATACTTACCTTAGAAGGAAGCGCCCGCATATTCCCTGGTGTTTCTTTCGGGTTTACGGGCTCCGGCGCTGTGAGCAATTAAATCACTCCCACGCATGAGTTTGGGAGCCACTGGTCATGGGACACCGCTCTGAAGAAAAGGCACGGGTGGCCGTTCCTTCAGAGCGCATGCGCCAATGACGTCATCAGCGGGGTATACAGTAAATATCTATGAACCAGTTGCCGACCGCCCGCTGTGGCTTGACGGCGGCAACACGGTTCGCTAATGCGAAGCGCCGTTACATGACGGCGGCTGCGGGAATGAGTATTGTGAGCTCACTGTGTTCCGGGGGGGGGCAGGGAGCGGGTAGGGCTGACTCCATCTCCACCGGCTACCCACGATGGCTCCCCCGCAGTGCGAGGACGGAAGTGCGTGTATATAAACACGGATCTCTGTTCTGACAGAGGGGGAAGGGATGTGATCACAGGTTCCCTGTATATTGGAGACGTGATCACTCCCCTCCCCCTGCCAGCCCAGCTCCCCAGTTAGAACATACTGAGGGAACACAGTTAACCTCTTAGAGCGCCCCATCCAGGTTAACCCATTCACTGCCAATGGCATTTATACAGTAATCAATGCATTTTCATAGCACTGATCGCTGTATAAATGCCACTGGTCCCAAAAAAAGAGTCAAAATGGTCCGACATGTCCGCCGCAATATCACAGTACTGCTAAAAATTGCAGATCGCCGCCATTACTAGTAAAAGAATAAATAAATAAATGAACCCCATAAATGAATTCTCATACTTCGTAAACGTGGCAACTTTTGCGCAAACCAATCAATAAACGCTGATTGCAATTTTTTTTAACAAAAAATATAAAGAATTTAAATCGGCCAAAAACTATGAAAAAAATGTTTATATATATTTTTTTTTGGATATGTATTTTAGCAAAACTAAGAAATATTTTTTTTTTTGCAAAATTTACACTTTTTGTTTATAGCAGTGATCAGAAATGATGCAGAGGTGATCCAATACCACCAAAAGAAAGCTCTATTTGTGGGTAAGAAAGGACGCAAATTTCGTTTGGGTACATCACACTACCACGCAATTGTAAGTTAAAGCGACGCAGTGCCGAATCGCAAAAAGTGCTCTGGTCCTAAAGGGGGAAATCCTTCCAGGGCTGAAGTGGTTAAATGGTGCAAGTTTAGGAGATGTTTACAGTACCTATAGGTAAGCCTAAAGCCTCGTACACACGGGACGACGATCGTGTTCAACACGCCGCGCTCACGACCGTTGCATGCAGAATCGATCGTCTGTGGCGGCGCTTTCAACAGTTGAACATACGACGGTCGTTCGTGGGAGTTGTATGTGCAGACTAGAAAACTTGGTCGTGTCAACAAGCTTGCATAGGACCGTTGGGTCGTGTGTAGAGCAGCTGTGTTCAACAAAGTTGTATTGTGCTAAACACGCATGCGCCAAGTCCGGAACGGGCGGAAGTGTCCGTTCGTGTACAACTAAGCTTCTGTTTCACAGTTGCAGATTCGATTTGATTTCGCCAATTTCATTCAAATAGTGAAATGCCGCGTACATTAGCATCTTTTTCAATGGGATAATAACGAAGGTGCACCTTGCTAGTGGTACACATGATACTAATGTCATAAAAGTCAGCTGTACTGTAGTGATATTAATAGAATTTGCACTAATTTCAATCTCTTTTCTTCTATTTACCATTTCCTCAATATTATAAGCTCAGAAATATGTGAATTCCTAGAATTGAACATGTTAGTGGTTCTTTGCAATTTGTTTTAACTTTGATTTTGAATGTAATTGCCCAATTCTAAATTTCCATTTTGTTAAATAAATGTAGGCAAGTATTGTAATTTTAAATATTCTTTATTATAAAATCATAAAGAATATAAATTAAATAATCAGATGAAATTATCTGGAAAGAAAATATAACATCAAACAAAGGTAAGGAGTCAAAACAAATATGGATAAAATTCCCCAAAAATATAAATAATACAAAATAATATAAAATTAAACAAAAAAAAGCCTCAATGGGGGTACTGCCCATACTCCCCAGACCAGGGTTGTTGGGGGCCTTGGGGGTAATACTGCCACTGTGTTTGGTGGTGCTGTGGCAAGGGATGTGATGGGGCAGGTGGGGGAGGAGGTGGAGGTGCTGGTGGCTCATCGTCCACAACCCGATTGGTGTTCTTAAGCTGGCCCTCACCCCCTTGACCATCACATCCAGCATTAGCTGTTCGGCTATCTGCTTCTGCTCTAATGTAATTTGGCGTATTTTGGTGGCCACCAGTGCCCCGAATGCCTCCGCCTCATCGGGGTCCTTTTATAGCACTTGGCTGGCATCCCTGAAATATTGGGCTGCCGCCTCATCGGCATCCTGGGCCCTCCTCTTCCGTCTCCTCCCGACCTCCAGGGGAGGAATTGGGGACACGCAGGGCTGTGATGGCCCAGCTGCCTCCTCCTCAGTGACACTTTCCTGGGTATAAAAAAGTGAAATTATTCGAATATGATTGTTTGTGTGGGTGATGAATCCAAACCAATGAACATTTCATTACTGTTGCTTATTGAATATTTAGAAAAGACAAACACTAGCATTCGGGCACCAGCATTTGGATTTCTACTTTGAATGTCTTTAGGCCACAACTGTGTTTGGATCTCTAAACCAATGTGTTAAGACTCCAATGTTTGGCCAATAATGTTTACTTATTATCATTGGATTGTATTTTAACAATATGTTCTCCAACACTATACCTGGGTGATGCCGGCCTCCTCCTCCTCCTCGTGTCTAGCAGGAGACACGGCCTCCCCTGATGAGGAGGGAAGGGTGGAGAGGGATGGCCGAACCTCAGATCCACCCTGTAGGAAGAGCAGGCTAGTATAGTACCACAGTTTAGGCACATACACGTCAGACGCTGCCGCTCCAGACCGTTTGGATTGCTCTACCTTCTTCACCTCCCTGCCAAAGGTTGTGCGAAGGCTTTGTATTTTTAGCCGCACATATTTTGGGTTGGCATTGTGTAAATCTCTTTACACAGCTCCACCAGCTGTGTTAACGCTGCCTGCTTCCGGGCCTTGTCGTGGTAGTCCTTTCTCTGGACATCCCACAGGCAAGGGAGCTGGTGGTAGAGCTCTATGAATTTTGGCAGGAACTCCTGGCTGAAAAAACGGTCGCTCATTATGCCTGCAAGAGAGAAGACAAAGCATCATGCAACTTCATACAGCATACCCCTATTAAAGCCCCACCAAATCTAGGCCCCAAGCCAAGCAGTAATTGGCTTGCTGCATCATCCATTTAATCCAGGACACATATGGATTACCCGGGTTCAGAGCCTAATTGAATGCAGATAAGGCACCAAGTGAGTTAAATTTCCACCCTAATCAGGCACAGAACCAGAGTAATTAATATCAGTCCCGAATTAAAGGGATGATGTAGCAAACAGAAGCAGTATAAGCAGTGGTGTAACTAGAACCCTCAGGGCCCCGATGCAAGTAACCATGAAGGGCCCCCCCTGACAGGGCCCTTTCCTCAGAGGAAAATTGAGAGATTGGGTCCTCTCTGCCGGTGTTTCTCAGTCTCTTTATAGTCAGGGCTCCCTTGAAGGTTACCCCTAGGTTAATGAGGATGCACTGCAACCACTCTACAATTGTGTGCATTGCCGAGTTGCAGCATAGTGGTGATGCATGTAGAGGGTTAAAACAGGCGGTCAGCAGACAACAGATTGCCTCTTTACCAGCAGTGAAATGCCTGAGCACGGATCGCTTTCACAGGAACAGCATTTTTATTTCTGGTACTAGGAACAAGCGGCTAACAAAAATTAGTGCTTGTACACAAAGGGGGTCAGGATTAAAAGCACATACATAGAATGTGCATACACACATGTACACATACATAATGCACATGCACACACACACATATACTGTATATATGTACACATATAAACACACACATTAATGAACATATATATCTATATATATACGCACTTATATACATGCACCCACATACATGCACCCACACAAGGGTACCCAATAAAAATACATGTACACACATGCAGAATTGCAGAAAGTTTGTTTCTAAAAAACGCAGTAACTTCTCTCTTTATGCCGGGTACTGCACTGTAGGGGGAGCCAAAGAGCACAGTAACACTGCTTTCACTTTCACACACAGTGTAAACAGTGTGACGAGGCTCCCCGCAGCACTCCATCTCTCACCCCCCTCCTAATCTAACCACACAGGGGGCCCTTATGGGCCACGATGTCACGTCATGGGCCGTATTTCTCTCTTCAATGACGCAAAAAATCTTTGTTTGAAAGACGTTAAGACGTACACACATGTACATAAAAATAACCCATGGGAACACACCCACGTACATACACCCACGTACATATATTCACGCATATATATATCTATATATACAAGTAATTACACACACAAATATACACATGTATATATGTCATATACACACACACACGTACACGTAATACATACACATGTACACACATACGTGTAAGATACATACACGAAAATTAGGACTGGGGGAAACACATGTTCGTGATTAAAAACAATCGGCGAACAAGGATCATGGTCTTTATTTTTACGACAAGG
>BLSH010405760.1:153641-166506 GCA_018402905.1 Glandirana rugosa
AGCGAGGGATCCGGATTTGTTACGCCGGCTGATGTTCTTTTACCGCTGGTCCGAGGCCGTTTTACCCGCGGCTCGCGGTGTCGCGCTCCGTCCACCCTCGAACCCTCTGGTGGGACCTTCGGGGGTACCCGCCCCCCCCACGTTGTCGCCCCAGGGTTTCCCTACCCCGTGATCGCTCCTTCTCCCCCCTTGGACGGTCGGGGGGGGTCTGGTTTCCCTTCCCCCGTATGAATGGGGTAGATCTACCCGCCACGCCCCTAGGGTGGGCCCTGTCGTAGGCGCGAGGGCCGATCCGGCCTCCCTCGACGGCCGGGTCACGCGTGACACACGTCGCCGCCCCGCAAATTGGGCGCCCCGGGTTCCCCCCTCTTCCTCGCTAGTGCCCCATCCCTTTGGGACCCCGCTGTTGCACCCCCCCCGCCCATGGGGGCTTCCAGGGTGGTCTCCCAAGCTCCCACCTGCCTCGCGCTGTGGCGCTCGGCGCCCATTTTGCCGGAGCCTGGTCGCCATTTTCTTGTAGTCGGCCGCATTGTTTAGGCCTAGGGAGCGACTGGTGGCCATTTTTGTGTAGTCGCGGCCCTGTTATAGGGGTGTTTGGCCTCTAGTGTGCATGGTGGCCATTTTCCCTGTGTCTACACCTGGATGTGAGGCCTGGGGGCGGTCCTGGCCGGTGTTTGGCGCCGATTTACCCCTCCTGCATGGCGCGGTTCTCCACGGCAGCGGCTCTGAGCACAGCGGCAGTGGGCAGCAGGAGTGGGTGAAGGCAGCGACAGCTGTGGACAGCGGCAGCAGGCAGCTCCTCTCTGGGTCAGGTGGTGAGTCCCTTCAGGGTGACCCTTCTGCCCAGCCTTGCTCAGCTGTGGGGTAGGGGGTACAGTGGTCTCCGGCAATAGGCCTCATTTAGTAGGCATTGCCAGGGTGGGTGACAGTATGGCAGCCGATGCGGGTGCTTCCCCACCGGACCTCTCGGTGCCTGCAGCCAGCACTTCAGGGGCTCTAGAAGACGCAATATCGACGGTCCTGGAGACGTTTGTCTCCCGGGTAGAGTCGCTGTTGGACCTCAGGGACGCCAAAAAGCGCCCCTTGCCCCCCCTTCGGGGGAGAACTCGGAACGTGAGGGGGGGGGGGGCTTCTCCGTTGCGGGGACCCCCCTCGAGCTGTCGGATGGCAAGGTTCCCGACACTCCTGATAGAGGGGATGAGTCTGAGCCGTCCGCTGCTGCGCACGAGAAGGCTTTAGTAGACGCTCTGATCACTTCAGTGCGTGAGACCCTGCGATTGGACGAAACGTCGGGACCCTCTCGGAGGGTGCCCGTTCCCTTCGGGTCACACAGACATGGCCCTGCGGCTAAGGTCTTTCCGTATGTGGACTCTCTCGATAAGTTTGTTTATAAGGATTGGGCTCGGCCTCAGAGCTCCCTTCCTATCCCGAAGTGTTTCGCTGTGCGTTATCCCTTTGAGGATAAATTATTGAAGAAGTGGGCATTGCCCCCCCGTGGTTGACCCACCGGTGTCCCGCCTGTGCAGGGCGACCACTATCCCGGTGAAGGGCACGCAGTACTTTAAGGACCCGGCTGACAGGAAGGCTGAGGCTTGTGTCAGGTCCCTATTTGTTCTGACGGGATCGGCCATGCGGCCCATGGTGGCTTCTGCACTGGCGTCGCAAACGCTCACTGAGTGGGCAAAGTGGTTGCACAGCGAGCTGAACAGGACTCAGGCTTCTCCTGAGTGTGTGGACCTCGCTGACCGGATGGTTCAGGTGGCTCAGTATATGTGCGATGCTGCCCTGGACGCAGCCCCCCTGATATCCAAGGCGTCCGCGGTCTCTGTGCTGGCCAGGCGGTGGCTTTGGCTGAAGTGCTGGTCTGCAGACATGCCTTCTAAGAGGACCCTGGCGGATTTACCTTTCGGGGGGGGGGGCGGCTCTTCGGTGACTCCTTAGACGAGGTGATCAAAGATCTCACCGGAGGCAAGAGCTCCTTCCTCCCGGAGCCCAGGAGGAGTGCGGACTCCCGTCGCCGTCAGGGGCCTTCCTTTCCGGCCTATAGGCGGCCTTTTCGTCCCGCGCCTCAGGCAAGGGTCCACATCCCGCTAAGGCCCCCACAGGTGGACAGAAGCGTCCCTAGCCGCGTAAGAGCACCAAGCCAGAGGACAAGGTCTCCTCCTCATGAAGGGTTGCCCCCGCCCGGTGTTCGGGTGGGGGGGGGGGCGTCTCCTGGGGTTCGCGGACAGGCGGTCTTCCCGAATCTCGGACCGCTGGGTGCTCGAGGTGGTCTCCTTGGGGTACAGTATAGAATTCCGTTCCCGCCCCCAAACAGGTTCTTCGCCTCCAACCTGCAGCTGCCTTCCGGCAGCCTGCGGGCCCTGTTCGGGGCGGTGCAGGACCTACTGGGTCATGGGGTGATTGTCCCCATTCCTCGAATGGAACGTTCCCAAGGGTTTTATTCAAACCTTTTCGTGGTTCTGAAGAAGGATGGGGTTCGTCCCATTCTGGATCTGAAGGACCTCAACAGCTTTGTGTGGGTTCGCAGTTTTTGCATGGAGTCGGTCCGCTCTGTGGTAGCAGCCCTGCACCAGGGCGACTACCTGGCCTCCCTCGACATCAAAGATGCATACCTGCATGTTCCCATCTGCGCCCAGCGCTTCCTGCGATTTGCGGTTGGAGAGGATCACTACCAGTTCGTAGCTCTTCCGTTTGGCCTGGCCTCGGTGCCTCGGGTCTTCACCAAACTGCTGGCCCCGGTTCTGGCTCTGCTGAGACAGAGGGGTATCGCGGTGGTGGCGTATCTGGACGACCTCCTGCGAGCGAAGTCGGCTCCAGCGCTCAGGGACAATGTGACGATTACCCTGCACACTCTGCAGGATTTCGGATGGGTGATCCACCTCCCGAAGTCTATCTTGATTCCTTCTCACCGCCAGGAGTATCTGGGGCTGATCCTGGATGCGGCCCAGGCGAAGGTTTTCCTTCCGCCAACCAAGCGGCAGGCGCTTCAGTCGGCGGTTCGGTCCCTTCTGTCCCAGAAATGGGCCTCACTTCGGTTTTGCATGCGGGTCCTGGGCCTAATGGTGGCCTCCTTCGCTGGACAGTGATCATGACGGATGCCAGCCTGACAGGCTGGGGTGGAGTCCTGGGGTTGCTTTGAGCCCAGGGACAGTGGTCTCCGGAGGAGTCTCGTCTCCCTATTTAATGTCCTGGAATTGCATACATGATCCACCAAGGCAGGACGAGAAGCTCGGCTGCGGCCTTGGAGGTACCCCCCATCCTGCGGTGGGCAAAAAGTCACGTTCCGGCAATCTCTGCCATCCACATACTGGGTGTAGAAAATTGGCAGGCGGACTATCTCAGTCGTCAGTGCCTGGACCAGGGAGAGTGGTCCCTGCACCCGGGGGGTGTTTCAGCAGATTTGCTTGAGGTGGGGTGTCCCGGACGTGGACCTGCTTGCGTCCCATCTCAATCGGAAGGTGCAGACCTTCGTGAGCAGGACAAGGGATCCCTTGGTGGACGCGGCGAATGCTCTTGTGGCTCTGTGGGCTCGGTATCGCCTCATCTATGCCTTCCCTCTCAAGCAGCTTCTGCGCAGAATAGAGGCGGAGGGCATTCTGACCATTCTGGTAGCTCCCGATTGGCCAAGGCGTCCTTGGTACGCCGATGTAGTACAGATGGTGGTGGACGTCCCCTGGCGACTCCCACTTCGCGAGGATCTTCTGTCCCAGGGGCCCATCTTGCACCCTGCTTTACCCTCTCTGGCTTTAATGGCCTGGCTATTGAATCCCATGTGTTGAGGGATCGGGGGGTTTCGGACTCGGTGATTCCTACCATGTTGAAGGCACGAAAGGCTGCTTCATGTAAGATTTATCACCGCACCTGGAAGGCTTACATCGCCTGGTGCGAGCCCGGGGGGTGGAACTCTCGTTCCTTCTCGGTGTTTCGGGTTCTGGCCTTCCTACAGAAGGGCCTCGACCAAAAACTGGCGTTGAGCACTATCAAGGGTCAGGTTTCTGCTCTGGCGATCTTTTTTCAGCGTCCTTTGGTGACGCATTCGTTGATCCGTACCTTCATGCAGGGGGTTCGGCATGTCACCCCCCAGGTACGGTCACCTTTGGCGCCATGGGACCTCAATTTGGTCCTCTCGGTACTTCAGAAGCCGCCTTTTGAGAATATCGGGGAAATCTCTCTGCAGTTGCTTTCCCAGAAAGTGGCTTTCCTGGTGGCTATCACATCCGCCCGGTGGGTGTCGGAGTTGGCGGCCATGTCTTGTAGGTCCCCGTATCTGGTCCTACACAAGGATAAGGCGGTCCTGCGCCCGTCGCCTCCTTTTTTTGCCGAAGGTGGTGTCATCTTTCCACATCAATGATGACGTTGTCCTTCCTTCGCTTTGCCTGCGCCCGTCACACCCTAAGGAGGTTGCTTTGCACTCCCTGGACGTTGTTCGGGCCCTGCAGGTGTATCTGGCGTCCACGGCCTCCTTTCGGAGGTCAGACTCTTTTTGTCGTGGTGGATGGTCCACGCAAAGGTTTGGCGGCCTCATCGGCCACTATCTCACGTTGGATTAGACAGACGGTGTCCCGAGCCTATGCTGTTAGGGGTCTGGAGCCTCCCTTCTTGGTCACGGCTCACTCTACCAGGGTGATTAGCACTTCCTGGGCTTTTCAACATCAAGCGTCTGTGTCTCAGGTGTGCAAGGTGGCTACTTGGACCTCTGTGCACACCTTCTCAGTTTTACAAAGTTGATGTTCTAGCATCCTCGGATGCTGCGTTTGGCCGCAAAGTTTTGCAGGCGGCCGTGTGAGACGTGTGGTTCCTCATCGAGGGTTCAGTAGGGTGTAGTTCTGTTGTTCTGTTACCCACCCCTCATTTTTGGCACTGCTTTCGGACGTCCCACTTAGTCCTAAGAGTCGATGTGCCTGTCGACGAACGAAAGAGAAGACAGGATTTTTTTTTTGACTTACCGTACAATCCCTTTCTCTGAGTTCGTCGACAGGCACAACACCTGCCCCTCTGATGTGGCACTGCTTGTTACAAACTGAGCTAGCAGTTTGGGGTTATCTGCCAGTGGGGACTGCCCCCTGGGAGGGGCTGTGTCTGTTACTGTTCTTTTTGCTGTTTAGAACTGCCTGTTCTGCCTAGTAAACTCCTGAAGAGGGCAGTATAACCCACTTAGTCCTAAGAGTCGCTGTGCCTGTCGGCGAACTCAGAGAAAGGGATTTTACGGTAAGTCAAAAAATCCAGTTTTAAGCTCCTGCATGGCTAGGGGTCTCCATTCAAAAGGATGGGCATAGAAAGTTGGGGTTGTTCCAAATGTGTTGTTGGGCATAAAGGTTTGTCTGGTCCACGATGTTTTGCAATAGCTGATTAGGAAAAAATAGATAAAAAAAAAATTGATTTTGGAAAAACCTTCCGTGTTGGCCTGCATGCTTGGCTGTGCTGTAAAAGGGGTGATTGTGGATGACCCTGTGCCAAGGAACTGGAAGCTGGGTTTGGGCCCTAATTCTTTGATGTGGAATTCCAGTGCTTGTACTGGGCCTCTCTTCCTGTGGCCTAGCACTGTTGGCATTTGCCAATTGGCCATTAGGGTCTCTGGCGCTGCTGGTAGCTGCCTCGTCTTCAAACAGTCGTCTTTTCCGACGGACTACTTCCTCCACCAATTCAGACGATGACACACTTTCTTTGATGGGCTGATATTCCAAATCAGAACCGTAATCGGAACTGTCACTGGGCAATGAGGGATCCCCGCTGCTCTCATCAGTCAGGCATAGCATTTGGTATGCTTCTGCTGTGTATACCCTTTTGGACATGGTGGCTGTTACATTGGACTGCTCGTCGGGTACTCTGATGGACTGACGGGTACTCTGATGGACTGACGGGTACTCTGATGGACTGACGGGTACTCTGATGGACTGACGGGTACTCTGATGGACTGACGGGTACTCCGTGCAGGAAATGTATTTTTCAAATCGATGCGGCACTGCAAAGTCGGTGTCACACCGATTTGAACGGTGCCATTGCCGACAATAGACTTCAACTTATCATGTTATTTGACCTGCCAAATCGTTCCAATATGAACGGAGGCTAAAGCATAGGTCCTTATAGGTATGTGAAAGACTGGATGTTTACATATAGAATAGATTCTGGCTCGCCCTTGCTGAAAGTACGACTTTCTTACGCTGACCAAAAAAAAGCTTTCTGCCTGAGTTTTGTGACAGAGGGTAACCGGTTCAACAAGTGCCTGAAGGCAAAAAAATGTATACCGATAATCTGATAATGGCTCCGTTTTGTTCTTGGTTTATATGACTGCTTTATTTTAGTATTGTGTGTGTGTGTGTGTGTGTGTGTGTGTGTGTGTGTGTGTTGCACAATTAAACAGTGAAAGTAAATTAATTCAATAGATTTTTAGAAAGATATGCTTCTCGAGTCTAGACTTTGGGGGGTTGATTTACTAAAACTGGAGAGTGTAAAATTGATGCAGCTGTGCATGGCGAGCTTCTAACTTCAGATTGTTCAAATAAAGTGGCTCTAAAGACTCCAGGTTTATAAAAAAAACTATGCAGCAGCCTCCCTTAATACCTGAGCCCCATCTTCCTCCAGCGATGTGCACAAGAGCATCGGCTCTTATGGGATCCTCCCTCATTGGCTGAGACAGCAATGGGAACCAGTGTCAATCACAGGCAGTGGAGAGAGAGAAGCGGGGCCAAGCCGAGGCTGTGTGTGAATGAACATGCAGAGCAGTGGCTTGGGAACGCACCTTCTTGGGTCCTCCCATAGCAAGCTGCTTGCTCTGGGGACACTTCGCATGAGGGAGGGGCCAGGAACGCCAGTGGGGGGACACTAGAAGAGGATGATCGGGGCTGCTCTGTGCCAAACCACTGCACAGAGCAAGTAAATATGACATGTTTGTTATTTTAACCACTTGCCACCCACCCACTGTCAAATGATGGAGGGGCGGTGCGGCTTTCGTTCTGGAACGATGTCCTATGGCGACGTCCCATAAAGTGATCCCACGTGCGCTGATTGCAGCCGTGCTGCCAGGACACGGCGCGACCCCGATCTGTGTGAAGATCCACGGCTCTTTAACCATGTCACATGTAAACAAGGAAGTGCCGGTAATCAGCGCTCATCGCCTCACACTGACAGAGTGTGTGGCGAGGAGAGCCGATCAGCAGCATCTCCTCTCAGAGGATGTCTAGGGATGTAATCAGTGCCCTGATTACCAGTGCCAGCAATAAGTGCCCATCGGTGATGCCAGTTACTGCTGCCTATCAATGCCGTCCACCAGTGCCACCTATCAGTGCCCATAAGTGCGGCATATTAGTGCCTCCTCATCAGTACCGCTGATCAGTGCCACCACCTCAGCACACATCAGCGAAGGAGAAAAATTACTTATTTACAAAATTTACTGACAAAAAATATTTTTTTTTTTCTGTAACAGCTGTCAGCTTAGGCAGAGAATGGCTTGGAGATGTGGTTAGATAGTGAGGGGACGGCTGCTGCCCGCAAGGCCGCGATTTCTGGTCGCCGAGTCTGGCGACCGGGAATTGTCGAGCTCTGCCTTACACTACACTAGCGGCCCCAAGAGCCTATGAACATCATAATGCTTACAATGCCAAGCAGTCATTGGTCACATGACTGTGTTGCCCAATAAACACTTGCCATTGCAAGCATAATGATGCTTACAGGCTCTGCTAGTGCAGTGTTAAATCGTCTTTCGTAAAAGTAAACTTGTACTTTAGACTCTTTTCACACTGAGGTGCTTTCACACTAATAAAAGCGACTGAAAAGCTCATGAAAACATATTTCCATTAAAATCAATTAATGCTTTCACACTGGTGCAGTGGGCTGGCAGGGCTGTGAAAAAACACCCCTCTCCATTGAAATTAAAGTGGATGTAAACCCGGAAAAAAAATGTAATTCATAATTCTGCATAGAGTATGTAATGTCATCTGTGCCCAGTCTTGGCACAAAGAGTTAATCCAGTTCTGAACAATCACCTTATCTTTTTTTCAGTAAGAAAAAAACTGACTAAGAAATAGATGTTGCTTCCCTATGCTGTGTGAGTGACAGGTCATTTCCTTATCTCATGTACTGAGCAGACAAAGCTTCACACTCCCCCCTCCCTTCTCCAGCTCTCCCAGGATTGGCTGTTCCATACCTCAGAATGATAGGGCATGCTGAAGTCATGTGTTGTCTTTCCTGAGTTTTGACTAGATGTTTTTCAAAACTCAGGAATTGGAAAGTAAGAGTGTAGAGGTGGGCGGGGAGTCTTGTGATATCACAACTTCACCCACCGAGCTCCAGCAAAGAGACCTACCCACTGATTCCAGAGTTTTGTGAGGCTGCTACTGCTGAAGGGGGTGACCAGGTAGGGATACATGCACGAGGCTTGCATGTGTGTGTGTGTGTGTATATATATACAATTAATACTGTGCCATTCGTTTATATTGGGTGAATGGTGGGTTTACATCCACTTTACTGAAAAGATCTTCAAAAGCGCTCAGCGTCTTACTGGCAGTTCAGAAGCTCCTCAGTGTGAAAGGGGCCTTAATAGTAAGGCTCTATGCACACTGGCTTTAAAAAACATTGCTTCTACAGGAGTTTTGTGTTTTGCCTGTAGAAGCAGCTCATTGTTTATCCTATGTGTCCATGTACATTAGGATGATTACAGGCATATTTTGAGCTCAGATGTTCTTTTTAAGCCCAGTGTGCATGGTGCCTTAGAAACAAAGGCTGTTAATGTGAAACATTCATCCTTTTATATTTGTGTCAGTTTTTTTAAACATTCTTAACTTTTTTCAAAAAATGCTTACAGTGAAACAAAATACTGTTCATATACAGTATCTCACAAAAGTGAGTACACCCCTGACATGTTTGTAAATATTTTATTCATGTGACAACACTGAAAAACGTACACTTTGCTACAATGTAAAGTAGTGAATGTACAACTTGTATAACAGTGTAAATTTGCTGTCCCCTCAAAATAACTTAATACTAACCATTAATGTCTAAACATTAGGGAGTATGGCAACGAAAGGGAGTACACCCCTAAGTGAAAATGTCCAGATTGGGCCCAATTAGCCATTTTCCCTCCCTGGTGTCATGCGACTCGTTAGTGTTACAAGGTCTCAGGTGTGAATGGGGAGCAGGTGTGTTAAATGTGGTGTAATCTCTCTCATACTGGTCCCTGAAAATTCAACATGGCATCTCATGGCAAAGAACTCTCTGATGAGCTGAAAAAAAAATAATTGTTGCTTTACATAAAGATGGCCTAGGCTATAAGAAGATTGCCATGACCTTGAAACTGAGCTGCAGCAGGGTGGCCAAGACCATACAGCAGTTTAACAGGACTGGGTCTACTCAGAACAGGCCTTGTCTTGGTCGACCAAAGAAGTTGAGTGCACATGCTAAGAGTCCTATCCAGAGGTTCTCTTTGGGAAATAGACGTATGAATGCTGCCAGCATTGCCGCAGAGGTTGAAGGGGGGGGGATCAGCCGGTCAGTGCTCAGACCATACACTGCATCAAATTGGTCTGCGTGGCGGTCATCCCAGAAGGAAGCCTCTTCTATACATGATGCGCAAGAAAGCCTGCAAACAGTTTGCTGAAGACAAGCAGATTAAGAACATGGATTGCTGGAACCATGTCCTGTGGTCTGATGAGACCAAGATAAACTTATTTGGTTCAGATGGTGTCAAGCATGTGTGACGGCAACCAGGTGAGGAGTACAAAGCCTACAGTCAAGCATGGTGGTAGGAGTGTCATGGTCTGGGCTGCATGAGTGCTGCCTGCACTGGGGAGCTACAGTTCATTGAGGGAACCATGAATGCTAACATGTAGTGTGACCTAATAAATTAAACCAGGAAAACTGCGCTATCCAATGTGAACTATACAGATATATGATGTTTAGATGTGTACATATGAAATGGGACAGCGTCAACCACACTATGAGGCACTCACAGCATATATCAACTTTAAATTATAAAGGCTGTGCTAATCCATATACAATGCAAGCTAAATGCACATGCCCAAGAGGGTTAAGGCAGTGCTGGAAAATAATGGTGGCCACACAAAGTATTGACACTTTGGGCCCAATTTGGACATTTTCACTTAGGGGTGTACTCCCTTTTGTTGCCAGCAGTTTAGACATTAATGGCTGTGTGCAGGGCTGGCGTTACCACTAGGCAGCCGCCTAGGGCACAGCCGCTGGTCTGCCAACGTTCCCCACCAGGGTCGCCATCAGAAGCTGCTGTCAAAGAAACCCTACATGAAGTACTGCAGCAGGCCTGCCTCCCCCACGTCCTGATTGTTGGCTCTCACGGTGATCACGCAGGTCCTGCTGGCTTATTCTTGGGCATGGAAGACCGGTAGTTCAGTTGTGAACGTGGAACTGGGGGGAGCTGCTGTTCACGCTCCTCCTCAGCCTCCTACTGTCCCCTGGGCCCCTCCGCTCTGTTTTGACCTACACCACTCGGCCCCAGCAGACTCCATCAGTGGGGTATCTGGGCCCATGCAGCGTACTGGTCTCTGCACGTGACAGTCCAACCAATCCCGGCTACAGCTCCTAAGCCCCGGCACACAGCCCGACTGAGCGCCGTACATGATCAAATCCACTTCAGGCTCAACCTCAGGTACTTGGTAGTAGCAGTCCGCTGAGTGTGTCCTGGATCACCCGACTGACACTCACAGCGAGTCCTGCTCTGTAGACTGAGTTCCCCGTTCTCTGTCCGCTCCAAATCTCCGCTGTTCAGAGGAGCATTCCTCCACCTGTACATCCGCTTCTCTGTACACTTTGCCCACCAGGACCAACACCCCTGACTGACGGGACCCCCTGCACACTCAGCCCACCAATATACTGCCCTAGCCCACCCATATACTACCCCTGGCTATCTATAATACTACTCTAGCCCACCCCTATACTGCCCTAGCCTGTCCATATAGTGCCCTAGCCTGTCCATATAGTGCCCTAGCCTGTCCATATAGTGCCCTAGCCTGTCCATATAGTGCCCTAGCCTGTCCATATAGTGCCCTAGCCTGTCTACTACCTCACACTGTCTGTATACTGCCCTAGCCTGTCTGTAACTACCCTAGCCCGTCTATATACTATCCTAGCCCCTCTATACACTACCCTAGCCTGTCCATATACCTAAAGATCATGGCTGGCGCTAAGTGGAGAGGCGCCACAAAAATCTTCACCACCTCCACTGTATACATGGGCAGGGCAAAGGGGGTGGAGTCAGGGTGGACGACAACACGAGGTATCGCTTAGGGTATCAAAAATCCTTGCCCTGGCTGTGTGTTGAGTTATTTTGAGGGGACAGCAAATTGCCACTGTTATACAAGCTGTACACTCACTACTTTACATTGTAGCAAAGTGTCATTTCTTCAGTGTTGTCATTGAAAAGATAGAATAAAATATTTACAAAAATGTGACGGGTGTACTTACTTTTGTGAGATACTGTACATGAAAGAAACATTGCAAACATTTGTCAGTTTCTAATAACAAGTGAGTAAGGTATTTATTAACACACTGTACCAAATGAAAGGGATATATTGTATGTCCTTCATATGAAAAATTAAATAACTTTTTTTTTTTTGGTAGCCAAACTACTGGTATAGTTTTTTCAAGTTCGCCTACACATGCTAATGCTGCTAAATAGGCATCAAAGTCCCCCTTGGTCATCATAAAAGCGTGAGGCTTCATGCACACAGGACTTTTAAAAAAACAGCCAAAAAACGCCTGTAGCTTATCAGGGAAGTTTTCAGCCTTTACCAGCGTTATATTACCACCGGTTTTTCCCATTTTTAAAGGGCCAGCATGTTTTTTTTGTTTTTTTTTTTTTCCCAATTGGTCTAAAACTTCCAAAAACTTTGGGGATTGACGTTTTTGAGCATTTTTGGACGTTTTTAAGTGTTTGAATGTTTTACAGCTGAAAACAGTCCAAAAATACCCTCAGCTCTTGGTTTTTTTTTACAGCTCAAAAACGTCACTGCTAAAAACAGTTAACAGCCTGTGTACATGAACACATAGGATAACATGATGGTTTATTGACTAGAAAAAAAGCCTGTAGCTGAAAACCGCTGCTGAAAAACAGTCAAAAAACGTCCTGTGTGCATGAGGCCTTAAACCTAGCCTTAGAATGTTTTGAGTTCTTTTCATCCACTAGCAACACGTATACTGTAAAACTTCACCACTGAGATGTCACTGTTGGAAGCCAAGTTTGAAAAGATGGCTGTTCCAACAGGGTTGCCAAACATGTGTTTTCTTTATTAGTGAAGTGAGAAAAGGCTGGAATATTAACAGTAAGTATAAAGATTCCTTTCCATTCTAGCTTGTTGCTCTTCATACTCTATGCTTCTCTCTTTTGCAATATTGCAACGTAGCTTCACTGATTTAACTTTAGATGTACACACCATCTGCCATTACATAATGTTAAACTACAAGAGCAACAATTGCTTTAGTCTACCTATGCCTTTCATTTATATTTACTGCAATTGCTAACCACCTCAGCATCTAAATGTTGTATTATACCATGACAATAAAGGCTGATCTTGCCCTCCCTGCTTCCACCCTCCCCTTATTTTGTGTTATAAAAAAAAAATGAAATTTTGTGATGAATTTTATATTTGCATTATAAATAGAGCTGCACAATTAATGTTCTGATAAACTTGGCAGGCTGCCTGTAGTTTTTTTTTTTTTTTGGTCAGCTTGAGCAGAGAACTCAGCACTGCATTGAGGAAATGCTGTTAAAGCGGAGTTCCACCCAAAAGTGGGACTTCCACTTTAACCGCTTGCCGACCGCTGGTCGGCAATTGACGGCAACAAAGTGGCTCTGTAACGCAAAACGACGGCGGGCGCGATACAGAGCCACTGTGAG
>BLSH010405760.1:172065-185334 GCA_018402905.1 Glandirana rugosa
CCATGTAAGATCGCATGAAGGAGGAATTACCAAGCCCTATACATGTAGTGTTTGTGGGAAAGGATTCTCAAGGTATGTAATTTCAGCTCATGACAAATTATAATGCTGTAAAGCATGTCAGGACAAGTCTGATCATTTGGAGGAGAGCAGGCTGAGTTCCCAGCACAGCTAGAGAACTGGTCACACTGTCTTTTCCTGCTTAGCTTGGTCAGTTTTTAGCAGGAGAGCAGAGGAACTGACAGGAACACCAGGTATTTCACACAAAGGAAAAAATGCAAAGAGAACAGGATACTTTTTCATAAAAGTAACATGGTACAGCAGACACATCAGGAATATGAAATGTTGGGAATATCATATTCTTTAACTTTATACATACAGTACCATCAACTCTAACTGATGTTTTTCGGGCTGCATGTGGCTCACTCTTTTTTTCAATCCTGAGCTGGTTAAAAAATGGAAATATAATGAAGGCGCTAGCTGGTTTCCAGTTTGTAAAGATAAGGCTAGCTATATGCAGCTAGACTTCTCTCATTCAGGCCACAGCTGTACTTCTAATTTATCAGTAGACTTTTGTCGAGCCAAGTGGTGCTGATGGGGGTCAGTAAAAGAGAAAACACAAGTGCCTCTAAATGTAGCTGTTGAGTGTTACTTTAATGGTACAATGGTATAAAAATACTCACAAAAAAGAGAGTAATAAAAGCATTGCAGTGTAAGTCAATGCACACTGTTTTCAATATCCACGCTGTCCGGTAGGGAGTCTGTTGGAAGCCGTAGCATTAGCCAGGGTCCTTGAGCGGTCAGCGCCGGTGGATTCCTGCGCCTCCTGGTATCGCGTAACTGTGAGGTGAGCACGGATGACGTCACTTCCTGGAAACTGCGTGTTGGCAATGGAGACGTGTTGTCTGAGCATGTGCTCCTTCAGGCCGAAGGGCCTGGTATGCTGTTAAAGGGGGAACCCATGCCGTTTTTTTTTTTTTTTGTTTAATTTAACGAGGGTTCCCCTTCAAGATCCCCAAAGCACAAGGTGCCTGGTATTGTAGGAATCAGTCGGATCCCTGTTCACTGACGTTGCACCAATGTAGGATCTTTGTAGGACACATGCCGCAGAGCAAAGTAGGATGAAAGTCTTATCATTGTCGTGTCGGACAATTGTGAACTTTTTTTTTGCTATAAAATTACTTAGAGCCCCCAAACACACATATACATATATATATATATATATATATATATATATATATATATATATACACACACACACACACTACAGACCAAAAGTTTGGACACACCTCGTTCAAACAGTTTTCTTTATTTTCATGACTATGAAAATTGTAGATTGACACTGAATGCATCAAAACTATAAATTAACACATGAGGAATTATATACATAACAAAAAAGTGTGAAACAACTGAAAATATGTTATATTCTAGGTTCTTCAAAGTAGCCACCTTTTGCTTTGATTACTGCTTTGCACACTCTTGGCATTCTCCGTTTCCGTCACTACCGGCTGGTCCAGTAAGTGGCGGGGACGACGGAAAAGTGGCGGGGGAGGCACCGCTCCCACTCCCATGGGATCCTGAAATGGGGATGTCATTAACAATGTAATGACACTCCCAGCAATTCACATATGGCAGTGTGAACTGCCATGCGAGTCAGGTGTGATGCGGGAACCCGCAGTGGGATTCGCAGAGTTCCCGCATCGCACTAATGTGAACCGCCACTGAACACCGACGAGTGATTACAATCACCCCCCCTCAACTGAGAGTGCTGCTGTCTAAAGGTGTTTCTGTTGCTCTTTCATACAGAGTGGAGGCACTCTAATACATGAAGTGTTACTGGTCAGATCACCGGGAAAAACAGAAGAAAAAAAACTAAATAAACGTTCTCTTTTGTTCGTTCTTTGACGGGCACATAAGCTTCATGGACAAGTGGGTTATATTGCCCTCTCTTCAGGAGTGACTAGGCAGAACAGGCAGTTCTAACAGCAAAAGAACAGACGCAGCCCCTCCCAGGGGGCACTCCCCACTGGCAGATAACCTTCCGCCCTGATACTGCTAGCTCAGTTTTTTCTGCCTAGTGCAAGGAGTTAGACCTAGGCTCCCTGTTGGGATCTGTGGTACCTCTCTGGGTCCACTTCGGCTGTCCTGAAGGGCAGCCTAACAGATGAAGACTGCAATCAATTAGCCGTGCTGGGTTTTAGATCCAGGTAGTCTCCCCAGCCGGCCATCGAGCGCGCGCAGACCTTGGCTCCATGCTGGGTCGGCCGCGACGGGCCCCGGACCAGACGAGGTGGCCCCGCGGGTTAAACGTCCCGCCGGTGCACATATGACCGGGCTCCTGAGTCCGTGTCACAGTGTTAACCTGGCCGACAGCTCCCCCTGGCCTGACGGATGAGGCAGATCTGTCACGGGTGGGATACCCGCTCCGCCCGACTGGATGGGTAAGTACTCCCCCCTCTCCCACTAGGATCTGGGGGGGGGGGGAAGGTGGGTTCCTCCCTGGGGTGTTAGGCTGGCGAGTTGGTCCCCCCTCCTTCGCTTCATCCCAACCCCTCCCTCCGGTGCTGCGCTGTCGCTGTGTCCCCCCCCCCCCCTCGGGGGTTCCCAGGGGGGTTGTCTAGGGCCTTCGCTGTCCCCCTCCTTGCCTCATGCTGCTGGAGCGATTGGTGCGGTCGGAGATCGATCGTGGTTCGGCCGCAATTTTCTTGTGGCCGACCGCATGGTTTGGCCTCTAGGGCGCCCGGCGGACATTTTGGTGTAGCCACGTCATTCCTGTCTGGGGTTTTGGCCTCTAGTGTGCATCGGTGGCCATTTTCTTGTGGTCTATACATGTGTGCCGACCTGTGTGTGTGTGTGGGGGGGGGGAGGTTCCTGTGGCTTCTGGTGACGTTTTTACCCCCCACACAGCACGGAGAGCTCTCCTGTGGGACAGCCGCAGCAACAAGCGTGGAGGACTGGCGGGCAAGGCAGCGGCAGGCACGGCTCCTCTCCTGGACAGTTGAGCGGGCAGGTGGTGAGTCCCTCCGGGGTTACCCTCCTGTAGTAAGTCCTACGCAGCGTCCACGATCCCGGTGGAGGGCACGTCGTCCTTTAATGACCCAGCTGACAGGAAGGCTGAGGCCATCGTCAGATCCATGTTTGTTCTGGTAGGGTCAACCATACCGCCTGTTGTGGCCTCTGCTCTGGTGTCACAGGCGCTTACTGAATGGGCGAAGCTGTTACACGACGAAATGAACAATGCTAAGGTTCCCCCTGCCTGCGTGGAACTTGCTGAACAGCTTGTCCAGGGGCTTAAATATCTGCGATGCAGCCCTGGATGTGGCCCCCCTGATCTCCAAATTGATTGTGTCTTCGGTGGTGGTCAGGCGGTTGCTCTGGCTAAAATGTTGGTCGGCGGACCAAACATCTAAGAAGGCCCTGACGGACTTGCCTTTTCAGGGTGGGCGGCTCTTTGGAGCCTCCTTGGACAAGATTATTAAAGATCTCACAGGAGGGAAGAGCACTTTTCTCCCGGAGTCCAAGAAGAGTATGGAGTCTCGTCGCAGACCGGGTCCCTCCTTTACGGCCCACAAATGGCTTTTTTGTCCCTCCCACTCCTCGGGCAAGGGCTCGAAGCACGCCAAGGCCCCCGCGGGTGGGTAGCGTAAGTGCGACAAGCCGGAGGACAAGTCCTCTTCCGCATGAAGGGCTGCCCCCACCTGCTCTTCGGGTGGGGGGGGGGGTCTCTGGGTTTGCGGACCGGTGGACTTCCCGCATTTTGGACCGCTGGGTGCACAAGGTGATCTCGTCGGGGTACAGAAAAGAATTTTGTTCCTGTCCTCTGGACAGGTTCTTTGCCTCCAACTTGCAACTGCCCGTGGGCAGGCTGCAGGCCCTGCTTGGGGCGGTGCAGGACCTACTTTGTCAAGGGATAGTGGCGCGGAATGTTTCCACGGGTTTTACTTCAACCTGTTTGTGGTCCCGAAGAAGGATGGGGTCCGTCCAATCCTGGACCTGAAGGCCCTCAACTGCTTCGTACGTGTACAAAGATTCAGGATAGAGTCTGTCCGCTGTGTGGTAGCGGCTCTGCATCAGGGGGATTTCCTGGCTTCCCTCGACATCAAAGATGCGTACCTGCATGTTCCCATATGCACTCGGCACCAGTGCTTCGTGGTCGGAGAGCAACACTATCAGTTCCTGGCTCTCCCGTTTGGACTGGCCTCTGCGCCCCGGGTCTTCACCAAGCTGTTGGCCCCGGTTCTGGCTCTGCTGAGACAGAGGGGCACGGTTGCGTATCTGGACGACCTTCTCTTGCGAGCAGATTCGGCTCCAGCTCTCGTGGACAATGTGACGATTGCCTTGTACACTCTGCAGGAGTTCAGCTGGGTGATCAATCGCCCCGAAGTTGGTGATGACCCGGTCTCACCGCTTGGAGTATCTGGGTCTGTTTTCTGGATGCGGCCCAGGCGAAGGTCTTCTCACCATCCAAGGGACAGACGCTTCAGTCTGTGGTTCGGTCCCTGCTGTCCCAGAAATGATCCTCCCTACAGTTTTGCTTGCGGGTCTTGGGCCTCATGGTGTCCACCTTCAAAGCGGTCCCATACGCTCAGTGTCCCACCCGTGTTCTGCAGCGGTTGATTCTGCCCTAGCAGGGGAAGGGGAGTGATCACACCTTCTGTGTAGAGGAAGGCTGTGATCACAGCCCTTCCCCCTCTCACAGAACGGAGGTCCGTGTTTACTTACACGGACCTCCGTTCTTTCACTCCGGGGGGGTGTATCGCGGGTGGCCGGCGGAGATTGACTCCGCCGCACCCTGGCCCTCCCCGGACACAGTGGGCGCGCCTCCGGCGGCGCGCGCACTCACTGTGCACTATCTGGCAGCCGCCGTCGTATGACGTTTTGCCTTACAGAGCCACTTTGCCACCATCAGATGCCGATCGGCTGTCGGCAAGTGGTTAACATCATGGCCAGCGGGAAAGAGGTGCATAAATGCAAGAAAAAAATGCTTATGCAGTTAAGGGGTGCCAATAGATAAAAACAGTTTTCCTAAGAACAATATTAAAGATGGCTATTTATAGAGAAAAGTACTAAGATGCCTATGGTGATCTGTAACCGTGTGTTCATACTTTAACGGCACAAATTACTGGAAAGCAACACTTTGGTTTAGTCTTTGTAATTTCATATGACATCTTAATAATGTATTATAGCAATAATATGACGTCACATCCGGGTCACTTGATGTAAACAATGCCCGTGAACTCAGCTGAAAAGACAGAGATCGCTGTTGTGTTTTTTTTTTTTTTTTTTTTTTTTTTTTTTTTTTCTTTCCAGCCTAGAGGAGAGATGTGGGGTCTTATTGAACTCATATCTCTCCATAAAGAGGACCTGTCACGCAATATTCCTATTACAGGGGATGTTTACATTCCTTGTAATAGGAATAAAAGTGATCAAAAAAAAAATTTAAAGAGAAAGTGTAAAAATAAAGGTAAAATAAATAATATATAAAAAAAAAAAAATTTAAAGCGCCCCGTACCCATGAGCTTGCGTACAGAAGCGAACGCACACGCAAGTCGCGCCCACATATGTAAACTGTGTTCAAATCACACATGTGAGGTATCGCCACATGCGTTGGAGCGAGAGCAACAATTCTAGCCCAAGACCTTCTCTGTAACTCTAAACATGTAACCAGTAAAAAATTTTAAAGCATCGCCTATGGAGATTTTTAAGTACCAAAGTTTGGCGCCATTTCCTGAGTGGGCGCAATTTTAAAGCGTGACATGTTGGGTATCTATTTACTGGGCGTAATATCGTCCTTCACAATATACAAAAAAAATTGGCTAAATTTACTGTTCTGGTTTTTTTTTATTTTTTTAAATTCGTGAAACTTTTTTTTTTCCAAAAATAAACGTGTTTGAAAAATTGGTGCGCAAATACCGCATGACACAAAAAGTTGCAATGACCGCCGTTTAATTTCCTAAGATCTCTGCTAATATATATATGTATGTGTTTGGGGGTTCTGAGTAATTTTCTAGCAAAAAAGCAATGATTATTACATGTAGGAGAGAAATGTCAGAATTGGCCTGGTGGTTAATATGGAGTATATATTGCATATATACTTGTATTTTTGTTTTAACATGCATGGGTGTTGCGTACCCATAGGAGATAGCGACGTCACTAATGCCCAATGCTTTTAAAGGAGACCATTTTTTTTTTTTTTTTTTTTTTTTTTTTATTGCATTTTATGGTAAATATGAGATCTCAGGTCTTTTTGACCTCAGATCTAATATTTGAGAGATCATGTCATGCTTTTTTCTATTACCAGGAATGTTTCAGTAGCGGCCGCCATTTTGCGGTGGCCGACCGCAGTGTTCAGCTTCTAGTGCCTACGGCGGCCATTTTGGTGTGGTCCACTGTATGCTGAGAGGTGGCCCTGCTTCTCCGAGCACGATTACAGGCTGGAAGAGAACTCCTGACACGTGGGGATTGTGAGCAGAGGGACAGGCAGCTGCAGCAGCACAGCTCCTGGCGCGGTGGGTGAGTCGTCCTGGGAATCTCTGAGGGCCCCTAGGCGGCGACTGTGGGGCGGTTTTGTGTTATACCGGTGTCACAGCCAGGGGTCTCCATTGGGGGTCAGGCAGCGCAGGGATCGGTAGTCCCGCTGCACACCTTGACAGCCCTCCTGGAGGGTTATTTCTCCCGGGCGGAACCAATCCGTGACCGGGGTGGCGAGCAAAAGGCCACCTCCTCCTCTGGTGAGGACTCGGAGCCGGGGGGGGGGGGCGGCTCCGCGGTGTCGGGGACCCCCTGGAGCTGTCAGAGGGTGACCTCGGGAACCCCTCGGATGAAGAGGAGGAGCCCTTGGGGGCCACAGCAGCTCGTGAACGGGCTCTGGGGGGCTCTTTGGTTTCAGGTGCCTAAGGCGTTCCCCTATTTGTCGTACTTTGATCAGTTCGTTTACAAAGAGTGGCGGCGTCCTCAGGGGTCGTTCGCCGTGCCAAAATGTGTTTCTGTGCGTTAGCCCTTCGAGGATACCCTGCTGCAGAAGTGCAAGTCCCCGACGGTGGATCAGTTGGGGGCCCGTCTGAACAAGGCAACCACTATCTCGATGGAGGGCTCTCCATCCTTCAAGGACCCGGCCGACAGGAGGACTGAGGCGGTGTCCAAGGCCATGTTCCTGGTCGCAGGGTCGGCTACGCTGGTGTCTGCGCTGGTGGCACAGGCACTTACGGAATGGGCGACTATTGTGCGCCAGGCTTTGGTGACTCTCCAGGCCCCTCCGGAACCTGTGCAGATGGCAGACCAGTTGATTCAGGGACTGAAGTATCTGTGATGCGGCCCTTGACATGGCCCCCATGCTGTCTAAATTGTCCATGTTTGCAATCGTCATTAGACGTCTGTTATGGCTGAGATGCTGGTCAGGAGATCAGGCGTCAAAGAAGGGCCTGACGGACCTGCCCTTTTGAGGGGGGTCGCCTCTTTGGGGCGTCCCTCAACGAAATCATCAAGGATTACACTGGGGGGGAAGAGTGCGTTTTCTTCCGGAACCCAGACGGGGCAAGGAGCCCCGGCACAGGGCGGGCCCTTCCTTCTCTGCGCAAAAGAGGTTTTTTCATGCACTGCACACCTCGAACAAGGGTTCTCAGCCCTCCAAGGCCCCTGCTGGGGACCAGAAGCACCCCTGGCAGCGTAAGCCGGAAAGGCGGAGGAGAAGTCCTCTTCCGCATGATGGGGGGGGGGCTCGTACAGTTCGCGGACCGGTGGACCTCACGCATCTCGGATGTCTGGGTATGCAAGGTGGTTTCGTTCGGGTACAAGATAGTTCCGTACCCAACCCCCGGACAGGTTCTTCGCCTCCAATCTGAGGCTTCCCCCGGAATGGCTGCAGGCCCTGTTCGGGGCCGCGGACGTCCTGCTCCATCGGGGTGATTGTCCCGATTCCTGCTGCAGAACGTTTCCGTGGTTTTTATTCCAATCTTTTTGGGGTTCCGAAAAAAGATGGGGTCAGGCCTGTCCTGGACCTGAAGGCCCCTCAACTTCTTTGTGAGGGCGCGAAAATTCAGGATGGAATGTGTCCGACAGGCTCTGTGGTGTCGGCTCTTCGGCAAGGAGATTTCCTGTCCTCCCTGGACATCAAGGATGCGTATTTACACGTGCCCATATGTGTACACCAATAGCGCTTCCTGTGCTTTGCGGTGGGGGATCTCCACTACCAGTTTGTGGCCCTTCCGTTCGGTCTGGCCTCAGCCCCTCGGGTCTTCAAGCTCCTGGCCCCGGTGCTGGCTCTGCTGAGGCAGAGGGGCATAGCGGTAGTGGCATATCTCGACGATCTCCTCCTACGGGCGGAGTCTGCCTCCGCCTTGCCGGAAAGTCTGGACATCACCATTGGTTTCCTGCAGGACTTCGGCTGGGTGATCAACCTTCCGAAGTCGGAGCTGGTCCTGGATACAGAGCGGGCGAAGGTGTTTCTCCCTGCCGCCAAGGTCTTAACACTCCAGGGGGAGGTGAGGGCCCTACTGTCTCAGCGGAGGTCCTCTCTCTCAGATTTTGCATGCGGGTGTTGGGGCTGATGGTCTCTTCCTTCGAGGCGGTGCCTTATGCCCAGAGTCACACCCGGCCCCTGCAGTGGGCAATCCTGCTGCGGTGGGACATGTCTCTGCTCTCCCTGGATCGGGCGATCAGTTTGGATCACCGGACTCAAAGCTCCCTCACCTGGTGGCTTCGGGCCCCGACCTTGGAGCAGGGGAAGTAGTTTCTTCCCCTGGACTGGACGGTGGTCACGACAGATGCCAGCCTACACGGCTGGGAAGGGGTCCTGGGGCGGTTGTCGACCCAGGGCCGTTGGTCTCAGGAAGAGTCCCGTCTCCTGATCGACGTGCTGGAACTGTGGGCGATCAGGCTTTGCATCTCCCACTGGTCGGGGAGGCTGCACGGGGGCGTCCTGTTCGAGTCCAGTCAGACAACGCCACGGAGTTGGCTTATGTGAACCATCAGGGCGGAATGAGAAGCGCGGCAGCAGCAGAAGTGGCCCACATTCTACGGTGGGCAGAGCTTCACGTGCCGGCAATCTCCGCCATTCACAGGCGTAGAGAACTGGCAGGCGGCTATCTCAGTCGCCAGAAGTTGGATCAGGGAGAGTGGTCCCTGCATCCGGAGGTGTTCCGCCAGATTTGTCAAAAGTGGGGCACGCCAGACGTGGGTCTCCTGGCGTTCCGGCTCAACCGGAAGGTGCAGGCCTTCGTGAGCAGAACAAGGGATCCACTGGCAGACACAGCGGATGCTCTTGTGGCTCCGCGATCTCGGTACCGGCTGTTCTATGCCTTCCCTCCACTCCTGTTACTCCCGCGCCTGCTGCGCAGGGTAGAGGCGGAAGGGATCCCAACCATTCTGGTAGCGCCAGATTGGCCTCTTCGTCCTTGGTACACCAACGTGGGGCGGATGGTGGTCGACGTCCCCTGGCGGCTCCTGCTTCGCGAGGACCTGCTCTCACAGGGGCCCATTTTGCACCCTGCTTTACCCTCGCTGGCTTTAACGGCCTGGCTATTGAGTCCCAGGTGTTAAAGGATAGGGGACTCTCAGTCCGTCATTCCCACTATGCTCAAGGCACGTAAGGCCACTTCGTGGAAGATCTATCACCGCATATGGAAGGCCTACATTGCTTGGTGCGAGGGGTTGGAACCCCCATTCTTTCTCGGTGGCTCGGGTGCTGGCCTTCCTTCAGCAGGGCCTATATCACAAGCTGCCATTCAGCACGCTTAATGGGCATATTTCTGCCCTAGCAATTCTTTTTCAGCGTCCCTTGGCGACGCATTCCCTGATCCATACCTTTTGTCCAGGGGGTTCGTCATGTCCCCCATACCCCCGCCCCCCTGGGTTCGGTCGCCTTTGGCGCCGTGGGACCTTAATCTGGTCCTTTCTGTGCTACAGAAGCCGCCTTTCGAAAATATCAGGGGAAATTTCCCTGCAACTGCTCTCGCAGAAAGTGGCTTTTCTGATGGCAATAACATCTGCTAGGCGGGTGTCTGAGCTGGCGGCTCTGTCCTGTAGGTCCCCGTACTTGGTCCTGCACAGGGACAAGGAAGTCTTGCGCCCCTCTCCCTCCTTCTTACTGAAAGGTGGTCTCTTCGTTTCACATCAATGAGGACATTGTCCTTCCTTCGCTGTGTCTGCGCCCGTCTCATCCTAAGGAGGTTGCCTTGTACTCCCTGGATGTGGTTAGGGCGTTGCGGGTGTATCTGGCAGCCATGGCCTCGTTTCGGAGGTCCGATGCGCTTTTCGTCGCGGTGGATGGGATGCGCAGGGGGATGACGGCCTCGTCGGCCACCATTTCCCGTTGGATACGTCAGATAGTGACCCGAGCTTATGCTGTTTGGGGCCAGGAGCCCCCCTTTCCGGTCGTAGCTCACTCTACCAGGGCGATTAGTACTTCCTGGGCTTTCCGACACCAGGCGTCGGTTTCTCAGGTGTGCAAGGCAGCCACTTGGACCTCGGTGCACACTTTTTCCAAGTTTTACAGAGTTGATGTTGCAGCTTCTACTGATGCTGCTTTCGGCCGCAAAGTTTTGCAGGCGGTGGTGTGAGGAGCGTCTGGCACCCCCCGGAGAACTCTTTTGTTGGGTACTGTTGTTCTTGTTGCCCACCCCTCGTTGTGACACTGCTTTGGGACATCCCCACATGTCAAGAATGAGAGGCTGTGTCTGTCAATGAACGATTGAGAAAATGGGATTTTTTGGCTTACCGTAAAATCCTTTTCTCTGAGTTCATTGACAGACACAGCACCCACCCCCCTTTGTTTGAGTTTGTACTGCTTGCTATGAACTGAGTTGCTAAAGCAGGGCTTGAGGGGTTATGCGAAGTGAGGACTGCCTCCTGGGAGGGGCTGTGTTTGCTTTGAGTTGAACTTCATTCTGCCTAGTCCACTCCTAGTGAAAGCTGCATAAACCCCACATGTCAAGAATGAGAGGATGCGTCTGTCAATGAACTCAGAGAAAAGGATTTTATGGTAAGCTAAAAAATCCCATTTCTTCCTCGGTTTAGGCCGATATATATTCTTCTACATATTTTTGGTTAAAAAAAAATCGCAATAGGTGTATATTGATTGGGTTGGGCAAAAGTTATTGCATCTACAAACTTTAGGAATAGATTTATGGCATTTTTATTATATTTTTTATTTTTTTTTTAAGCGGGATTGCGGCAAACAGATCGGGCACTTTTGACACTTTTTTGGAACCAATCAAATTATACAGCAATCAGAGCTTTAAATAGCCTCTGATTACTTTATAAATGTCACTGGCAGGGAAGGGGTTAAACTGTATGGGGCGATCAAGCGGTTAAGTGTGTTCTCTCAGCGTGTTCTAACTGTGTGGGGGGCTGTGCTGGCAGTGGCATGACAGATCTACTTGTTCCCGATCACTGGGAACAGTAGATCTATAACGTGTCTCCTGACAGAATGGAAATCTGCTGTGTTTACATTGGCAGATCTCCATTCTGGCTCTGTAACAGGCGATCACAGGTCACCGGCGGACACAGTCCACCCTACCTGCGGGCATGCTCACTACAGCTACAGCAATTCAGGCAGCAGTGCCAACCTGCTGCCGTATTATGGCGGCGGCCAGTCGGCAACTGGTTTAGTGGTTAAGCAGACCACTCACCAGTGGACTTTGTCGGTCCCTGTGCGCAATTTGTTGCGTCACTGGGCTGACTCTTCCCAGCTCGCGTCGTGTAGGCGAGTCTGTTCCCGAATTCCAGTGTGTTGCGGCTTCTTCGCTCATGTGGTTTTTTTTTTTTTTTTTTGATCGAGTCTTGCTCGCTGTCTCAGGTAGGATTCGTAACCATTTCTCATATCGTGTAGTCATTTTGGTTTGTTGTGTTCCCCATTTCGTATTTACAGACCCCGTAGCTGAACTTACGAATCATTCCTATGTCACCGAGCGCAGTCTTTGTATTAAACTTTTGTACCAACCACAAGATTAATTTCTTAGTTCGTTAAGCAATCCGAGCTTTTCCAGTCAGTATCCGAGAGCACTCGACTCAAGTCATACCACCACATCGCATGTGGCCAGTTACAGGCCTTTCAATTTCGCTATATCATTTCATGCACTCCATAGCCCGATTCGAATCTAGTTGCATCAACGGCACAAACAATTTGTATCGGATCCATTTCATGCACGCTACAGCCCAATTTCGAATCAAGCCATTTGGTCCATTTCATACACTCTCGGGCACGGTTACAATCGTTCAGGATTACAGTTCATTCCTACATACTCAGTTTTCTGCTATCCTTATTTTTGTCTTCCTGATTAGGCTTTCTTGCAATGGTTGCAAGCATGTCTCCAGTGGCACACAATCCGGCCACTCATTTCTAGTGGCCTACAATCGAGCCACTCACCGTTTCTGTCTGTCATTTCTCTTTTAGGTCAGTCGAGTTCAGCTTCCATCCTGCACCAGGTTGGATGTTATTTCTTAAGGTAAAAAAAAACAAAAACACAGGGATCGCATCTTCATCAGGGGACCAGTCGCATAGGGATGGGAAAGGTCGTTTTAACAGGTATTAAAAAAAAAAAAAAACTGGACTTCTATGTCACCCTTACTACAGGTTCCTGGTCACCTGAGTTCTCAACCTCAACTAAAATTTCGCAACTAGGACACCAGTCAGGTGTGTAGTAAACGTGTTTCACTCTCACATCACCCTGCAGCACCCTTTCACTAACGTTTACTTCACATACATGATTTGGGCTGCTCATTGGGCGTTGGTTACTGTCACATGTTTCTTTGCATTACACTGTTTTCGAAGGGCAACCTTTCACCTACAAAGACAAGGTCGCTAAACGATTGAGCTTGCTGACAGTGCAAGCATTGGAGCACATGTCACAAAACTACAGATTGCAGCTTCTCGCCTCAGTACACCCTGGGGCTCTGGTCCACAGGTTTGTGCTCTGCACAGACGGGCACCCGAGCTATCGCTTACCTGGCCAGTCACCTCTTGGTTCACCCTGGACGAGGTTACGAACGTGACAGTCGTTCGAGTTAGCAAATCGCTGGAACAGAAACATCCACTTTCCAACGGGAAGCTTTTGTCACATTACGTTTCTTTGTACACTGTCATTGGTTGCGGGTTACTCGTCGGGTTTAGTACATACACTTCATTTGCAATCACTTTCCCACGACGTCCCACTACACTCTCACTTTGTGCAAATGATGTGTGGACTGACCACAGGATCAACGCTTTAAAATCAACTCCAACTCTTGAGTCCACTGGTCCTTGGACATCATTCCCACTGTATCTTCAGGTCAAAA
>BLSH010405760.1:263571-285972 GCA_018402905.1 Glandirana rugosa
TAGCCTGCCGTCCGCCCACAGTCGCCTGTGTAGAGGCGACTGTAGGCGGACAAGTATCCTCAGTTACCCACCGGGTGAGCCTAGGCGGACTTTTTGCCTGTCCGCCTAGACTGGCCCGGCTAACACACTTTCCCCGGAATCACACGTCTTAATACGTTGATTTACTTTTAAAAGGATAGAGTAAACAAATAAAAGTAGACAATTTCACTCCTATTATCTCAACTAGCTTGGAGACCTTCAAGTCCAAGACGACCAAGCCGACTTGAAGTCCTGTTTCAGGCCCAAGCCCAGGCATGACATGAAAATAAACAAATGAGATAGGAAAATTTTCATTTAGTTGCATAATTCTGCACACTAAGGCCCCTTTCACACAATCGGCCCGGTCAGATCCGCCTGTCCGTTTTTCAGGCGGATCCGAGTGGGCCACCCATTGACTCCTATGAACAGGCGGATGTCAGCGGAGATGTGTCCGCTGACACCCGCCTGCCGTCCGATCTGACAAGTTCTGCTCAAAGCAGACGTATGGGCGATATGTTCGTTATCTGTCCAGCAGATTGGATGAAAATGGACAGGCTGTCCATTTTCATCCGATCTGCCCATAGAGAACAGCGGAACTCTGACAGGTCCATTCTTGCACAGTGAGCAGAGACGGACCTGTCATCTGCCTGCTCAGCAGGAATCAAAAGAGCAATCTCACGCTGAGCTAGCGGAATCCATCCAGCGGATCTGCCCCGTGTGAAAGAGGCCTAAGGCCTCATACACTTGACGAGGAACAGCAGTTATCAGGGCATGTTTATCCTGCCTAATTGTTCCTGATAGCAGTTGGCATATAGACAGTCAAAATGTCATAAGCGTTTTCATAAAGCACTTTATTTCCTCAAAAGTACAATAGTTTAGCAGCCAAAAAAACTTATTTTATTCATACATTTCGGGACATAGTAGAAGTAGTCGGGTACATAAGGATATGCAGCTGCCTTCAGGAGATTGGCAATCAAAGCTGTAAGAACAGGCCAGGATTAACTCTCCTCCCAGCTTGCCTCAGTTTTTTTGCTAGTGTCCTTAGAAGAAACCGGTTTATTATTTCTTTTACCTCTCTGTCAAGATTCTTTTTCTGCTAGTAAGATTCTTCAGTGTCAGCCACTGAGACACATTTTTGCAGGGGTGTGCTGGAAGCCATGCCCAGACCCTGCTGGGGAACAGCAGTGGGGTCTCTAAGACCTGATTCACACCTATGCATTTTTAGTACTTTTTGCATTTTGCAGATTTGCACTACAGTCCATTTAACATGGTTTCCTATGGCACACGTTCTGTAGTTCAAATCTGAAAAGTGCAAAAAGCGCTAAAAATGCATAGGTGTGAATCCAGCCTAAAACCCCTTTCACACTGGGTCATTTTTCAGGCGCTGCGGTGCTAAAAATAGTGCCTGAAACCCCCCCCCCCATTCTCCCCAGTGTGAAAGCCAGAGTGCTTTCACACTGGGGCGGTGCGCTTGTAGGATGAGAAGAAAAGTCCTGCAAGCAGCGTCCTTGGGGCTTTGCGCTGAGCTGTGTATACACCACCCCACACCGCTCCCTCCATTGTAATCAAAGGACGGTGCTTCTGAAGCGGGTGTACACTGCCTGCATACTGCCTATAATAGCAGTAAATGCGCCGCTAATTAGCGGCGCTTTACTGCTACTGCCCCTCCCCCACTGTGAAAGTGCCCTAAGCGTCAGACTCATACTGCACGTGTGCAACATTTTGAACTACTCGTGCAGACCAGCTCACTATCTCTCATCATCTGCTAAACACTCCACTGATTCCCTGGGACACACTTTGGGGAATTGGCCTGTGGGTCTTGCCAACTTATGATCTGCTAACAATTCAGGGAAAAGGGGGGTTGGGGTGTACCCCCTAGGGGGTCCTGACCTCTGCGTCTTGCCTGAGATGATACCCTCCTCAGGGTCTCTCTAACTCTTTGAGGTGCAGCTCCCTCCTGTGTATCTAGAGATTTCTGCTAGTGTGTGTTAACTTGGAATGCAGCGGTCTGCAAGCACCCACACCCGCTCCTCCAAGATGCGTCTGATTTTCCTCAAGCTGCTTCTGCACATTCAGCCAAGGATGGCACCTGTCTGTTCTTGATGACCTGGTTGCTGAGGAGTCTGTCCACTGACATTTCTCTCTGAAAGTAAGGGCACCATGTCAGTCCTTATTGAGGCAGTGCGCATGTATCTCGACCTGGAGCAGCCTGCATTGGCTGACTCCAGCCTGGGTTCTTTAAATGGTCCCTGGCCTGACAAATCTTTTTCTGTACATTTACTTTTGCAACTCTTTTTTTTCTCCCCTCAGGTGCTTTGCCCAGCAATATACTACTGTGGAGAGGTTCCTAAAAGGATAGACTATTCCTGCTGTGGACCCAGTTATCTCCACTCTTAACAAAGCTTAAAATGTTACAAAACCCACAACAGTAAAATCTGTCTGTATATGCAGCATAGCATGCTTGTTATACTTACTGTGGAACTTAAAGTGTTTGTTAAGCCACTTTATAAAAAGTTCCCATCTATTCTGTATTATAACAAGAAGTTGCCCTGTGTCTGTGGTATAACATATATATACTTCTCTGTATAGATAACACACCTTCTTACTGGGATCAGTTGTTGTTTTTCAGCTTTTCTTCCTCAGCTCAGAAATCCTGAGGGAGGGGCTGAGCACTGCTGTTGACGTCAGCTGGAGAGAGAGAGCTGTGCTGTGTTATCTATATAGATAAGAATATTTCTGATATAACACGGACACCTGGTGAACTTCTTCTAATACAGAGGAAATAGGACCTTTTAGAGTTAATTATGAGAGCAGAGAGGAGAAGCTATGAGAGGAAGAGGGAGGGTGGAGGAGGGGGAGTTGAAGACAGGCACACAGGAGGTAGGAGAACTGGGAGTGACATAGCCTGCATAGGCTACGAGCTCTCAGGATAAGCAATATAAGGGGAGTCAGCACTCAGGGAGGAAGTCATGACCAGGCATTATCAAACAGATATTTTAGGGGATACAGAGGGATAATTTTAAAAGCAAAAGCACCATGCTGCTAATTGCACATTAAAGAGACAGGAGCAGCATTTTTTTGGGGGGTTAACAAACGCTTTAAGGGGTTAATCCTCTGCATTGTGTAAAAAGTCACTTTGACACTATATGGACAGATCTTTCCTTCCTGCACTGTCTATCTTGGCAAGGCCATATAATACAGTGAGGGTGGCTGTCCTGCACTAGTGTCTGTTGCTGGAGGGAATATTTCCTGTTTCAGTTGAACTCTTCAGGTCACATGATATTGACATCACACATGTGGGCGTGTACACCGGCTTTAGTGGAAATCTCCTACCTGAAAACTCAGCACTGGACAAACTGCAGTTTATCATGTGACCATGGTACACAGGTCAGCGAAAAAGGTATATAGTGGCAATATTTTAATGTAGAAAGATTTATAAGCTGTGGGCAATGTGGGGGGGGGGGGGGGCAGAGGAACTATTTTCATATTACTGGGTTTAGTAACACTTTAACAGTTTTTTAAAGACCCTGTAGGTAAAAAGGTTGAAATCCCTGCAATCTTTCATTGTGCTCAAGCTTATCTGCCAGAACCAGGGTAGATATGTGCCTACAAGCACCCTTCCTAGAGGGGCACCCATCTTTTCTAGGGGGGTGCTGGGGTGGGCTGCGCCCAAGCCCGGCCTAGCCTTAGGGCATGCATGTCAGGAGCAGAATAGAGATTGGAATTAGGGGGAGTGGTTAGACATGGGTTAGAGTGTGTGCAGGCAAGTTCTACAGCCCTGACGTGGTTCACAGAAGACTTTTGACAGGCTCCTGCAGCATACCCTCGACATACCTTGTTTGGGGACTGCTCCAGTCCTTTTTGCCTCAGGATGTTTGGTTGTCCAGTACTCTCCCCCTCCTTCAGCTCTTTGGGCATCCATTTGCCTCTCCATCAGCTTCCGCTGCTCAGGTAATCAGCTGCGCTGCCTGCACATGTCGCCTGGGTCCATCAGACTGGAAGATGCCAGGCATCCCGCAAGAAATGCAGTCGGGCAAGAGATGTGGGGGGAAGGGAGCAGCAATTTGTGCTGGGAAGGGTAATTTGGAGGGGATCGTGCTAAGAGGATGGATTTGTGCTAGGAGGGGGAATTTTGGGAGGAAGATTTGTACTAGCAGGGGTATTTGGGGAAAGAAGATTTGTGCTGGAAGGGGCAATTTGAGGGAGATGATATGTACTAGGAAGGGGGATTTGGGGGGAGAGGAATTATGCTGGAAGGAGGCATTTGGGGGCAAGGGTTTGTACTAGAAGGGGGGATTTAGGAGGAGGATTTGTACTTGGAAGGGGGATTTGTGCTGCAAGGGGGGATTTGGAGGAGAAGATTTGGGCTATGAAATGGGTTGGGGTGGGATTTGGGGGGGGAGTGTGGAAGAGGATTTGTGCTGGGAAGGGGGATTGGGGGAGAGGATTTATGTTAGGATTGGGGATTTGGGAGGAGGGTTTTACGCTAGGAGTGGGGGTTTGGGAGGAAAAAGAATGTGTGCTAGGAAGGGTGATTTTGAGCTGAAAGGTGGGATTAGGGGGCAAAGATATGTGCTGGGAGGGGGATTTGAACTGTGAGGATGGGGAATTTTTGCATTTTTGTTTGTGGGGAATTCAGAATTCTCTGCGTATTGACTCCTGAGATGTAAATCTGTCCCTGCCCTGACCTTAGCTGCCTGATCCAAGGACATGTCTCTGGATTCTGGTTCTATTCTTATTGATCTGTGTTCTTGCAATAACCGAAGCTCTTGCCTGTGGCCCTGCTCTCTTGTGTTGATGGACTAGGCCTAGGGCCCATTTTTCGTCATATCCAGAATGAGCCTTCTTTTGTGACACGCGCGGAGAACCCTCTGCCTCAAATGTTGCACTTCACAATGTCTGGGCATTTTTTATCAAGATAGTTGCTGGGGGGAAGGAGCCCTTATTCCCCAGAAAGAGTTCCTCCTGGGAAGCTTCTTTTGTTTCTCCAAGAAAAAGCATAGAAATCAGTTCGGTCACAAGGCCTGGACCTCAAATCTTCCACCTCCATGAACAAGTCCCCCTAGTGAGGCCATTTCCCCACTTTTTTAAGTGGAGGAACGTCTGCTGGCCTTTGCAGCCATCTGGTCCCGAGATGTTTCAGATGTTTGGGTCCAGAGTGCAGTATCAAGAGATAAGCTGGAATCTGTCTTGACCTCCACACAGCTTCATATTGCCGAACTTGCCATTATGTAGATTGGTGGTAGTGCTCTGAAGCAACTTCTTTCATGGGGTCATTGCCAGTGTTCTAAAAAAAGAACAGTTACAAAATTTATATTCAAATTTGTTCATCCTTCCGAAGGCAAATGGGGGTATCTGCTCTATACTGGATCTGCAGTTTTTCCATGCCTTCCTCCCAAGTATAAATTCCTGCAAGAAATCAGCCAGGTCAGTCACTGCTTCCCTCCATTTGGGCGATGTCTGTGGAGGTAAAGGATACCTACTTATGTATCCCCATATTTTTGGTGTACCAACGCTTCCTGCATTTTTCTGTGTGCCTGCAAACACCAATTTGTCACCGTTCCTTTTGGTCTGTCCACTGCACCTTGGGTTTTCATCAAGGTGCTAGCTCTGATCCTTGCCTTGCTTCACTATCAGGGCATCCCTTTTGTTAAATATCTGCACAATCTTCTGAGAGTACAGTTTGGTTAAGGCTTGTCAGTTAAACTTTCCTAACTATAGATTTTGGTGGATCCTGAATCCTGGATGTGATTTTTACGCTTACTTTTTGTGGAATGACAAAATTTCTAGGAATCTCCAGAAGTCCGTGCTGGAACTTCCTCATTGCCTGGGGCCTGATCCTGGATATGGCCATGTTCAAGGTTTCCCTGCCTTAGGACAAACTTCGAACCCTCCACTCCCACATTTGGACTGTACAGACCAGTAGCTGACTGACCATTTGCTTTTGCATGAGGGCTCTGAGCTTAAAGTATTACCAAGCCCAGGACCCCTGCATTCACTATATCTGGTCTCCCACACTACATAGAACATAGAAATGCAATTATTTTAGTAAAACTAAAATTTCCTATTATATACTTACAGTAATTTTCCTTACCTGATGGACTCCATGGCAGCCTACGAGTGGGTTTACCCCCCTCCTCTCTAATACTATAGGACCCCATTCCCATAAATTTGAGCTCATGGCCAGAGACTGCATTCCATAACTAGCCAACTCTTGATCCATGGGTGGGAACTCCATCTGCCATGGAGTCTATCAGGAAAGGAAAATTACGGTAAGTATTTGATAGGAGATTTTCAGTATTTCTGACAGACTCCATGGCAGCCTACGTGTGGGCAATAACTAGCCAAAAACCACACGGGCAGGTTTGCTGGATAAAAAGAAGATTTTAATTCCCCCCCGTCAAATGACAAGGTTTTGAAACCAAACTTCACAGAAGTTAAGGATACACGTTCTATACAATAATGCGCCATGAAAGTTTTGATAGAGGCACATGAGACTGACCTGCATATAACATCTGGAGCCACATGTTGAACCAGGAAGACTACCTCCGGAGGATCCAAGCCCTTTGTCCTATAGGCTTGCTAGATGGCCTGAACAATCCAAGACGTCATTGTTCTAGATTAAGCCGTCTTCCCCTGTTTTTCCCAGAAAAAAGGATAAAGAGGTGATCGTCTAAAAGAGGCTGTAAATTGAAGGTACTCTTTTAGTGTCTCATCCACATCTAGGGGATGAGCCTCAGTGGCTTATGGTGCCTTGAAGGTAGGAAGAACAATCTCTAGGTTTTTGTGGAAGACCGATGTGACTTTAGGATTTGGCCCCAATCTCTGAAACACTATTGGCCGACAGAGAGATCCTTGATAGATGTCGGACTGACTCCATCGGCTCAGAGAGTGAGTGGAGGACAAGGGGAAAATCCCATTTAGGAAATCTTGGTTTTATCTGGGGCCTGATTCTTACTGCCCCTTGAAGAATTGCCGGACAAGAGGAAGACCAGCCCAAGAGACTCCAGCGAAGGCCGATAGGACTGACACTTGGACTCTAAGGGAGCAGACTGACAGAGACAGATCTAGGCCTGACTGAAGGAAATCCAGGATTTCTTGCATCCCGGGTCCCTGAATGATCTTCCCGTGGAGGATGTGAACTCCAATAACTTGGCCCATATTCTTCCATAGACCTTTTTTGCACTAGCTCTTCTCAAACTTATGAGGGTGGAGATAACCCCTGATGCACAGCTTCCAGCCTCTCCCTATCAAGAACCAGACCATCAGCTGTAGACGTGCCGGGCATGGATGCAGAACTGCCTACTGGGACAGAAGGTCTGGTCTGAGGGTAATGAGCATCAGGTCCTGAAAGCTGTGTTGTGATAGCAGGGGAAACCAGGGCCCGTTTGGCCAGTATGGTGCTATTGCCACTATTTCAACGGCTTCTGCTTGGAGTCTATGCAGGAACCATGAGGATGACTGGGATTGGAGGAAAAGCATACGCTCTGCTGAAGTTCCAATGCTCCATTAGAGCATCTGCCCTGAAGGCCTGGCTGCAACGGCCCCAAGTGTAATACTTCCCAATTTTGAAGTTGCAGGGGATGCGAACAGGTCGACTTCGGGATCAACTCCCAGGGACAGAATCCACCTGAATGTCTCCACACCATTTGCTGTTGTCCAGCTGGGTATGGTGCAGGAAATCTGCCTGGGTGTTCTGGGCTCTGGGAACAGACTGCCGAGATGTCGGCCAGGTTCTTCTGGGCTCAAGTCATGATCGGCTCCACTTCCTGAAGTAGGGGAAGACTCTGAGTCCCACCCTGTCTCTTCACGTAGGAGACCGCTGTGGTGTTGTCCATTCTCAATGGCACGGACCCCCTTTTACCAGATGCCGGAAGGCCCAAAGGGCACAGAATGCTGCACGTAGTTCCAGGATATTAGACACTGGAGTATGAAGACCGGTATCCCATCTGCCCTGGACAATCTCTGATCCGCAGCGGGCCCCCCATTCTGTGTTGCTGGCATTGGTCGTAATCGTAACCCAGGAAATGGGGGCGATGGAGTGGCACCTGAGCAGATGCCTGCGTTGCAGCCACCAGAAAAGGCTGTCTCTCATGCTTGAAGTTATGCAAATGTGCTGATCCTTCCTGTCTGGGTCCCACTGCTGGAGAAACCCTTTCTGGAAGGGGCGCAACCGCCAAAGTGCCCATTTTCCAATGATAGCTCTAGAGGCCATTGTGCCTGTGATTCTGAGAGATCGTGAAACTTTCAGGTATGAGGAAGCTAGGGCCAGGCGATCTCTGTCCCGTACTACTGGGATGTTCTCCAGAGGCAGCTCTCTGTCTTGTGACAGCAGAAGCAGATCATCGAGATACTGATGTAGGCGTATGCCCCTCATTCTGATGAGGGCTGCCACGGCTATCAGAACTTTTGAAAATACCCGAGGTGAGGTTGAGAGTCTGAAAGGGAGGCAGGTGAATTGAAGATGTTGTTGCCCAACCAGAACCCGGAGGTATTTGCAGAACTCTTCCACAACGGGTACGTGAAAATATGCGTCTTTTAAGTCTATGGAGACTAGCCAGTCACCCGGCTGGACGGCTTGTTGGATTGTAGACAGGGTCTCCATTTTGAACCTTCCGTTCTTGAAGAACTTGTTCAAATATGTGAGAACTATCACTGGGTGCCATGAGCCGTTCTTTTTCAGAACCAGAAAGAGGGGCGAGTACATGCCCTGAAATTATTCGCCCTGGGGGATGGGCACTGCAGAACCCTGAGCTACCAGCAAATGCACATAGGACAGCAGCACCTGCTTCTTTTCCCCCAAGCGAGGTAACAGGGTGGGTACGAATCTGAGAAGAGGTGTACTTGTAAAGGACCATGAGTGTCCCAAGTAGACTGTTTTGATGGTCCAGTAATCAGAGATTGAGGCCGCCCAGACACGTCGAAAGTGGAGTAAGCGCGCCCCCACCTAACATGTCTGAGCGGGCCCAAATTTAAAAGGACTTGGAGGGCTCACATCCACCAGAAGTTGAGTTCTTGGCAGGCCCCTGTAAGGATGTCTGTCTCCTCTTCCAGTTTTTCCTGAAGTCTCGACCTGATCTATAGAACACGCATCCCTTGCTCATTCTGTGCTCCGTCTTCTTGACCGGGGCCTCTTCTGGCCAAAAAGGCGCTTGTCCTGGGGTAGGAACCCCCAACTTCCTCGCCGTGGCCCAGGCTATGGCACTATCCAGCTTGTTGCCAAATAGTGAGGACCCCTCAAAGGGGATCCTACACCAAGCTTGCTTGGAGGCCGGATCAGCGAGCCAGGGACACAGCCATAATGCTCGTTTGGCCGTCACAGAAGAGAGCAAAGTCCAGGCCAGCAGGCGGATAATGTCAAAGGAGGTCTCGCCCAAGAAGACCGACACCAGCTTCAGCTCCTGAACAGCTGAGCCTCTGGCCACCTCTTCTGAGACTCTCCTGAGTATTGTATCAATATTTTTTGTCCAAATTTCCAATGGCTTGGAAATGGCTGCCAGGGCCAGGGCAGGTTTGCAAGCCATTCCTGCCATCACGTAGATCCTTTTCAGGTCTCCATCGATCCTTCTCTCGAGACCGTCCTTGAAGGATACAGCTTCCTCTAAGGGAAGAGTGACATGCTTTGCTAGTCTCATAACCTCTGCATAAACTAGAGGAGTGGTGTCCAGGTGCTTCATATCTTCCTCTTTAAAGGGTGTGGGAGATTAGCTTGTGGGAATCAACTTTCCTGAGGAAAATAGTCAGTGTGCAGGCAACTTTCTTTAAAATCTGGCGGCTTGCCAGTTTTATTGGTAAAAGATTTGCATATTAAAAAATAAACAAAACAGAAAATAAATCCTTGCTGTCTGGCGCTAAACTAAACATTATAGTTTCCTCACTATACGGTGTGGGGCTGGCCCCCGACACCCACGTTTTGGCCACGTTTAAGCCACAATGCAAACCTTGTCTTTTAAAGTCCAAAGAGACACAGAGCTCCCTCAGATCCCTCGATGAGTTCCAGGTCAGAGCTCTAGTGAGATCTCACCCTGATCATTTAAACCACCTGCTGGTGGACTCCAGTGGACCACAAACTCTGTACCCTGCCATGGTGGCTGGCAAAATCCGGACTGGACTCTGTTTTCATCTAGTCCACATGAACGCATACGAGACGACAGGTAGCATCCTTCTACCACTTCGCCTCGCATACTGTCACAAGGGATAGAGGCTCATGGTTTTGCTTGACAGGGAGATTCTCTTGTCAACCTTGACCCATTCCTCCGTAATGATGTCCTTCAGTTCAGCCAGAAGCAGAAAGTTGGAGCTTTCCTACCCCAAGTGTTTAAAGAATTTCCTTTCTTTTTTCAGAGGTGACGCCTGAAAGGGTGAAACCAGGCAAAGCCCCCACGGGACTCATCTCCCTCTACCTCGCTATCCGAGGATCTGGCAGAGGCATAGCTTGGCTGGGACAGATCCAGGTCCTCTTGAGCACCCCCAACATGAGAGCCTGACATAGTGGTGGACTGGCTCTGCGTGCAGGTCGTACCCCACTCCTTTAGGGACTCTTTCACCACACGTTTTACTAGAGACTCCATTTGCTGGTTTGCCCATTTCTTTCCCCAACCGCCCGGGTGTAACACGGCTCGCATAGCGACTTGCCCTCCAGGACCTGAGCCCGGCATCCCCAGCAGGCTTTTTGATCAGAGCAGCTGTCATGACGGTGGGGGCAGTGTCTGGTGGAGACATCAGAACTTCTCCCCTGATATTCGATCCTAGATGAAGAGCCATGGTGTCTGGATCTAGAAGACAAGTGCCGACGTTGTGGCCTGTCAAGGTGTCTGTCTTTACGGACTGAAGTTTGGCAATCCGACCTGGAAGGGCTTGACAAACAAGAGGAATAAAAGAGAGAGAGAGAGATGTCCTGTTAACATTGATGCACTTTAAACAGACCTCAGGTGCACCCTGCCCGCCAGAAGCCCGCTCTACACATACCTTATGCGTGAGGGCTGGCCGCAGGGAGGCTGTGATTTGTCCATAATGAGTAGGAAGGGAGGAAGACTGTATAGTCCACAGAACTGCAGGGTATGAGGCACAATGTTAAAAGAAAAGCACTTCCCCTTTAAGAGCCCCCAACCACCCTTGCCAGTGGGTCAGGGGGTTACTTTTTGGAGGAACACACAGGGCCTGGGGAAGCTGCCGTGATCTGCCCGCAGGATTTCCCAAGGAAACAGGCACTGACAACTGTTTAAATTCCCTGCCCCGTTGATGTCAGCGCTGCGCCTCCCCGCTGGTCAATGGGCACCTGCATGGCCGCCGGGTCCCAGAGGGACTGTGCATGCATGGAGCCAAGCCTCAATTCCGTCCGATGCCTCATGCATGCACAGAAACACCTGTAAGCACTGCGGTGGCCTGAAACACAGGAGCGCTCCAACCGCCATGAAAGGCAGAGAACTAGAGCCAGGGAATAGAAGGAAACAAACACAAACCATTGCCATGGAGGCATGGCATGGAGACACTGACAATCAAAGAAAAGCTGCCAAAGAGGAAAAATATTTATATGTCTGATCCTAAACCTTGCAGAACTTGCTGACTGTATACCCGTAAAGTCGTGTGAAAGGCTAGCTGTCACACATATATCTTCTACTGAAATCCTGGCATAACTGCCCCCAAAGCTGCCACCCCTCAAGTCGAAGGAGCTTGCACCTGTTCCTGGGCAGAAAGGCCTATTTCCTGCATGCCAATCTATTCACCCTGAAAAACCAACAGAAGATAACTCAGGAACCTGACGGTGAAATGAAAAGATTGTCCACTTTACTCACGTCTTTTGACCTTTGCATGTACACTGGTCACAACTTGTGTAAGGACTTGAAGTCTTCCTGTTGTGTACTCAGTGACCTCGTGTCAATGCTTTTAAGGACTGCTCCCTGTTTTCCTGAAAACTGTACACCACTTTAGAATTGAGCTTTGGAGGTGAACGTAATATCACTATTTCTGGTAAAAAGACAAAAAAGGGATCCTTGCAGGAAAGTGCTGCAGTCTCCAACCTCCCTCTGTCTAAAGCGACCGCTGTCAGAGGAAATAGTCTTACCACTAGGAACTGCAATGGAAATGTAGTTATTGGAGCATGGGATGCCTGTACTAGTGCTTTCAGAGCCAAGCCTAAGTCCCATAAAAAGGAACAAGGATTTTCTTGGTGGTTGTATATGGATTATGGCCTGCATGAAGCATTTGTTCAATGGCTTGTCCACCATCTGCAGCCAGAAAGAGAGGATAAAGGCAGAGATCTGTACTATAATGGAGTTGTATGCCAGACCAACCTCAAGCGCCAATTGTAAAAATGTCCAGGATATTGGCTAGAGCTGGGGACACCCGAGAGAAGACTTTGCTAAGCAAACAGAACAAACTTCCTTCATATCCTCTTATATGTAGCGTTCGTTGTCTTGTGGTCTTCACCAAGCTCTGAACCGCCTCAGATAGAATCCCTGCACTACTAGTCCGGCCGATTCAATAGCCAAGCTATTTAGAGTCTCACTAGATTGGGGAGCTGTCATTGATGTTGGCATAAAAGATCTTGTTTGACCGGGAACAGAATTGGTGGTGCTGATGACATCTGGGGAAGCAATGAAAACCAAGTCCTCTTTGACAGGTGGAAGCACCTGTATGGCATAAATGTGTTCTGTCCAAATCTTCATAATCAAGGATACTGGCGGAAGACAAACACCAAATGGAAAATAGCCCATGGTTCTGTGAATCCACCTTTCTATCGCTTCACCTTTGTACCTTGTTACAAATACCGGAAGCTGTGTGTTCAGTGGACTCTCTATGAGAACTACCGATGGAATGCACTATAGCTGATACTAGTTGAGGTACGTATTGTTGTAAAATAAATTGTCTAACTGATCCGTTAGTGGATCCTGCTTTCCCAGTAAACTGCTGTTAACTGTAAGCAGCTCTCTGCCCAGTGAAATGTTTATGTTAAGAAAAGTAACAGGAAAAGACAGACACTAGGTGCCCCCTTGGTGGGCAATGTAAGCTACTGCTGTCTTGGTGTCAAAACTGCAACTTCACTCAGGCCTCTTGGAGAAAATATCCTGAAAGGCTTGCAGGCCTAGAAAAACAAAACTGCCTTAATTTAAGTCATTCAGAGCATCTGCATTCCACTAGGCTCCAATGTCCTTGCACTGGTCTCCTCAGACTGGCATCCAATGTCAGAATCATTCCATCTCCTGGGTTGGGTGGCACGCCACAAAAGAGGCACACTGGTGTCCAAAACTCCCGTTCTTGCGAATTTGTGCAGACATAAAGACCTTCTGATCCATAGGCAGCCCATCCCATTGACTGAGGAAGGCATATTGAAAAGCCCCCATGTGCCACCTGGCCCAAGGCAGCACTGGAATGGCCATTGAAAAATGTCCCAATGGGGACAATGCAATCCCTCACTCACATAAATGCTGTCTTCATGACTCTTCATACGCAGATTTTCATGCAGTTTTGGAAAACCACTTGACATTTTTGGGTATAAAACTACTCCAAGGTCCTTCACAGATTAAGGGCTTAACTGTTTTTCCTGTTTGTTCACTAGTCTAATGAACTTGGAAAGGATTTCTAGGACAAGATTGTGATTCTTTGCCAGCTCCTGGCTTACACCTGCGACAATCATAAACGTTGTCCAAGTAGTAGTAAAGCCTTATTCTCAAAGACCGATTACTGCCTCTACTGCCGACAAAATGTTCAAAAAGTTTTTTGGTGCTGTGCCAATTCTAAAAATGGCAAACACCTGAACTGGGAGTGACAGCCGGTCACTGCAAATCTCAAATGTCTCTGGTGTTACGGACTGATTGGTATATGGAAGTATATGCCGACTGACTCTAACCGGATCTCATGCTAAACTTTCGCCACGACTGTTTGCACGGACTCCATCTTGAACCTTTTGTTGTGTATGTACCCATTTAATGTCTTCAAACCCAGTCAGTAGGGAAAGCTCCTGATGCCTTGGGTACTAGAAAGAATGGAGGAAACTCCCCAGATTTGTTCCCTTGGTGGCACCAGCACTATACACTTGTTGCAGTATAATTCTTATATGTAATCTTGCAGTAATTCTTTCTTCTTGGGATCTGGTGGTTCTGAATGAAAGGATTTGGTGATTGTACTGACAGCTAAATGTCTTTGATGTTTTTCTCCCAAACCCTCCAAAAAGGAGGCTATCCTGGCTCCTACTGGAAGACAATGGTTGGGTCCACCTTCAAAGACTTTCCACATGTCTAGCAACCTGCTGTGGGTTTTGATTTCATGTTAACAAGACGTTTGAGCGTCCTTCACTGTGATCTGGTAAATTTATGCCTGGTCTATCAGATTTGGCCTCCTGAACCCTTCTGAAGATCGATCGACTTGAGCAAAAAATATGGCTCCTTCCTCTTATTACACTGTGACCACACTCTGGACATTTCTTCTGTTGCTTGCTTTGTCCAGTGTTTTGTCAAACAACCTCTCATTATGGAGAATGTTACAAAGGGCTTGTGTGGAAGCTTCATCCACCCTCCAGTGACGCCACCGCAAGGCTCCCATTGCTGTGACTTTATTGCGCCAGCCCTAGAACTAGGTCTATTGAAGCCTCAGCCAAAAGTCAGCAGCCAGGTTCAAGTCCTCCAGAACCAAGCTCATTCCTGCCGGTTTCACTTGAATTCCTACCGCTGTATAGATTTTCTGCAAGTCTGCAGGCCAGTTTACCACAATTTCCGAGTTGAAGCTGTCTTTCTGCATGCACATTTTTGAGGTGTTCAGGTGCTTTTTCAATGCGTTTTTCCATGTTACAGATGCGTTCTATAGAGAAAAAATGCGACAAGTTCTCCTTTAGATAACTGTACTGGGGTGGCGTAGGCCATTGGAAACCATGGTAAACAATATTCATGCATTTTTTTACTCCAATAAAAACGCATTGGACTGCATGTGGTGTGAACCAGCCATAGGTCTATTTTTTAATCCGTAGGATTCCTAAAGGTATTGAAAGGCAAAGACACTTGCGCACCAGACGCTGGCAGGCCCCATCCACTCCTGGAAGTGCGTTGCTTAAACATGCCTCAGCCAGCTTCATTGGATAAAGCTTGGAGGCCGTTACTGTAAATTGGTCTTCTTATCAAATCTCTCCCATCCTTCATCAATGAGATTTTAACTCCATCATTATGGAAAAAGAAGTCCTTCCTTTTTCACATTTGGAAGGATCTGCATGCGTGTGCGATGGTTAGGCCTGCATCTTGCCTGTGACATGGGTATTTGCTGCATACGCTCCCTTATCCATTGGCATTTGAGGCAATCCATGCCGATTAATGGCTAATATGCATACAATGCTTGGCAAGGCAATTACAATTGCGCTGCTTAACCACTTCAGCCCCGGAAGGATTTGCCCCCTTCCTGACCAGAGCCTTTTTTGCGATTCGGCACTGCGAAGCTTTAACTGACAATTGCGCGGTCGTGCGACGTTGTGCCCAAACTAAATTTGCGTCCTTTTTTCCCACAAATAGAGCTTTCTTTTGGTGGTATTTGATCACCGCTGCATCATTTCTGATTGCCGCTATAAACAAAATAAGAGCGACCATTTTGCAAAAAAACCCAAATTTCTTACTTTTTGCTAAAATACAAATCCAAAAAAAAATATAAAAAAACATTTTTTTTCATCGGTTTTGGCCAATTTATATTCTTCCTCATATTTGTGATAAAAAAATCGTAATCGGCGTTTATTGATTGGTTTGCGCAAAAGTTGCCGCGTTTACGGACGCTTATGCCCCAGCTGAAGTCTCATAAGACGAAACGCGTCGGGTTTCGTGAGCCCCATGCTCTCCTATTGCGCTGACATATCTTTGGAATTCCATGCAATGATTACTGGATTGAACATGTGAGTGTATCCGATTTTTAAATACATTTACTTTTTCACCTGGTATCACACTATGTGCAATTTTTTATTTTATGGATGGACCCTCAATGGATTTTTTTGAGGTGAAGGGTGGATGAAAAATTCTGTTTCCCGGGTTTGCCTATCGATAATTGCATGTCTGGATGAATAAAGTGGATCCATTGTTTATAATACCAAGATACGTCTGGAGAAATAACCTTAGATGGTCAATACATATCTCCATACCCATCGGGACGTGCCTGGATTAAAGTTTTATGCGTTTTAGCTACTTACCGTTGGTAAGAGTATTTAAACTTAATTGGTGGTGGATGCACTTGTCTACGGTGGAAGTGGTGTTTTAATACACTGAACATCATTTATTTATCACAATTTATGTGGACTTACCTAATATTAATTGTTTTCTAAAGCGCAACACTTTATATGTATCTAAGATTTTGCACAATTTATGTTGAGGTTGTGGTGTTTGCTGCTCATTAGTGGACGCGCAGTGTGAAACCCCCCCCTCTCTTCCATGGCACCAGGACAGCCATGCATTTCAATGGGAAATTCTGAATAAGAAGCCATGTCATTCCTATATGAAACCATCTTGGCTCACCCAAATTCCACTTGTTTTATACCCATTGGGCATCCTACTATATAGGAAAGTTTAATTTGGCCCAAGCCAAGCGATATCAATCATGAAATATGGCACCACGCCTGGCACCATGACAGGCATGCATTTCAATGGGAAATTCTGAATAAGAAGCTATGCCATTCCTATATAAAAAGCATCTTGGCTCACCCAAATTCCACTTGTTTTATACTCATTGAGCATCCTACGATATAGGAAAGTTTAATTTGTCCCAAGCCAAGTGATATAAATCATGAAATATGGCACCAAAATTGCCACCCTGACAGCCATGCATTTCAAACTTGGCACCCTAACAGCAATGCATTTCAATGGGAAATTCTGAATAAGAAGCCAAGTCATTCCTATATGAAAACCATCTTGGCTCACCCAAGTTTTACTTGTTTTATACTCATACTTCTATATATAAAAGTTCAATTTGGCCTAAACCAATTGATATAAATCATGAAATACGGTAACAAACATGGCACCATGACAGCCATGCATTTCAATGGGGAATTCTGAATCAGAAGCCAAACCATTCCTATATGAAAAACCTTTTGGCTCACCCAAATTCCACTTGTTTTATACTCATTGGGCATCCTACCATATATCAAAGTTCAATTTGGCCTGAGCCAAGTGATAGAAATCATGAAATATGGCACCACGCCTGGCACCATGACAGGCATGCATTTCAATGGGAAATTCTGAATAAGAAGCTATGCCATTCCTATATAAAAAGCATCTTGGCTCACCCAAATTCCACTTGTTTTATACTCATTGAGCATCCTACGATATAGGAAAGTTTAATTTGTCCCAAGCCAAGTGATATAAATCATGAAATATGGCACCAAAATTGCCACCCTGACAGCCATGCATTTCAATGGGAAATTCCGAATAAGAAGCCAAGCCATTCCTATATGAAAATTATCTCGGCTCACCCAAATTCCACTTGTTTTATACTATTATTTCCAAAGGCTGCAAATTCTCTAGCAGACGGGCTGCCACCTTCGGAAATTTTCTCTCTCCCAGCCTCTTTCAATCCACTACACCCAGAACCACATGGTTATACACCGCTGGCTCATATGTCTGTGGTGTCAATATCTGTAGGTTCTGTTTCAAACATACCAAAAAATCTGGTAAGGTGCTTTTATGCTCTACAGGCCAAGATTTCACAATACGTGATTACATTAATTGTTCCACGTGATTTGTGGTTTATGCCATTGAATGTACTGCATGTAAACTGCAATACGTTGGGTGTACCATCAGACCCCTTAGAACACGTATTAGCAAACATTTCCATGGTGCATCTTATGAGTCTGATAAAGGCCTCTCAAATGTTTCCAAACATTTTAAATATACCTATTCAGGCAATATGTCATCATTTACCTTTTATGGCCTTGAAAGGGTTAAGAGACCTCTTTGCGGTGGAGACATTCATCGTAAACTGGTAGAACATGAAGTTTGGTGGATTTTTAGTTTGGACACTAGGACTCCTCAAGAGATGCACCATAAGTATGATGTAGATCTTTTTCTGCGCTGATTTTTTGTTACCTGTTATCCATGCACTCTTGTTGATTCCTTCTTTTTTAAATTTTTATTTTTTTATTTCTACAGTTATGGCAATTTCTCTATAGCCACTTTATATATTATTTTTTTGTATCTTCATTGAATCTTGAAATCTCCTTACATTGTATTTTCTTATCTATTTTATACAGCTTGTTTGGTGGTAGTTACTTGATTCTAATCATCCTCAGTACACCGAGCAGCCTAAAGCATACACCCTGATCTAATTGACCTATCTGGTAGCCTATTGGTGTAATATTTTCTTGCTCCACCCCTGAATTATCTGTGTTATGTATATATATGCTGTTGTGTTTCACTGGGAACATGCTGTGAACAAGGCTATTAAGCCGAAACGCGTCTGTGTGTTCCCCCATTTTTTGGTATGGAATAAAATTACACTGTAGACAGCATTTCCAGTGTGCCGACTCATCCTTGCTTTCCCTTGATGTTTATTGGATGTTTGGAGACACATCCCGAGCCTGAGCACCTGGAACAGGTGATGTGCAATTCCTTTACTTGGACATTCATCTCCTGTTAGTTTTTGATTGGTGTTTCGTTGTCTGTCAGTTTGTACTCTGTTCTCCATACACCACGCTCCTTCAGGATTGTCTGTAGCTACAATATACTAAATGCACACCACGAGTCCGATATTCATCATCCTCAACATTTATTTCTACCATTTCTGCAGGAAAGAAAGACCACCGTCTCAAAATCTCTCAGGTTTATACCAAAGACCCGCATCCCTCAACGGAGGAATCGACCTGCACTTCCCTTTTTGATCAACTGAGAACTTGGCTGATTAAAGAAACAAAATTGTGGTGGGATACTGAGGGCCTAAAGAAGTATATCACGGAGTCTATGATCCCTGGAGCATCAAAATGTTCCCTACCACTTCCCATCCAGAGGATTTTATGGCAGAATAGAACAGTGTTCTGTCCAAGTGGTCATTGGATTTAATGCAACTTATTGTCAATAAAGAAGAAGCTGTTCCATTAACAGTGAAATTGCATCTGTTCGGGATTCTTTGAATGCATACCTGACACAGAATTTTTATACCAAATGAAACACAGATCTAATGGAGTCTGTTAACAAATTTGACCAAAGTCTCATGGACAACAAAAGACAGATGAGATCTTTATGATTATCAAAATAACCTGGTCTATACATGCAACCGACCAAAACTACCTTAATCAATCTTGAAAAGGAAGAAACACCTGAGACGGCGCTCGCAGACACATGTGAGCTTTGGCTCTCCAAATTTGACTGATTCACAATCAGAAGCTCCTGATTCCACTGACACTGGTTCTTTGAATTAGTCTAGGAGCTCCACTTTGTCTGTCTTCTGTAAGGAGGCATCCCGCTCGGATACACCTAAAACCAAGAATCCAGCTCCCCCAAAAAACGAGGGCAAGAAAACAACAAACCCCAAAGAAAAATGCGATGAGGCTGGCGGGCCACCACAAAGGAAACCGATCTCCGAAGAACAAGGAGCAGGAACAAAACTCCCCAGGTGAATAAAGCTTTGGACTCTCCCGTTATAGCTAAAGTGGTTAATTTGTCTAGCACTGTTTTCTCTGATGATGAGCTTTCACTGTTATCTAAAGGGCTTTCTTTTTCTCCTGTATCCCATTTTGACTTGTTTGGTACCCTTCTGGATGTGAACCGTTTTGTCCGTAATGTTGTACTTAAAAAAAATTTCTTTACAGATTCAGAGCAAACGGCTTCACCTCCAGTGACACTCCCAAGTGAAATGCCTGCTGGTGATACCCTCAGTTTCCCTGATCTAGCTGCTAGGTCTCACCTTGAGAGCATGGAATCAGAAACTGAGGGTGGACTACATGGCATTACCTCTCACAAATTGAATACAGGAGATCTCTACTTTTATCCTGTTCAAACATGTAATGCTACCATTGATATATATCAAACCTTTGTTGAATAAGACCTAACTCTTTTAAGGGACAAAGTAGATATATCTTCCAATTTCTCTAAAGACAATCTTACCAAGACAGAGAGAGTTGCAATTAAATCACTTAAAACCCGCAATGACATTGTCATTAGGGAGGCCGATAAGGGGGGAGCAGTTGTCATCTTGGATGCAGCCCAATACAAAGCTGAGGCTCTACGCCAACTTGGCGATACAACCACATATCGTATTTTATCTGGCCATCCCACCATTGACTTTAAGATGCAACTCTCCCACCTTGTCGATATTGGTTTGGATATGGGAGTTTTGTCAAACATAGCGGAATATTTTTTGGTCGATGACCCTGTAGTCCCAGTCTTCCACCATTTGCCAAAGATCCATAAGACACCTGTCTTAGAATGCCCCATTGTTGCAGGCATTGGCTCTTTATTGGAAAGACTGGTATCTTGGGTAGATCAGCATTTACAACCGCTTGTTGTAAGATTGCTCGGTTATATCAAAGACACCTTCACGGTATTAGCCAGTATACAAAATGTTAAATGGGAGACCAATTACAGCTGGGAGAAAATGGATATAAAATCCCTCTACTCATGTATTCCCCATTCTTTGGCTTTGCAAGCACTTAAGTTCCATCTAGAAAAGTACAGTTTTCACAATAATGAACTCAAAGAGTTCATTATTTTGAGCACAGAATTTTTAATGTTTGACAATGTTTTCTACATACAATGTACTGGTGCTTCGATGGGGGCCAAGTTCTCTCCTTCCTTAGCCAACCTCTACATGGGTTGGTGGGAAGAGGGGACTTTGTTTTCACCTGACAGCCCATGTTTCAATAGAGTCAAATGGTTCGGTCGCTATATTGACGATCTGCTATTGATATGGGATGGACCACAGGAAGATATAGCTAGATTTGTTAAATATGTGGATACCAATTCCCTTAACTTAGAGTAGAGTTTTGAGGCTCATAGGGATTGTATTAACTTCCTGGACATCACACTGTCGGGTTCGGTCCTTTTAGGCACTGTGTCTACACGTACCTATTGTAAGACCTGTGCAGGCAATTCCCTCCTACTGGCCAGTAGCTGTCATCCCCCACACACCATTTGATCGGTGCCTGCGGGGGAATTTATTTGTGCCAGACGTAACTGCTCTACAGTGGAGGCCTTCACAGAGGTGGCCAAGGTGGTTGCATCCCGGCTGCAATTGCAGACTGAGGGTGGACTACATGGCATTACCTCTCACAAATTGAATACAGGTGATCGCTACTTTTATCCTGTTCAAACATGTAATGCTACCATTGATATATTTCAAATCTTTGTTGAATAAGACCTAACTCTTTTAAGGGACAAAGTAGATATATCTTCCAATTTCTCTAAAGACAATCTTACCAAGACAGAGAGAGTTGCAATTAAATCACTTAAAACCCGCAATGACATTGTCATTAGGGAGGCCGATAAGGGGGGAGCAGTTGTCATCTTGGATGCAGCCCAATACAAAGCTGAAGCTCTACGCCAACTTGGCGATACAACCACATATCGTATTTTATCTGGCAATCCCACCATTGACTTTAAGATGCAACTCTCCCACCTTGTCGATATTGGTTTGGATATGGGAGTTTTGTCAAACATAGCGGAATATTTTTTGGTCGATGACCCTGTAGTCCCAGTCTTCCACCATTTGCCAAAGATCCATAAGACACCTGTCTTAGAATGCCCCATTGTTGCAGGCATTGGCTCTTTATTGGAAAGACTGGTATCTTGGGTAGATCAGCATTTACAACCGCTTGTTGTAAGATTGCTCGGTTATATCAAAGACACCTTCACGGTATTAGCCAGTATACAAAATGTTAAATGGGAGACCAATTACAGCTGGGTGACAATGGATATAAATTCCCTCTACTCATGTATTCCTCATTCTTTGGCTTTGCAAGCACTTAAGTTCCATCTAGAAAAGTACAGTTTTCACAATAATGAACTCAAGGAGTTCATTATTTTGAGCACAGAATTTTTAATGTTTGACAATGTTTTCTACATACAATGTACTGGTGCTTCGATGGGGGCCAAGTTCTCTCCTTCCTTAGCCAACCTCTACGGGCTGTCACACTACAGGTCCTTCAATTATGTTAGGGATACTCGGAGTTTTGACATGAGATTCAATTCCCTTAACCATAGGTGTATAAATTGTTTAGATCGATATAGAAGGACACCAGGTAGGGTATAGTTATCGTCTAGCAGTTATATCGCTGGCTTGGTAAACTGAGATAACTTTGTACCCGACAGTCCACTTTTGTTTCAGGGGAGAAGGGTGGTTGGGTACATCTCCAACCGATTCCTTCCTCTCTTGAACCGGGGGTAGCTTCGTGGTCATGTAACATACATCTTTTGTAACAGTTTGTAATTTTTA
>BLSH010405760.1:339002-364403 GCA_018402905.1 Glandirana rugosa
CAAATGGGTTTATTTTAACTACAGGAAAAAAAGGGTGTTTATCTCGAAAGAAAACCACCATAAACTAGTGGAGACGCCAAAAATAAAAAACGCGGTATTTGTTTGTTTCTCGTTGCTAAAACTTTTTTATTATAAAAAATGAAAAACGAGATTATTTATAGGTTTTTATCGACATGTCCCCCCCAATATCGCAGTCCCAATAAAAATCGCAGATCGCCGCCATTACCAGTAAAAAAAAAAATAATAATAAAAACGCCATAAATCAATTCCCATAGTTTGTAGACGCGATAACTTTTGCGCAAACCAATCAATAAATGCCGAGTGCGATTTTTTTTTTTACCAAAAATATGTAGAAGAATATAAATCGGCCAAAACCGATGAATAATTGTTTGTTTTATTTTTTATTTTTGGATATTTATTAGAGCAAAAAGTAAAAAATATTATTTTTTCAAAATCGTTGCTCTTTGTTTGTTTATGGCGCAAAAAATAAAAACCGCAGAGGTGATCAAATACCACCAAAAGAAAGCTCTATTTGTGGGAAAAAAAGGACATCAATTTTATTTGGGTAAACGTTGCACGACCGCGCAATTGTCATTCAAAATGCAACAGCGCTGAAAGCTGAAAATTGGTCTGGGCAGGAGGGGGGTTTAAGTGCCCAGTAAGGAAGTGGTTAATATAATTGCTGTTATTTCAAATGTATATGTTATACCTGTAAGTAAATTACCCAATAATGGGATCATAAAGTAACTTTGTGCCTTGAATCACTGATTCAGTGTAATGTCACTGACCAACTCCAGCAGGAATACTCTGGAGAGTGCAAAATCTGGTGCAGCAGATTTCCAGTTTTTTTTTCTTTCTATTTTTTGGTCTTAAGCTGGCCATACATGGATAGAAAATCTGTCGACCGTGCATGCAGTTATGCCATCGTTGTTCAGATGATTCTAAACCTATTATCGATGGCTAATAACATAAACATTACATTTTTCGGCGATCGATTACACGATCCGGGGTTACATTTTAACACTCGCATGCTCTGTAGATTTTTTCAAACTGTTTTTGAACGATTCCAATACTAATGTTAAAAAAATCGATCGTTTCAGCTCACAGGATCCAACACGACTGTTTGTTTTTTTTTTGCCATGAAACTTTGCATTTCGATAATTGAAATGAACCCACTAAAGTTTTGAAAGTTGAACAATTGAGCATATCAAACCCTTTTTCTAACTCTTTTCTATCCATGTATGGCTGCTCCCCCTATCAGCTCGCTCTCTGCAGCCTCCAGGCTGTCTCCTAGCCTTTTCCCCGGTTCACAATTTCAAATCCCACGTGGCGGCACGACTTCATCGCGGCTTGCATACGACTTCTTTAACAGAAGTCAATACAAGTCATATTGAAGTCGCAACAAAAGGAGTCCAGGAACCTTTTCCTAAGTCAGAGCGACTCAAATCACTTCTATTAGAACGGTTCCATTGCCGCGAATGGGATGTGACTTGTTATGTGACTCTCAAGCTGCATGACAAGTCGCGGCAGTGTGAAACAGGGCTTTGAGTGTGATGGGCCACTGGCAAACCACTGGGCAGAACGATGTGGCAGTGCAGTGGTCACACTGTAGTGTCAGTGGAAGCAGTGGGCAATTGGACACCAGAAGGATCATCTCTCTGAGCCCCCGGGTTCTGCAGTGTGTTGGGTTATTGTTTAGTGTGCTGCAGTGCACAGTGTGGCCCTGGCACAATCAGGTTGGCTGCTGCTGCTTTATGGACTTAAGGGGTGAGATGGGCACCTGCAAGAGTGGGTGGCATGCTGTGACTATGGTCAGTGGAACTTAAAAATGGAACTGAATTCAAAAAGTTAATAATTGGGAGCAGGCATTCTTTCTATTGCAAAAGCGACATGCAAAAAAATACACTTACCTGCCTGTTCTCAATCCCCTGGCACACTCTGAGCGGGACTGCACCGCCGATGACTACACTCCTGCGCGGGAGTTACATCCTTCTCTGTTTTGGCCAATCAAGATGGCTGAAGACCAGCACCTGGAAGAAGCCGGAGAGAAGATATAGGCAAGGGATCTCACGGGCATCGGACTGTTGGATGGAGGTGAGCGTCTGTGCCTTTTAGTTTGCTTTAAAGTGAAAGTAACCCCATCAATTTTAACAGTTTCAAAAACTGGTTACATTCCTGGCACATGCCGGGAATGTGACTGTCACATTGGTTGTGCTCTCAACCAAACTGTCAAACCATCAAATGGCTGGAGTCATAACTGATCACATGGGCAGCACCATGGCAGTTGAAGTTTAAACGGAGGCCAAGATGACAGCTTCCTTTGCTGAAAATGATAGGAGGTCTTACTTCCACTTTAAAGCACAACTAACCCCCCCCCCCCCCCCCACACTTCTTTACAGCCAAGTAATATGCCATTTTAGCCTCTGTTTAGAACTGCAGTTGCCACGGTGCTGCACATGTGATCAGCTAGGACACCAGACATTTGAGGGCCTGAAAGCTCAGTTGAGAGCTGTTATAAGCAAACTGGCATTTGTGACAGATCACCAGAGCAATGCCTTGAATGGTAATTGTTTTGGGAAACCTGGATTTAGTTCCACTTCAAATCAGAACTAAAGTCACAAATACCAATAGTCCCATGTTGGCATCTTCTTCCCAGCTTCTTCTGCTTACTAGTATTTAGAGCTGCACAATTAATCGTAATAAAATCTTGATCTCGATTCCCTCCCCCCCTGCGCATTACCACGATTTTCAGTGCAGTTAATGGAGTCTGACTTGTGGGGCGACTCAGCGAGACTTGACTGTAATAAAAGTCAATGCAAGTCACCTGAAGTCTCCCCAGGAATCTTTTTCAAGTCGGAGCGACTTGAGTCTCTGAGCAGACTGCCAAGTCTAGGCAGAGAGCCAAGTTTTGAGGTCACTGCTGATAAAAGAAGCTAGAAGAGATACAATGTAATTACTTCAAAGGAATGAACTCCACAGTGTATAGAAGAGTTTAGTTTAACCATTTAAAGACTAAATCTTTTCTGACATTTGTTGCTTACAAATAAAAATCCAGTATTTTCTGCTAGAAAATTACTTAGAACCCCCAAACATTACATATATTTTTTTTTAGCAAAGACCTTAGAGAATAAAATGACAGTTGTTGCAATATTTTATGTCACACGGTATTTGCGCAGTGGTCTTGCGAACGCAATTTTTGGGGAAAAATGACACTTTAAACCCCCCCCCCCCAAAAAAAAAAAACTAAACAGTGCTGTTAGCCCAATTTTTTTGTATATGTAAGATGTTACGCCGCGAGAATCGTGATCTTTATTCTAAGCAAAAAAATCGTGATTCTCAATTTGGCCACAATCGTGCAGCTCTACTAGTATTCAGCCATCTTGATTGGCTGGTGTGGGATATGTGAGTGCTATGTATCCCTGCACAGTGGCTCTGTACCAGAAATCTAAACAGAGCTGTGCATGCAAAGCTTCATTTACATTCCTGAGGAGGATTGTGAACAGGCAGCTAAGTTTATTGCATTGCAAAAGAGACATTGCATTTCTTTTCTGCAATAGAGAGCCTGCCTGTTTGCATTTTTTTTATTTTTTGTGTTCAGTTCCATTTTAAGCAGGAGGGGGCCTGGCATCCGATCACTCCACTCCTCCTGCCCGTAGAGGCCTCTTCTGGTCGCTGTCTAGTGCTGCTTAGCAACCAAACAGCACCATTTACAGTGACATGTACACCACTGCCTTTTTCCACCATTATTTAATAGTTATTAGCATATCCCTAGGATATGTGTATCCCAGGTTGGGAACCACTGGTCTAGGAAAAGCATGTTGATGTATCAGGGTGCTGTTCTTTTTGCAGTAATGCCATATTTTCTAAATAATGGATGTTTTTCTTTCAAATATATTTATATAATTTGTAACAGGGTGTTAGGATTGTTGTCACAAAGTTGTGAGCAAGGTAAATGCAGTGGAGAGGTGGTCTGTCGGTCTCCCATGTAAAGTCCAGTGCTTTGTGCAAACCTTTCAATAGTAAATACGTTTCAGGCTTGGAGGTGACCTTATCCTCGGTACTTTGTAGTTAATATTATTACTGGGTCTCTGTTAATGACGTAAGCAGTGTGTTACTGTATCGCTAGGAAAAAAGCTTTGTTCTACTTTGTGAGGCATATTTCTCCTGAAAAGTATCTTCCCAAGAGGCACGCAAACCAGAGTAAAAACCTGAAAGAGTTTGGCACAAAGCATAAGATTAATAGCTGGTTTAAATTCCTGCTACAAGCTTAAAATTATGTATTATATCTCGTAAACCTAAAACTCTACCCCAACAAAAAGGATTCAGTATGAAGTTTTTTTTTTTTTTTTACTGCAATGTTAATTTTGCTTTATCACCAGGTTGACTTATTTGGCTTTTTGCTTGCCATACAAGTCCTGAAAGTAAAGAGTAACTAGGGTCATTTCATGTCCCCTGTCTGCACACATTGGACTCCGTTAATAGTAAATCATTTATTTGGCCTTTGAGACAGTGAGCAGACTTTTGGATAATACCTCCAACCTGTACAATATGGAAATTTTAGGATCCCTGCCATGGCTGTTCCGATCAGCAGGGTATTCGTGAACAGTCACTTTTGGAACATCCGTGTCTGTGTTTTTCTTTGTACCCACACCTTAAATCTAGCCTTTGATTGAAATTCGGTCAGTTCAGTAGGGCCATTAGGCTACTTTCGCACTGGGGCTACAGCCGAGTTAGCGGTAAAGCGCTGCTAGTCTTAGTGGCGCTTTAGCGCCGCTAGCGGGGCACTTTTAATCCCCGCTAGCGGGGCACTTTTAATCCCCCCCAGGAGAGGTTAAAAGTGCCCACTTAGTGCTGCTTTCAAAGTGGGGCCCATTCATTTCAATGGCAGGGGAGTTGGAGGAGTGGTACAGTATATACACCGCTTCCGCACCGCCCCAGAGATGCTGCTTGCAGGAGTTTGTTTCCTATCCTGCAAGCACACTGCCCCAGTGTGAAATCACTCGGGCTTTCACACTGGGGAGACAGGAGAGGCAGTTTTCAGGCGCTTTACAGGCAATATTTTTAGCACTAAAGCACCTGAAAAATGCCCCAGTGTGAAAGGGGTCTTACTATTGGAGAGCAGTCAGTCTAATGACCGACTGCTCTTGACCGGACTTGATGGAGACTGTGGCTTCGGTCAGCGCTGCACATGCATTTGTTTACTACTTCAGATCCATCACGTTTAGGTCCAAAAATATGGAGTAGAGCGCAGGCCTCCTAGATGGATTTAGAGGTAATCAGATTTAATTGGATGCATGTTTATATTAAGAAACAAAAATCACTTCCAGCGCTGAAGAGGTCTTTATTAGTTGAAAAATGGCAACAAAGTCATCAATGCTGCCCTCCACAGATGGGGTGATCTGATATAGGCTACAAAACAAAAACAAAGGAAGGCCCGCACACCTAGTGCATTACCAGATATATTTAATGGGTAATAGAAAGTTAAACAAAGATACTCCCAAGAGTGGGGGCCATCAAGAACACAATGGCCGCCACTGTTGTGAGTATCTCTTTTTAACTTTCAATTACCCATTAAATATATCTGGTAATGCACTAGGTCTGCGCGCCTTCCTTTGTTTTTGTTTTGGATGCATGTTTGTTTTATATCCGTCTCCTCATAGACTTAAAGGGTAACTCCACTATTGTAGGGAAAAAAATAGCAAATAAAGAAAAAATAATCTAGCATATACAATTGCATAGGGGTGCACCAAATGGAAATTTTGGTGCAGAATGCCGAAAACCGAAAATGAGGTTTTTAAAAAATATTTATATTTTTATATACAATTGTCATATGCAGCCTACCTGTGCCTGGGCACTGACAGGCGGCACTGATGGGCACTGATAGGTGGCACTGATTGGAAGCACTGGCACTGATAGGTGACACTGGCACTGATAGGCAGCACTAATTGGCACAGATGGCACTGATTGGAAACACTGATGGGCAATGATAGGCGATATTGATTGGCACTGACAGGTGGCACTGGCAGAGGAGAGGAAGTGGCACTGACGGGTGGCACTGGTTGGCATTAACAGGTGGCACTGGCACTGACATATGAGGTGGCACTGGATGGCACTGACATGTGCCACTGGATGGCACTGACAGGTGGCACTGGCAGATGAGGTGACACTGGTTGGCACTGACGTACCACTGATTGACATGTGGCACTGGATGGCACTGAGATGACACTGGATGGCGCTGACAGGTGGCACTGACTGGCACTGGATGGCACTGACAGGTGGCACTGGATGGCACTGACAGGAGATGAGGAGTGGGTTATATTGCACAGAGAGCACGGTTTGTAAGAGCCATTCTGTGCTTGAAACGATCATTGTAATGTCACTGCTTGCAGAGAGAGACACACAAGCTGTCAGATTTCACTGCTGATGTCGGGGGTGGGCGGGATCGAACAGGCAGCAAACACCCGCCCAGCCCCTATCCCATTGGCTGGTGTTTGCTTGCTGTTCAGTCCTGCCCACCCCCGACATCAGCAGTGAAATCTGACAGCTTGTGTGTCTCTCTCTCTTTCTCTCTGCAAGCAGTGACATTACAATGATCGTTTCAAGCACAGAACGGCTCTTACAAGCCGCTATCTGTGCAATGTAACACACCCCTCATTTCCTCCATACACACGGACACCCGGGGGTCACTCCGCCCCCTTTCGGTATCTGCATATTTTTCTTTCTGCAAAACACCATTTTCGGCCGAAATGTTTCGGTTGCCTACAATTGCGACACAAATCATATTGTGATTGAATGTTATTAAAAATGACCTTTCCTTTTCAATTCACAGCCGCTGTAATTTTCTGAAAATGCAATATGGCTACCTGGAGTTCTGTACACAGAATGTGTACTGAACACACCCCATAAACATAATTTCCTGCTTATGTGATTGGCTTACCAATTTTCCCAGGCATCTGCACTAAGATACAAGTCAGATATCAGGCATCCCCTGCAACAAACATTTAATTTTTGGTGAGACACTGTCAATAGGAACACGTCTAAAGGGATGCAGGCCCAGCAGCGTTCCTCATTAGTGCCATGCAGCTGCACAGCTGATTGATAATTATGAAACCACTCCCATTAGACCCACTCAGTACAGAGGCACAAACAGGTATTTCTTCAAAATAACAAAAGGTAGGAATCTGCAAAATAGTTTGTTCTAATCCTTGCAATGTACATATATCACCCAGAGGGGAATGTTTTTACTCAACAAAAGTGGAGTTACGCTTTAAAGGATAAGTTCACTTTGTCGAAAAAAATAATAAATGCACATTTTTTTTTTTTTTTGCAGGTAAAAAAATGTGCATTTATTATTATTATTTTTATATATATTTATTTTATTTTTTTGGAGCCTGTAAAGCATTGCACCAGCGATCAGCAGATCACTGGTGCCATGCAGGTCTCCTTCAGATCTGTCAGTATATCTATATACCTGTACATCCCATACGGGTAGGCAGATGCACTGACCGGAAGAAATCCACTGCGCTCATTGAGAAATACAAGCCGACTAAAGGATGTCGGGACTTGTAGTTCATTCACACACAGAGCTATGTGAATAAATGACCTGGCTGTGTGGTCGGAGCCCCGCACCGCCACACTGATTTTAAAAAGTGACATCTAGTATGGGAAACTTCTTCCGGTACGGCTTCCACAGGGAGCGGGGGCAACATTGGGAACATGTTACGTGTTCCACCCTAAAAACGGATGTGCCATGTTCCCAAAGGTGAACTTATCCTTTTAAGTGAAAAACTGACAGATGGATCTGAACTGAATGATCTTATGAATGGACTCTAATGCTGGCAATACACTACAGTAGTAGAAAAATATTTCCAAATTTGTGGATTTTAAACTTTTTTTTTTTTCAATCCATGTGTGCAGCTGGACACACCACATGGGACAGACTGCAGGACACACCGTGTGGGACACAGCTGGGCACACTATAGGGGTCAGACTGCAGGGCACATTGTGTGGGAAACAGCTGGGCACAATATAGGGGACAGATTGCAGGGCACATTGTGTGGGACACAGCTGGGCACACTGTAGGGGGCAGACTGCAGGGTACATTTTGGGGGACTCAGTTGGACACACTACTGTACCGGCTCCTTTCTTATGCAGAAGCAGCTGTTCTCAGTTCTCTAGTAGCACGCTGTTCCCCCCCCCGTTGCTCCTCTCCTCCCCTCTGTCCATCCCAGATGATGCTACATACAAGCACCTGGGATGGACAGGAGGGGCCGGTGGGGAAACAGCGCACCAGAGCCAATACTACCTCAGCTGCTTCCCTGCCTATCTCTGAATGCGTCGGCAGATGGGATGTGATCTACCTGTCGGCTGCCATGTAAGAGTTCAGCAAGCGAGCAGTGTCAATCTGATACCACCACCAATCCCTAGAAAATACAATACCAAAAGAATGACCCCTATTGATGGGACTTTAGAGGTGGTGGAACAGGAAAAATCAATACCACATATTTATGTATAACAATTCCACATTTATTGCACAAAAGTACAGCGTAAAAAAATGTGTATATGGCAACTGAACTGATTAATATTTACACGTGTATCATGTCCTGTTAAAATCATGAACAAATAGCATCCAGCCGGCTCACATCAATCAGAGTATGTGTTCTTTTTCATCATTCTGCAGTCCTACGAAAGAGGAAAAAAGCCAGACGCGTTTCAGGTTCAAGCCTTTCATCAGGGGGTTATGGCAGAATGTGTTTGCGTACCTAGAGGCACTTTGCCTAATGGTAATACTAGAGAGGACTTCACATTCAAAACTCAAAACATACAAATTCAGGAACCTAATAGGAGTCAAAATGTTGCTGAAAGGGTGATTTTGGTTCCAGCTTAAAAGTATATACAGATACCCTTACTACATACTCAAGTCATATATTCAAGAGTGAATGTTCCCACACACTTATGTAGATGTAGTGAGAGCAGGGAGGAGAGGAGGGATCACCAGTGATTTTCCCACTTTTTCACATCAAAACATATTGCTTTTCAGGTATACGTTGTGATATTTCCACACTCCAATCCAGTAGGGACAGCAGTGTCAATAAATGTTCACGAAAACAAACAACAGGATCTGTCCTCGTATGTTGGGGGAGATGCCTCTGGTTCCTCCTGTCTCCGTGGGTGCCGTGCCAGTAATGTCAAATACCTGTCGGCTGCCTGTGACTGACACGTAGATCACGGCAGAACCCCGGCTGAGATAGTTTTGGATAGTGTGGTTAGGGGTTCAAACCCCTGTCGGGTTTTACTTCTATGCAGGGCTCAATGAGAGATCTACCCCCACTTTCCAACCTTTTCCCAGACAGCAATTCTGTGACCAGGAAACAAATTATAAAAAAATTGATAGAGGTTTTAGCGTTTTTACAGCCAAAGAAGCTGCCATCTTAATCTCTGATCTACAGTTGCCATGGTGCTGCACATATCATCATTTATGACACCATTCATTTGATGGCTTGACAGTTTGGTTGACCTATAAGCAGCTATGATAGTTACCATTCACATCATGCCTTGAATATAACCGTTCTGGTAAACCATTAAATTGATGGGCTTCGTCCCACTTTTTAACTTTTATATGAGGGTCATAATAATCTGTTGAAGTAGATCTTATTTCTAACTTACTACTAAATATTAGTGTACTTCAGCTATTCGAGAGGTACGTTGCCAGCTCATCTCTTTTATGTACTGACACATACGGTATGAGTAATACTTTTTGCCTACCTGCATTTGTAAAGCAATGTAAAGTAAAGAGGAAGACTGCGCTAACCCTAATAGATACTAAATCCCTGTGTACACAGCTGCAACAATAAGGTGTGATCTCTACACCTGAAATACAAATTAAAACCAAATAAAGCTGCGCTTGTGAAAGGACATGAAGCAAAAAAGTGTAAGTGTAGAAAGTGTCCGTAGAATATACAAAAAATAAAGTGGAATAAAACAACTTATATATATATAAATATAAGTGACGGTGATCAAACTGAAATCCAATAATGGAAACCGAAAAAATGTCCTTAATCAAATCCTCCACAGAAGTGAATCTGCATGCATCACGCAATACATCGCTTCTTCTGATCTGCCCACTACTGCTGTGATACATCGCTGCATAGCATTAAAGTGGTTGTCAACTCGTGACAATCACTTTAAACTACAGGTAAGCCTATAATAAGGCTTACCTGTAGGTGCCTTGCATATCTCCTAAACTTGCATGGTTTAGGAGATATACAGTGTACTAGATATGCCGACATCATTTCGGCACATGCGCAGTGAAGAAACGGCTTCCGCACCGTTTCTTCACTGTGATCGTGCCGTGACTGGCGCGCGGGAGTGACGTCACGCGACTCCAGCCAGTCATAGAGCCGGAGATCGTGGCCCGGAAGGAAGAGGGGCAGAAGATGGACGCGACCAGCACAGGGGGCAGCGCTGGACGTCGCAGGCTTCGTTTGCAGGTAAGTGGCACATAATGCCCATACATAGCCCATTATGCATCTACTTTGCAGTGGAATGTAGAGGAAGTAAACCCAATCTGGGTTTACTTCCTCTTTAAGAGGCTGATTAAAGATTTTCAGAGCGTGCCATTCTGCAGATTCTGTGCCACTACTTTTACTGTACGTTTTTTGGGCTTTCGGTCTTCACTTCTACTTTATGACGCCCTTCAAAGAAACTTGCAGTTGGCATTGATGACCTTCTTTTGAAAATGCTAGATTCCTGGCTGTCTCTGGTTTTAATGCTTTCTGAATCACTAATGATTGTTCACACTAGCTTTGCTATCTGAAGAGTGATCTGTGTTTTGGATTGCTTTCAGCTTGATATATGATTTCAGCTGACCAATAACTAATTGGTTATAGAGGCAGATTTGTGTGACTACAGATACAATGGAAAGGGCACATCTTCAATAGAGAATGCATTAACAAGAAGGTCACCCATAGATAAAAGCAGGCTGTCGGGCAGAGAGGCTTGTGCCTTGAGGAGCCTTTCTTAAATGAAACCTGTTCTGTAATAAACATGGGAGTTGCCAGTGCTGATCGCCTTCTGAAAATAAAATAAGAATGCAGCAAGAAAAGTCTGAGAAGCCAAAACCTCACATTTGCACACATGTTCCAGGTCCGTGACTCGTACGTCGGCATCTTTTGTCTTTGGCTATTACTATGAAGAACCAAGTGAATGTCGAGGCAAAATTAAACATGCATACATTGAATTTTTTCCCACCAAAACAATGATGCAGCTTTGACTCCCAAGAGCCTTGTCCACACATTACGGAAATTGGAAATGACTCTTGGGAAAAAGATTTGGAAGATGCAGTTTTGAGGGCGTCCTTAATCAGTGGGAACTGAGCTTTCCGCAGCTGCCCCTCCAATGGTTTTACAAGCCTAGTGATTTTGTCACGCAAGCAGTAATAGATGTTTTTCACAAATGAAAAACAAAAAAAAAAAATAATGCTGGAACATTCTCTAAAGTGGTGGAAGGTGGTTTGGGAATAAATGTGGGCAAGGCCTAGACAGATGCTTTAGGAAAATGCTCTATTAAGAATTTGTGAACCCATAAAATTATTTACATCAAGAGCTCTGCATTATACTAATTAAAGTCTCATTTAACCACTTGAGGAGTACCCAAGTCTTTATCTACCTTGCTTTGTACACTGGTCCAAATCATTTGGTGGAGGGGAGATTATGGTTTGGGGTTGTTTTTCAGGGGTTGGGCTTGATCTCTTAGTTACAGTGAAGGGAACTCTTAGACCCCATTCACACCTCAGCATTTTGTAGCTTGAAGCTCGAAGCTCCAAAATGCTGGAGGAGAAAAAAAATCAATTCTCTATGGAGAAGGTTCACATCTCCACTGCAAGTCACTTGAAGCCAAACACCTGAAGCTCAAAAAAAGTTCTGGAGCTTTTTTGTAGCTCAAAACGGGCAGATTTGAGCATTTTTTTTTTTTTTTTTGGGGGGAGTTGTATTCCCATAGAAATAAGTGGAAACGCGCCATTTGCACACTTTTGTGCACATTCCCTAGTTTTTGTGCAATTTTCTGCTCAAATGTAAAAAATAATAGTAGTAGTAGTAGTAGTAACTGGTTGCCTCAGTTCACAGAGTGTTATTAAAGTGATAGTAAACTCTCACGTTTTTTTGCCTATATCTGTTACTTAATAATAGCTTTTCACGAGAAGGCTAACCTTTTGTGTCATTTTCGCTTCTAAGTTTTTTTCTGGCCCCATTTTTCCCATTTCCGGTTGTCCTGTTTACTGGATGACCCGTGTATTGCCCATCTCATAGTGTCACCCATGCATGCGCACTCACAACTATGGGCTACAGCCCCGAGTAGGAACGCTGGCTATGCCCGCACTCACTGTGTCCCCGACACGGAGCACACTGTAGTTCCGCCTCCCATGTGCTTTGATGACATGGAAATCCAGAGAAATGGTACATTTCCTCAGTTGAGAACACTTGATATTTTCTATTTTTGTTGTAAGTCTAATATGGATTTGAGATTTGCAAATGGTTTTTATGTCTTTTGCACAGCATCCCAACTTTTTTTTGGGATTGGGGTAGAGCTGCACGATTAATCGTATTAAAATCGCGATCTCGATCTACCCCCCTGCGATCTCCATTGGGCATTACCACGATTTTTCAGTGCAGTTAATGGGGTCCGACTTGCGGGGCGACTCAGCGTGAATTGACAGTAATAAATGCCAATGCAAGTGCCTGAAGTCTTTAAGTCAGAGCAACTTGAGTCTCAGGGGAGACAGCCAAGTCTGGGCAGAGAGCCAACTTCTGAGAAAAGAGATACAAAGTAATTTACTTCAAAGGCATTGAACTTTGAGTGAACTCCCCTTGTATAGATTTTTGGTTTAACCATTTAAAGACTAAATCTTTCCTGACACTTGCTGTTTACAAATAAAAATCCATTATTTTGTGATAGAAAATGACTTAGAACCCCCAAACATTATATATTTTTTTAGCAGAGACCCTAGAGAATAAGATGGCGGTTGTTGCAATATTTTATGTCACAGGCTGTTTGCGCAGCGGACTTTTAAACTCAATTTTTTATGAAAAAATTACCCTTTCAAAAAACTAAACAGTGCTATTAGCCCAATTTTTTTGTATATTTAATATATTACGCCCTGAGAATCGTGAGAGAATCGTGATCTTTATTCTAAGCAAAAAAATTGTGATTCTCATTTTGGCCAGAATCGTGCAGCTCTAGATTGGGGTTGTAATAGTTTTCTGCACTTTTTCACAGCTCAACATTTTTATGTAATTTGCAAACCCATATAGGGAGGCGGGTGAATGGTTTGCCTAAATTGTTTAGCATAGCATTAAACTAGCATGACACTGACTTTTTCACAGGTTTGTGATCGTTAAAAATTCAAATGACACTTTTGTTCACTTAAATGAGGCAATATTATATAATTACTAAAGTATAATTTTTAGGAGACTATCATTTTTTTTATTTTTTTTTTTTATCTTCCCATCATAGGGGATCTGGATCTGGTCAATAGAGACCAAATGCAAACTTCTGAATGCAAACTTTCTGAAATGAAAATTCTGACTTCAACAGGTCGCTTTAAATAGTGATTTATTGCTGGCTGCAATCAGCCAGCAATAGATCAGTATAACAGTGGTCTGTTTCTGAAAGGAGATGCTAGACAGAGCTGCAGCAGCTCTGTCCAAGACTGTATTCTGAAAAAGTGTTGTGACATCACTCATGACATTACCTCCTCCAACTGACAGTACCTCCTCAAATGTTTGGAGGATTTTGTTTATGGCATCTGCTACAAACACTCCCATGGACCGCCGTACAGCAAAATCCGAAGCCTAGGAGAAGAAATGATCAGTGGTTCAAGCGCTATAGCGCCATTGAGGCCCACAGGGGCCACAGAATCCAGGTGCCATTAAAAACAACACTGATACAAATAGCCACTGTCCCTTCATCGTTGTAAAATGCCTTGGTCTCCAGTGGTTACAACTAGAAGTGTACTTTTAGTACAAATCCCTCTGGAGTCAATGGTGTTTTCCATTAACCATGGTCTGTGGCCTTTCTGAAGTCTGTCTTCATGTTCTAGCAGCAAGAAAGCCAATCCAAGCAATAATGGGAACTGCTCATTCGGCCAAGCACATAGCTCATTCCATCTTTTCTATCCAATTTCTATTGGCTGATTGCACAGGCTTCCTAAACAACCATGCACACAGAACAATGGGACCTTTTATACAATTTTTCTTGTACAATTTTCCTGTAGATTTACCAAAACCATATAATATGAGGTCAAACCCCCAAAACTCTTTCAAATTGTATGCAATTAGGCAGGTCCTTGCGCCACATAGTTGAAGGTAAATCTAAAGGAAATTGAACTTTAAAAGTTGTATAGTGTGTGTGTGTGTATATAGCTTTAGGGTGAAGTAGGAAACCCCTTTAGGCCTGGTTCACACTTATGTATTTTTTAGTGAACTTTCAGTTTTGAAGAAATGCACTACAGTCCATGTGACATGGTTTCCTATGGATGTAGTTCACATCTGTGCATTTTTTGGTAACAGCCAAGGTCTTTTTTTTTCTTCTGGTTTTTGGTTCCATAGAATTCAATGGATCAAAAATGTGTATTGAAAAACACAAAATGCACCTGCAATATGCAAACTGCAGCCTGCATAGGTGTGAGTCAGGCCTTAGTTTTCTATCTGTGCAAATCTTTAACAACTCAATAACACATACATACCTGTAAAGCAGGGGTAAGCAACCTGCGGCCCTCCAGCTGTTGTAGAGCTACATTTCCCATGAGGCATTGCAAGGCTGACGGGTAAAATTACTCCCAGAGGCATGATGGGACTTGTATTTTTGCAACAGCTGGAGGGCCGCAGGTTGCCTACCCCTGCTGTAAAGTATGACATTAAAAGACTATTTGGCCAAGCACAAGTTATGGAATGGAAACCCACGCTTTAAATCATAGAAGGCCTATTTTTCCATATTGGTATTTTTTTTTTTTTTTTAAGATTTTATGAATTATTTTAGGGCTATGTTCTGTAGCTATTCTAACTGAAGTCGTTTTTTTAATCAAGCTTTTTTTTTTTTTTTTGAAAACCAAATTAGAAAAATTGGGAAGTGCTATATCTACTTGAGCAAGAACTAGTCATGTACCACAATCTAGTGCTGCAAATTCCACAAAGCAATCATCAGTTGAGTCTAGGGAATTTTGGGCAACCATTGTTTCAAAGCAACGTCCTCTTTTTAGTGTCCCCTTCCCCTGGAGCACATTAGCCTTTCCTTCACTTTGATGCCCAGCCTTCCCAGCAGAACACAGACCTTTCCTTTGCTTTAAAGCATATTTCCACTTTTGTAGTCAAATTTGGGAAAACCCTATGTTTATGTTCCAATTCATGCAGCATACCCCAAAAAAAGTATTTTACTTATTCCCATAGAGAAGGTATCATGGTTTGTACTAATAACTTCTGGACAGTCTTAAAGTGGAATTCCAGTCAGAACTTAACTAACCCTAAACCTACTCTGCCACATTGTAAGCCTGATCTATCTAGCCCTGTAAAGCAAAAATTGCTGTTCTGCCGCCACTCCGGTCTGGTCCCACCCTATGCTGAGCTGTCAGCGGCAGCTTCAGTGTGTAGGCGTATGCAGGAGAGGCAGCCAGCAAAGGAAGCCGCATAGTAACTCTATGGGTGATGTTACTTCTCAGGCATTTCACATCCATTGTCGGTTTTCTTCTGCACACATCTTCCGTCGCTGGAGTGGAGACTGGACTGGAACAGCTTTAGAAAAGGTAAGTACAACTAATTAATTATTTCTTTACAGGGTTAGATAGATTAGGCTCAAACCTAGTATACACTACTAGTTTTTTAAACCCTAGGTTGAATGGAAAAAAACTGAAGGCTCCGCTGTACTAACAATCCGATGTTAGTACAGCAATCTCCCCTGCTGTGCTATTGTGTTCTGACAGAGCCCCCCCCCCCCCCCCCACAACACTTCAGTCAGTGCTCTCAGCTATTGGGAGTGCTAATCGGGAGCTGGTCGGCTACTAGTTTGTCCAGCATGCTTGGCTGCCATACACACAGACCGAATGTCGGACAATTTTTATTAAACCGGCCGAAGTCGGCGGACATTCTATCCGTGTGTACAAGACTTTAGACTGTTGCAGAGAGTAGGTTTAGCGTTGGGCTTTGACTAGAATTCCACTTTATCCCTCATTAAAGCGGAGCTTCCCCCAATAGTCCCAGAAGATGGTGGGACCATTGAGAAAGCACAGTGCGACTTGCACGTGCGCAGTAGGAAACAGGCTGTGAGGTTTCCCTTACTACGGATGCTGCCACTTGCACCCGAAGCCGATTGACGAATCGGCTAGGGGTGTGGGATCCCTGGAGAGGTAAGTTTCCTTTATATTAAAAGCAGATACAATATTTTTAGCTGCTGACTTTTACATTATTTTTTTTTTTACAGTGCAGGAATTGACCTTTAAAATAAAACCTACAGTGCTGGAGGGATTATTCTAAATTTTTAACCGTTTGTTAGGATAGAAAGTTTTCTTATCTGGTTTACAGCTGATGAAGACCTGCCAACACAGTATAGACAGGACTAGTTATGTTATACATTACAGAGCAGGGAAAGCATGTAAGGATATTTAAGCAAATAAAAAGCACTTTAAAATGGTAACCATTATTAGCTTTGATTTACTGTACAACAGGTTTCTAAAATCCTTAGGCCTCATATACACGGGCGTTATTAATGCCACGTTTTTGAGCTGTTTTTACAAAATTAAAGCCTGCAAGACAATAGCATAATGAGCTAGTATGCACCGCATACTAGCTCATTATGAAATACCTTGAAACGAAGATCCAACCGGGCTGCTCGGTCCGCTCTGTGGGTCTTCCCTCAGATCTTGCTTCTGGGTACGCGGCTCCGGCGCTGTAACTGGACGGAGCCGCAAGACGTCACTCCCGCGCATGCGCGCGGGACCCGTCTTCCCGGCAAGGTCCGGCCCTATTGCCGGGCATGTGCCGGGACATACACGGCGCATGCGCCGTAACGCCGCAGCATCTTGGAGGGGGAATATCTCCTAAACCGTACAGGTTTAGGGGATATTCATTTTACCTACAGGTAAGCCTTATTATAGACTTACCTGTAGGTAAAAGTACAAAAATTGGGTAGACAACCGCTTTAAGAACGCCAGACCATGTTATTCAATAGCCTCATATACACGTTGACGTTATTGAGCTGTAGATGGCGTCGGCGTTCTTAAGCTGTAAATCTAACGCAGGACCCGTGCGTTCTGAAACTGCAGCGTTATGGTGTTTTTGACTCTGAGCCGGCAAAACGCTCAATAATGCACATTAGCGCCATAGCGACGTTAACCGGCGTTCTTATCGCTGGTTTTTAAAATGTCCAGAAATAACAGAGGGATGTCTTTTCAAACAAAACGCGACTAACGCTGACCCTCAATAACGCGCATTAACGCGAATGCAAAACGCAGCTGAAATTGCGTTTTTTAGCACCGATTTTTTTTCCTGAGGTCGGACCCGTCGTTCCAGCTCGTTTTTTCAAAACACCCATATAGATGAGGCCTTAGTTTCAGCATTAACCTCTCTCTTTCTTTCTTTTTATAAAGTATCGGCATACCACACCACATCACTTTACCAGTATCCCCTTCCTCTCCCATCCTTCCCCCTTCCTTTCTGTTCTTTACTTTTCTCATACTCTTTACCCATGATTATTTGTATGAATCATTTATGTTCAATAATACTCCAGTATCTTGTTGTTTATGTCAAAACCTTTTTTTCCAATAAAGATACTAAAAAAGGTAACCGATTTTTGTTACCATTGGGTTTCACTCTTGCATTTCTGGGAGTGAGCAACCAATGTTTTTCATGCTCTAGCAATAGGTCAGGACGTGGCGGTTGCTAACTGGGTGTTTTTTTAGCCAGGCTTCTGGGGGAGTGAAATAGCCCACAAGGTGTGGCAGTTTTAAATATATACTGGGGCCCCTTGATGGCATAGTTTTTTTTTCTGGGAAAGGTTAACATAGCCTTTAGTACTGCAGAACAATCATGCAACTATTGAAGATAGAGGAAAGTGATTTTGCATGCTGTAACCAAAAGTATTAAAGTATAACTAAAGGCAAAACTTTTTTTTTTTTTTTTAGCTTTGGATAGAGTAGAGATGGCTTAGAACACCTGTAAGTGCGTATTGCTGTCTTTGCCCCTGTTAAAGCGGTTGTCTACCCTGTTAAAAAAAAAAACAAAAACCTGCAAGACAATAGCATAATGAGCTAGTATGCACCGCATACTAGCCCATTATGAAATACTCACCCTGAAACGAAGATCCGACCGGGCTGCTCGGTCCCCTCTGAGGGAGCGGACATCTTGCCTCGGATCTAGCTTCCGGGTACGCGGCTCCGGCGCTGTGACTGGCGCGGGAGCCCGTCTTTCCGGCAATCTCCGGCACTATGCGCCGGGCCATCACAGCGAATGCGTCGGGACATACGCGGCACATGCGCAGTGAGGCCGCAGCTGCTTGGAGGGGCAATATCTCCTAAACCATACAGGTTTAGGAGATATTCATTTTACCTACAAGTAAGCCTTATTATAGGCTTACCTGTAGGTAAGTGTCCCCAAAGGGTAGACAACCGCTTTAAGAAGATTCACCCTCCTTATTTGTCTTGTATACCATTCTCATTGAAAGTAAAAGAAAACCCACATTTTCGGTTGTCCCCAGAAAAGTAATAGAGGGGAAATCTTTCAATAGGGACACTAGTTCTAGTGATCTGGGAGTCCCCAATGAATTCCCTTAATTTTCAGGGATTTCCTCTTACTTGCTGTTTGCTATGGGACACAGATGGCGAAACAAATTCTGACATGGTTTAAAACCCTTGCTCTATCCAAAATTAATAAAAAAAAAAGTTTTGCCTATAGTTCTACTTTAAAGCCTTTGGACCAAAATAACAGCATTGCAGCCAATGACAGTTCAGCAATCAAAGCAACTACACATGAACCTTAGTTTGTCACTGGCTTGGAGCAAGCATTTACCATTTTTGTAAGAAATGTACACCCTTGTGTATACACTGCTTGTCAAAACCTTTATGTGCAGCGCTATACTCAATAAATAACCATACAAATTACTAAATAATTATAAAATTGTGCAAGCCTGTGCAAAATGTATAGAATGCAAAATCATAATTTACAAACCCTTACTAAAGTTGGACATAGATGGTTCCTACTGAACCGGCCGAGATTCGAACCATCTATGGGCAGGCTGAATGTAACCAAGCCGATCAACCAGCATGTCAGATTTTCGGCTTGTGAAGATTGCTAGCAGATATAGCCACTAGCAATAATAGTCGTGTTCTCCTGGCAGGGACGGCTCCCTGCGCCCCCCACCTCCCACTGGGAGAACACAATAGCTCTGCAAGAGGGAATTCCCCATCAACGCTGACCGTGTTGATGGGGGAATCCAGCAATTTTCCTTTCTGCACCCGGTGGTTGTGAGAAAGAAATTTACATTACAGGCCACATTCACCATCTATGGCCTGCCTTAATTTTGTGAGTAAACAATTCTTTTTTTAAAAAAAAAAGTTAAACGTTACATTAGCAAAGCCTATTGGGCATACCCAGGCTTGAAATTGAAAACAAGGTAAAAAAACCCAAAAAACACACATTTCTAAACCTATCAAACATTGTATTTGGTAACCAAGGCCTAAGATGACTTTGTTCCTGGTAGCTGGAAAGTACGAAGTAGACATATGAAGACTTCCCCTCAGTGCACAAAACTCAGCAAGAGAGATACTCAGAAGTAAAACAGTGCATATACTATGGAGACGTTGCTGATGATCCAACAGTATCCCTGGACTCTGTCCAAATATCCCACACCTTGGAGAATTTTTGTGGGCATCCCCTAGATTCATAAGTACATTTTTACAATGGGACCATTTTGTTAACAATAGACTTTCAATAATCCAAGGTAGGTCCCTGGGGAGATTTCCATTTAAAGGGGTTGTAAACCCTCATGGTTTTTCACCTCTATGCATTGAGGTGAAACACCTCTTGTAGTGCACCAGCCCCCCTTTTACTTACCTAAACCCGATCGTTCCCGCGCCGGGGACGAGCACACCCGCTCCAGCTGGTGTCTCAGGTCCTCATTGGATAGATTGCTAGCAGCGCAGCCATTGGCTCCCACTGTTGTCAATCAAATCCAGTGACGCGACAGCGGGGGGGGGGCGAGCTGAGTATACCAATGTTGATCACTCCGGTAAAAGAATAGGCTACCAAGCTCTGCTCCAGGACAATTATTTCTTTCTGCCTTACTGATCAGCATTGGTATACCAGTGGAGATATATGGACGAGTGAGCCCACACGGGGGACACGTGGACCTGGCTGAGGACGTTGGTGCCCGGATATCTTCCGCCATACTTCTACCAGACTCTGGTAAGCGCATATGCCTTAAATTTCTGGAGGACTCATATTCTACCACTAGTACAGTTTTTATATCTGAAGAAGTTGCGGATACATCTATTTAGGTAAGTATAACATGTTTGATATTTAAAAAAAAAAACAAGACTTTACATGCACTTTAAGAGGATCATTATTTGTGATGTGAAGGTAAGAGGGGAAAACCTGAACTGTTGTGTATTCCTTGCTCTTCAAATTGCTTTTAAAACGCTACAATCCAATGGTACTTTCCAGTTTTCTTTTTCACATTGATGAGGGTATCATCAAAACGACTTGTTTGTAACCTAAAATTTTGGTATTCTTTGTAAATGTACATGTATCAAAGAGCCTTTAAGGTGTTAGTAAAATCATTACAGCGGGGATAGCGTGCCTCCTGGAGGGTCCTGTATGTGGTGCATACTAGCACATTATGGCATTAACCAGCTGGGGGTCCTTTTTTTTATTTTTTTTTTGCACATTTGTGCATTGCACCTGCATAGGTGTGAATGGAGCCTAAGAAAATATTGTCAGCCTAATGAGATATGAAGTCTTCATCTGACAATTTTTACTTAGCACGGTGGCTTTTGTTGGCACTGGAAGCTGGAGAAGTCAGTACTTACCATCATCTTCCCAGGAAAATCCCCCCCCCCCCGTTTTTTTTTTTTTTGCTTCAGAGTCCATTTAAATGAAGACCTTTGTAGATCAGCCACTACTAGAACTCTTAAAGCAGTATTAAATCCAAATGCAAACATTTATTATTGTGCCACTTACCAGTTCTTAGATATGATGGCTGCATTAGTTTTCTTTTTTAGGCCTTTTTTCATTAATTTCTATCTGATGATCCAGCCAGTAAGTCTATTGTTTTTTCAACAGAAAAAGCTCTACTGCAAATGTATCAGTTAGAGGGTTGAGACAAACCATTTAAGACTAACTGGGTTGCTTATAAAGATCAGCTTTTGTGCATTAATGTAAAACTTTTATCCCAAAGGAAAAAGCAATGTTGCTGTAACTGCAGTGTGAGCTGGAGTTTGGCTTTAATTTGTTAGTATATCTAAATCTGTCCATCTAACACTCCCCTAAGCCACTCCGCCCCCCCAACCCGACTGACAATGCTGCTGTCTAAAACGTGAAACCATGTGCTCCTTCATCCACAGTGGGGGCACTTTAATACAGGAGTATGCACAGAATGCATTAAGGTGAAAAACGCTGAGACTTTTAAAAGTCGTGTGTGTGGTGTGTTTTTTTTATTTTTTTTTAATATAACAAATATGTTCTACTTACCTACTCTGTGCAATGTTTTTTTACAGGGCAGCCCAGATCCTCCTCTGCTCAGGTCCTCTGCCAGCTCTCCTGGCCCCCCCCCCCCCCTCCTTACTGAGTACAATCGTGCATGCTGACTCCCGAGCCATCCCTGTGTGTCTGAGATACAGAGTGTGGTGCAGCCCTGTCCCACACTCCTTCCTCACTGGCTGTGGTTGCCAGCAGCCAATGGCCCCACTGCTGTGTCTCAGCCAGTGAGGGGGGAGGGACCCAGGAGAGCTTTTGCTCTTGTGGACGTCGCTGGATTGGGATTGGCCTCAGGTGAGTATAAGAGGGGGCTGAGGGGGGAGCTGCACACTGAAGGTTTTTTTACTTTCATGCATGGTAAAAAACCTTCAGCCTTTAGAACCACTTTAAAAAAAGAAAACAAATAGCACCACCACACCTAATGATTGGTAAGCTGCAATATATATGAAATTTTGGTTTTGGGTTTAATACCGCTATAACCGTTTGGTGCTGAACTCCAGTAATGAGCTCTTGTATTCAGAGAATGCCTTGTATTTTATTTATTTTTAAGGAATACAGGGTGTTCTCTCATTGGATGAGGCAGAGAAGATGGTCGGACATCACAATCTCCACCAAGTCCAATCAGAGAAAACCTTATGTTCATTGAAAACAATACATTCTCTGATGTTTATTCAAACGTTGAAAGCAGGGCTGTCTTTAACGCAGAGCAAAAGGGGCAGCTGCCCTGGGCCCAAACAGCTGAGCTTCTCCTTGAGCCCACACTGCCCGCAAATAGTTGATAAGTGGAACTGGAGATCACTCAGGACATGAGGGCAGAACTGAATGTTGGGGGCACTGGTGATTGGTTGGGTGTTATGTCTGCAGCCTGTGTGGTGAACTGGTGTGGTGATGTTGGTTGCTGAGCGAATGTATCAGAGACTAAAGCCCCATACACACAATCAGATTTTCTGTAGACTTTTGTCTTCAGATTTACCAAAACCATGTAGTGCAAGGGCCTGCCTGATTGAATGCTAATTGAAACTCTTAAGGTTTGACCTCATATTATATGGTTTTGGTAAATCTGAAGACAAAAGTCTACAGAAAATCTGATGGTGTGTTTGGGGCTTTAGAGACTGCAGGTGTCTTAAAGGGACCAGTGCCATAGTACCTTGGGTATTCAGCTATTGGAGGTGTAGAGCGTTGGAGTAATGTACCAGTCCATTCAACATTTTATTCAAAGGCCCACATTTATGTCACATGAGGCGAGAGTTCTGGTGCACGGCAGCATTGCACAGAGGTGGAAATTCACTATATTGTTCATTTATGATACATGTGGATATCATCTGATTAGAAGGTGGTTTGTTCCCTTCATTCCTGATATGAAGGCTATCATTACAGATTTTCTTTCCTCTAAGGATGGGACCGCAGACGTCAGGCCAAAACAAAACCATGCATAATTAATAAGAAAAAATACACACCCCACAAATTATTTGGAATAAATTTTGGCCACGGCCCGGTTTATTGGTTTAAATAAATTATTCAAAACATCATAAAGCATATTTCATCAAATAACGTCATTAACCAACAAATTCAACCAAGAATTCACCCAAGCTCAACCCAGCCATTAAGACTTGGGTGATCATCCTCTCTTTTAAGCATATTCTCACCAATCCCCTTTGATTAAATTAACCAAAGGGACCCACCACATAAACTGGTTGTGACGGGGGGGTTGGGAGGGAAGCTCCTTGTGACGACTCCTCACTGGTGACTGAAAAATTCCTGTCAGGGGATACACCTTCCAGAATGTTCTGAGGTCACCTGACCCTAATTGGCCAATCCCCAGCTGTCCCTCTGACCTTCTAGAAAATTCCCCTGACATGTGACCTTAACTGACCTATCAAGACTGCCCCATTTTAACCTATCCTTATTATACCTATTAGCTGATGCCGCGGCCCCATCAGGTAAAGGGGGCCCTAAAATAGGCTAACTAGAGTTGCCACCTCATCCCTTTAAAACCGGACCCATATTAAATATTCAGGTTCTGAGGCTGATTAAGGTGGTAATTAAACTAACTTGGTGCCTCATCTGCATTAAATTAGCCTCAGAACCTGTGTAAGTCATATGTGTTCGGTTTTAAAGGGATGAGGTGGCAACCCTAAGGCTAACCCCCTTTTACCCCTGATGTTGCCCCTGCGTGGGCAAACCATGGCTTGTTATGATTCTTGAAACTTCAATATAAATATTGAAACAGAAGAAGGTGGTTGGCTCATATCACGTTTGGAGCGTGGACTTTATTTCAGCTTGTTTATGACCCCACTCAAGTCACTACTAGCATTTACACTTTATATTGGACCTTAATGAGGAATTGATATTTGCACCTATTGTACAGCGGGGATTTACCGCTGTTATAGCGGCGCTTTGGCGTCGGAATCGGTGTGCTTTTAACCCCCCATAAGGGGTTAAAAGTGCCTGCGCTCCACAGTGTGCAGCCGCTTCCGAAGCGCTACCCCATTGTTTTCAATAGGCAGGGGTGGTGGAGGAGCGCAATATTGCCGCTCACCGCACCGCTCCAAAGATGCGGCTTGCAGGACTTTTTGTAATGTCCTGCAAGCGCACTGCCCCAGTGTGAAAGCACTCCAGCTTTCACATTGGGGTGGATGGGGAGTGATATTTTTGAGGCGCTATTTTTAGCTGAATGGCGCCTGTAAAGTGCCTCAGTGTGAAAGGGGTCTTACTGTTATTTTTGTATTTACTGTTTTAACATATTGATTTTTACAGAATTTGGTTAGGCTGTGCAACCCCATTTCACGTTATAATTTTATCTTTACCTGTAAAAAGATGCACATTTATTTATTTTTTAAAAGGTGAACTTATCCTTTAGCAACTGTTGGGATAAAATGCCCAACACTAGTACTAGCCATGCATGGCGGAAATATAAAGCACTATAAAGCAGCTTTTGATGCTAGCGCAATTGAAAGAATATAGGCAACTTGTTCCTGAAATACAGTAAATCAACTTGTTAACTTTAATTTGTTTTATGTATTGAAATATTCTTGCAAATGTATCGAGTATGATTGCAATGGAGTTCTACTAAACTGAATATAGGAACCCAGTCAAGCAATCTTGAGAATGAAAAGCAACCAAATAAATATTCCTTTATTTTCGATCTAAACATTTTCCTATCATAGGGCAATTGAATCAAAACTGAACAATCCAATTTCCATGTTTCCATGGCTAGCTTTGGGTAGTTTTTATTCACTCGGTTAGTCAACTCCTCCCCTTGCATTGTGAGAAGAAGCTGTGAAAAACCATCATTGTGTGGCATGCATAGCAAGAAGTAGAAGCTGCATACGTAATTATCAAATATGGCTGCCTTTGTTATTTTGTAGGGAAAATTGTTTTGTTTTTTTAATCTGGCAAATGTATGTTTTAATGGTATAACATAATTCATGGTAAATAGACTTTTTCAATTTACACACAGAAGGTGTCTGATCTTAATGCATAAGAATGCATTAAGATAAAAAAAACTTTTGCCTTTAGGGCTCATGCACACATGGCTACAGCAGCGCTAAAAACCTCTGAATTTTCGCGTTTAGCCGCGTTTTTACATTAGTGTTATTGCGCATTTTCCTGCGTTTTTTGGCATTAGCGTTTTTGGGCGTTTTGTTTTATATAGTTCCCCTCC
>BLSH010405760.1:391505-405873 GCA_018402905.1 Glandirana rugosa
AGGCTTCTACGCTCATTCTACCCGGGTGGTTAGTACTTCCTGGGCCTTCAGACACCAGGCCTCGGTGTCACAGGTGTGCAAGGCGGCCACTTGGGCCTCGGTTCACACTTTCACTAAGTTTTACAAAGTTGATGTGTTTGCATCTTCGGATGCTGCTTTTGGCCGCAAAGTTCTGCAGGCGGCAGTGTAGGCGCGTCTGGCGCCTCCTCAGAGGTTCAGTTGGGTACGGTTGTTTGCGTTTACCCACCCCTCTTTTTTTGACACAGCTTGGGGACGTCCCCACAAAGCCATGAAGAGCTGCGTCTGTGAGTGAACGTAGGAGAAAAAGGGATTTTATTAAAACTTACCGTAAAATCCAGTTCACTGACAGACGCAGCACCCACCCCTCTGGGCTCTGTTTTGGTACGGCTTGTGTACAAACTGGAGAGCTATTCTGTGAGGGGGGTTTAATGTAGGAAAAGAGGACGGCCCCCAGGGGAGAGGCCAGCTGATTCTTTTCCCTGCCTAGTTAACTCCTGGTAGGACGAACATAAAACCCCACAAAGTCATGAAGAGCTGCGTCTGTCAGTGAACTCGGAGAAAAGGATTTTACGGTAAGTTTTAATAAAATCCCTTTTTTTTCACACAAATGGAGCATCCTTTTGGTGGTATTTAATCACTGCTGGGTTTTTTATTTTTTGCGATATAAACATTAAAAGAGCGAAAATTTTGAAAAAAAAAAAAAAATTTTTTTTTTTTTTTAGTTTTTATTGTAAAATTTTGCAAATAAGTCATTTTTCTTCATAAATCTGGGCCAAAATGTATACTGCTACATATCTTTGATAAAATAACCCAGATTAGTGTTTATTATTTAGTCTGTGTGAAGGTTATAGAGTCTACATGCTATGGTGCAAATCATTGAAAATTAATCACACCTGATGTAGTGACGGCCTATCTCTATTTCTTGAGACACAAACCAGGACAGTACAAAAACCCACAAATGACCCCTTTTTGGAAAGTAGACAGTCTAAGGTATTTAGTAAGAGGCATTGTTTTATTTTTCTGAAGTTGTAATTTTTTTCCCACAATTCTTGGGAAAATGAAAGTTGTTTTTTTTTTTCCACACAAAATTGTCATATTAACAAGTTATTTCTCACACACAGGATATGCATACTTTTACAATTACACCCCAAAATACATTCTGCTACTTCTCCTGAACATGGCGATACCACATGTGTAAGACTTTTACACAGCCTGGCCACATACAGAGGCCCAACATCCAAGTAACACCTCCAGGCGTTCTAAGGGCAAAAACTACACATCTAATTTCATGACGAGCTATCACACTTTTGAAGGCCCTGGAGCACCAGGACAATGGGGAAAGCCCCATAAAATGGCCCCATTTCAGAAAGCAAACACCCTAACATATATATATTCTATGAGGCACTATGAGTCTTTTGAGTGGTTAATTTTTTTCCACAAGTTTTTTTCCAAACGTGGAAAGAAAATAAAAACTTTTTTTTTTTTTTTTTTTTACACAAAATTATTCATTTATACAATATTTCTAACACCTAGCATGTACATAGCAAAAATTGCACCACAAAAAATATTATGCTACTCCTCCTGAGTATGGCGATACCACATGCGTGAGACTTTTACACAGCCTGGCCACATACAGAGGACCAACATCTAATTTCCTGACAACCTATTATTTTTGAAGGCCCTTCATATTTCTAAAACATAGCATGTACATACCAAGAATTACATTCCAAAATAAATTCTATTGAGGAAAGGGTAAAAAAAAGTATTACCTGTGGTTTTAGTAGTGTCCACAGCATCTTCGGCCTGCTTCAGATGGTGGAATGTTGTCTAGGAAGTGGCACTCATGAAGTTGGCTAACAGCATCAGAGCGGTTTTGTTCATAGATGGACATGACAACTTCTTGAATGAATTTTAGGAAGGGGATGGGGCTTTCCGTGGGTTTGGTGTAGATTGTTATCATTATAAATGGCCAAATGAATTGGATAAATTGCTACTTTCTTGTACCAGAGACGGGACCTCCCTATTGCCTAATAAGGCTGAAGCATTTGGTCATTGAAATCCACCCCCCATGTAGAGATTATAGTTCCTGCTATCCTTCCACCTCAAGGCCAGCACTTCCTTGCTTCACAAAGTAGCTTTTTCACCCCTTCAAAGTTTTTTGTTCACTATAGATTGTGGGAAGCCCTTCCCGTTCTTTCTGGAGGTTCCGCAGGCCAAGGTTTTTGCAAGGTATAGGTGTTTGAAAAGGGGCAGGCTGGTGTAATATATATCCAGGTATATGTGATAACCTTTGTTCAGCAGTGGGTATGCTAGGTCCCATACAATTTTTCCTGTCGTGCCCATGTAGGCCATGCACTCAGGGGTCTGGAGCTGGGAATGTCTTCCTTCATATATGCGGAATGCATACAGATATCCCGTGACTCTCTCACAAAGCTTATAAAATTTGACCCCGTATTTGGCCCTTTTGCTAGAAATATATTGTTTTATTCCTATCCGGCCTGAAAAGGGTACCAGGGACTCATCCACACACATATGCTGATTGGGGACATAGAGTTCTGCAAATCTTTGTGTAAAAAAAAAAGGGGGTGAATTTTACATAATTTGGATGATTTTGGGGAGGGCACTGGGTGTTGTCACTGAAGTGAAGGAAGTGTATACAGCAGAATAAATGGGCATGTGGTGGATGGGTTTGGTGGACCAGTAGGCAGGTCCTTGATTTATTTATTTTTTTTGTAAGCCCCATGTTTATGGTGAGACCCATAAACAATTTGAACTCCTCCAAAGTCAAATCTTTCTACTTAAACGGACAGGCATATGATGATTGGGGGTTGTTGGCAATATACTGCTGGGCATATAGATTGGTCTGGTCCATGATAAATTGTGTCGGGCAAAAATAGATAAAAACAATCAATTTCTGAGAAATTTTGGGTATTGGCCTGCACACCTGGCTGCGGTGAAAGGGGGAATACTTGCTGATCCCGAGTCAGAAGGCAGCCATGTTGGGTTGGCAAGAGCATCTGGGTGGTATGTAGTGGCCCTGATTCTTGGAGGACGTGACACTCCAGTGCTGGTAGTTGGAGGATTTAAAATTCCTATGCTGGAACTTTTGGGATGATACTGCAGCACTGGTGCTGGGCCTTGGCATTTGATCCTGGGGTCTGTCACTGGCGACCACGCTGGTACTTGGCCTTGGCATTTGCTCTCGGGGTCTATTGCTCGCGGCAGTGCTAGTACTGGGCCTGGGAATTTGATCCTGGGGGCTATTGCTGGGATTTTTTCATTTTGAGGCATAAGGCTGAACTTGGCTCACATTAATGATTGCAGGGGGAATTTAAGGCTTGGGCTGTACTTTCACTTTAAAGTGTTCTTTGTGTGTGTGAGTGTAATAAATATATTTTTAGATATTTTTGTACTTTACATTAAATCTTTTTCTTGAAGTTTGTTGAGGCACATGGGTCCTGCCCCTCTGTGTTTTTTGTCTCTCTGCATTGCTGACAAAACTGAGGAAGCGGGGTTATGGATGAAGAGTCTACAGGAGCCGCAGCATTGTACCTGTGATCCACTTTGAACGCTCAAGTGCAAAGAAAATGTGAAATCCACATTTTTGCTTTTTGCAAAATAGTTGTTTGTTTTTGCAAAAGTTGGAACTCTCCTTTAAGTATTGATAAAAAAAGAATACCAATAACAAAATGGTATAATATAATCACTATTCATTGCACAGGTTAGAACCAAAGAATTTTTTTTGAGTGCAGGGTGCAAGGAATCTGAAATTCCCTGCTGTGCCTCCAGCACTAATATTAGGCTTCGCACTATGTTCAGAATTGGATATGCAATTTAATCCCTGCAAGATGACATTAGCGGGACAGATATATATGAGAAATGCAATAAAGTAAATCTGTAATAAACCAGAGCAATTCAAAGTAAACTGATAAACTAATGTATAAACAAAGGATACCTATCAGTGAAGAGTATAACAAGCAGTTTGGTAGCAGGCACAGTAAAATGCCTGATGTTAATGTTACAGCACCCCTCTTAACTCATTTTGCTTACCATGGTAAAAAAAACCCACAAAAAGTGTTTCTGATATTGGGGAACTTCCCCAGCCATCCTCAATTCAGAGCTTAGTGCTTAACCACTTCAATACCGGGCACTTACCCCTCTTCCCGCCCAGACCAATTTTCAGCTTTCATGCTGTTGCATTTTGAATGACAATTGCGCGGTCATGCGACGGCGTACCAAAACAACATTTTTATCATTTTTCCCCACAAGTAGAGCTTTTTTTTTGGTGGTATTTGATCACCTCTGGGGTTTTTATTTTTTGCGCTACAATAAAAAAAAAAAGACCAAAAATTTCTTTGTTTCTGTTACAAAACTTTGTAAATAAGTAAGTTTTCTCCTTCACTGATGGGCACTGATGAGGCAGTACTGATTGGCACTGATGAGATGGCACTGATGGGCACTGATGATGAGGCACTTTACTTATATGCAGCACTGATAGGCGGCACTGATAAGCGGCACTAATGGGCACTCACAGGCGTCTTTGATGGACACTCACAGGTGGCACTGATGGGCACTGATAGGTGGCACTGATGGCACTGATAGGAGGCACTGGTGGGCACTGATGGGCAGCACTGATAGATGGCACTGTTAGGCAGCACTGCTAAGGAGGTACCGGCAGGCATCACAGATGGAAACTGAGTGCCATCCCTATTGGCAGTTTGCCATACCTGGTGTTCCTGGGTAGGCACCCCTGGTGGTCCCTGGGTGTGCTCCCTGGAGGCCTGGGGGCGGGCTCCCTGGTGATCCTGGGTGGCGATCCTAGTGGGGGCTGCATTGATAAACAACCAGCGCAGCTCCCCCCCTGTCAGGAGAGCCGCCGATCGGCTCTCCTTTACTTGCGTCTGTAGACGCGAGTAGAGGAAAAACCGATGTATGACTTTTCCTATTTTACACAGTGATCAGCTGTGATTCGTCACAGCTGATCACGTTGTAAAGCGCTTCGGACAGAAGCTCTTTACCATGATCGAAGATGCAATGTGTCAGGCTTACAGACCACACCATCGATTGCCGTGCTGCACGCCCCTGCAGGCACACGCTGGCTTGTTGTCCTGCTGGATGTCCTATGACGCCCAGTCAGGATAACTGAACCACTCCCCGGCCGCCATTCTGCATACGGCGGTAGGGAAGCGTTTAAAGGCTAAGTTCACCTTTAAAAAATAAATGCACAAGATTTTGCAGGTTAAAAAATGCATTTTTTTTTTATAGGCACCTGCAGGTCATCCTCCAGCTTTGTGCATTTGTACGGGCCTCTACAAGCTAGAGGAAGAATGAATGAACCATGAGCGTGCTGATCAGTGCGCTTGCAGTTTATTAAAGCCACCGTGGCAGACGGGACTTGTAGTTTTTTTTCATTCACAGATCTCTGTGACCATAACATATTACTTGTTCACTCTAAATATGTTACATGTTACAAAAGGTCAGCTTATCCTTTTTAAATGGCTAATCAAAAATCTGAGAACTTCGGCAGGGAAAGCAGTTTACAGAAAGTAAAAAAAAATATTCCCTGGAATTCATAAATTCATAAAAGGCATATTTTGAAAAGGGCCTCTAATGCATTCTAAAAGTGGTATAGAATACGCCAAATTCATGTACCTGTCTAGAACTTGTACTTCGCTCAGGCTGCACCACTTTTAGAATGCACTCGAGACACTTTTGTAAAATCTGTCTGAGACAATTTTTCTCTTTGTACGTCAAAAGAGAGCTGGTCTTAATTGACTCCACTTTTGAATTTGGTGCATTCAATGTGACACAATGTAGAAATGTTGCATTCAATGCTACGCAATGTAAAAGGAAACAGAAATAAGATATACCTGTGCTTAAATGGCAATAGCTTGTACATACACAATGTAAAAGGGGCATTTTTTTAGATCTACCTGAATTTGGTGCATGAACTGCTGTCGAAACCAAAAGTGTTGCAAACACTTCATGTATTTGGCGCAATATAGCAACAAGAGGGATTGACGCGAGAAAAGTGGTGCAGCAGCTTTATTGAATTCCCCCCATTGCATGGCTCGACAATCCCCGGGCGCTAGGTCGACCAGAAACCATGTCCTGGCGAGTGGCAGCCGATCATTCTCTCCCCTCACTATCTTAAGGCCCCTTTCACACGGGCGTTCCGTTCAGGTCCGCCTGTCCGTTTTTCAGGCAGACTTGAACGGACGCTCCATGCAGCTCTATGAAGTGACGGATGTTAGCGGATACATGTCCGCTGACATCTGACGCTCTCCGAACTGCTCCGGTAACGTAAAGTCAGATGGATGGAAACCCTATTTTTCCATCCGTCTGGGGATCGGATCGGATGATTTCCCATAGGAGAGAGCGGGGCTCTGACAGATCTGTCGACCCACAGTAAGCGGAGACGGATCTGTCGTCTGCCTGCGATCCCCGCTGGGCAAAACGGACCCTGCACATGGACACGACCATGTGAACGGGCCTAAAACAGCATCTCCGATTCAGCGAAGAGCTGTACTCTGCTTAATCTCACAGCTGTTAAAGTGGTTGTCAACCTGTGACAACCACTTTAACCTACAGGTAAGCCTAGAATAAGGCTTACCTGTAGGTGCCCTGCATATCTCTTAAACCTGCACGGTTCAGGAGATCTGCAGTGTTCTGCATGTGCCGACGTCATTTCGGCACATGCGTAGTGAAGAAACGGCCTCCGTGCCGTTTCTCCACTGACACTGTGCCGTGACTAGTGGCTCCCACTCGCATGCATGGGAGTGAAGTCACGCAACTCCGGCCAGTCACAGAGCCAGAGTCGCGGCCCTGGAAGGAAGAGGGGCTGAAGATGGATGCCGCCAGCACAGGGGACAGCGCTGGACTCGTTTGCAGGTAAGTGGCACATAATGGGTTACTATGCGATGCATAGTAGCCCATTATGCTTCTAATTTAATGGTGTATGTAGAGGAAGTAAACCCTATCTGGGTTTACTTCCTCTTTAAATTGGCAGGCTGCCCGGATATTTGTTATTCTTTAACCCTTTCAGATCCGCGCTATAGCTGAAAGTCAGCTACAGCGCAGATCTGAATTTCCGAGTGGACGTCCATGGACGTCCCACACTTGTGCGCACACCTGGCGCGCACTCACAGGCAGCGGCGCGCGCGGCCACCTCACGCTGTGTGGGTATGCCCGTATGCCGGGCGGACTCGATGTCCGCTCGTGACCCGCGATCGCCTGTCAGAGCTGCAGAACGGGGAACCGCCAATGTAATCAGTTAGATCTGTTATGTCCCTGGCCAGCTCATCCCCCACACAGTTAGAACACATGCAGGGAACACAGTTAACCCCTTCAATGCCCCCTGCAGCTTAACCCCTTCACTGCCAATGACATTTATAAAGTAATCAGTGGACATTTAAATTTCTGATCGCTGTATAAATGTCATTGGTCCCAAAAAAAGTGTAAAAAATGTTGGACATGTCCCCCCAATATCGCACTCCCGATAAAAATCACAGAACGCCGCCATTACAAGTAAAAAAAAAAATAATAAAAGCGCCATAAATCAATTCCCATTGTTTGTAGATGCGATAACTTTTGCGCAAACCAATCAATAAACCCCGATTGCGTTTTTGTTTTGTTTTTTTTTACCAAAAATATGTTGAAGAATATAAATCGGCCAAAACTGATGAATATTTTTTTTTTTTTTTTGGGATATTTATTATAGCAAAAAGTAAAAAATATTGTTCTTTTTTCAAAATCGTCGCTCTTTGTTTATAGCACAAAAAATAAAAAAAACAGAGGTGATCAAATACCACCAAAAGAAAGCTCTATTTGTGGGGAAAAAGGATAAAAATTTTGTTTGGGTACAACGTCGCATGACCGCGCAATTGTCATTCAAAATGCGACAGCGCTGAAAGCCGAAAATTGGTCTGGGCAGGAGGGGGGTTTAAGTGCCCTTTAACCACTTTAAGACTGAGCCTCTTTTTGGAGTTCGGTGGTTTTAAGTTAAAAACAGGTTTTTGTGCTATAAAATTACTTAGAACCCCCAAACATTATATATATTTTTTTCTAAGACCCTAGAGAATAAAATGGCGGCCATTGCAAAACTTTATGTCACACCGTATTTGCGCAGCGGTCTTACAAGCGCGATTTTTTTTGAAAAAATTCAGTTTTTTTAGTTAAAAAATAAGACAACAGTAAAGTTAGGTCAATTTTTTTCCACATTGTGAAAGATAATGTTATGCCGAGTAAAATGATACCCAACATGTTATGCTTCAAAATTGCGTCCGCTCGCGGAATGGCGACAAACTATGCACCATAAAAATCTCCATTGGCGACGTTTAAAAAATTCTACAGGTTAGCATTTTTGCGTTACAGAGGAGGTCTAGGGCTAGAATTATTGCTCTTGCTCTAATGATCGCGGCGATACCTCACATGTGTGGTTTGCACACCGTTTTCATATGTGGGCGGGACTTGCGTATGCGTTCGCTTCTGCGCGCGAGCTCGCAAGAACGGTGCTCTTTAAATTTTTTTTTTTTTTTTAATTATTTAGTTTACTTTTTAATTTTTATTTTTACAACTTTCTTTTTTAAAAAAAAAAATTTTTGATCACTTTTTTTCCTATTACAAGAAATGTAAACATTCCTTGTAATAGAAAAAAGCATGCCAGGACCTCCAAAATATGAGATCCGGGGTCTCAAAAAGACCTCGGATCTCATTTTTAGACTTAAATGCATAAAAAAAGAAGAAAAAAAAAAACATTTTGAAAAAAATGGCAGGGGAAAAAAAAAATGTCCCCTTTAAGAGCATTGGGCGGAAGCGACTTGTGACGTAGCTTCCGCCCAGCCTTGTTATGGAGCCGGGTGAGCGGCTTCAGTCGCTCACTCGGCATACGGACACTGGGGGGGAAGGACCCGATCTTCTCCGCCGCTGCCGGCGGGTCCGGTAAGCGGCGGAGATGACCGGAAAGCGGCGGGGGGGGCACCTCTCCCGCCGCTGATAAAAGTGATCTCGCAGCGAATCCGCCGCTAAGACCACTTTTATCTTGCAGGGAATTGCCTGCAGAAAAAATAGATACCGGGGTTATGGTAGCTATCTGCTACCATAACAACGGTATTCCACTTCAAAGTACCGCCGTCAAACGACGTACGGCGGTCCGGGAGTGGTTAAGCAAGTGGTTCTGTATAAACAAAGTATCTTTTGGTTCTTTTATCAAAGGAATGAACTCTGGTCTGTAAAGTTTAACCACTTAAAGACTAAACCTTTTCTGACATTTGTGGCTTACAAGTAAAAATCCAGTGTTTTCTGCTAGAAAATAAACCCCGAAACATTATATATATATTTTTTTTTTTAGCAGAGGCCCTAGAGGGTAAAATGGCAGTTGTTGCAATATTTTATGTCATGTTATTTGCGCAGCGTTCTTTCAAACACAATTTTTCTTCTTCTTTCTTTTTTTTTTTCCCTTCATCTCATAAAATCTAAGAGTTAAGTAATTAGGAGTGATACAGAAAATTGCTTAAATTAAACACTTATTAAACAACACAACAAGCCTCCAATCAGTGCACTTGTATGTATAATATAGATAAAAAAAACTATGTATCGTCAATATTAAATACACAAAAAGAGGTGATCAAAATTTTTGGACAAAAAAAAAAGGGCTTACTTAACTGTTTAGTTTTTTATTTTTAATTCATTAAAGTGTATTTTTTCCCAAAAAATGTAGTAGACCGGTGCACAAACACTGTGTGGCATAAAATACTGCAACAACCGCCATTTTATTCTCTAGGGTCTCTGCAAAAAAAAAAAAATAATAATGTTTGGGGGTTCTAAGTGATTTTCTAGCAGAAGATGCTGGATTTTTACTTGTAAGCAACAAATGTCAGAAAAGGTCTTTAAATGGTTAAACTGAGCTCTTCTACAGACCTGAGTTCATTCCTTTGATAAGTAGAAACCTTGTATATCTTACGTTCCTTTATTTTTTGGTTCTGTTCTCAGACTTGGCAGGTTTTGTCTTTCTGTTCTAATAGGAGTGACTCAAGTTGCCCTGACTTAGAAAAAGGTTCCTGTACTACTTTTGGGGCGACTTGCATTGCTGAGTCGCCCCGCAAGTCGGATCGCCCCTGTGTGATCCGGCCTTTAGTGCATAAATTAATCGGCCTAATTTGCAGCACAATCGGCCGATGCTGATTAATTCAAAAATGTTAGAAATCGGCCCGATATATCAGTCGACCTCTAGTCACGATACATTATACCTAATAATAAGGAGTTTCCCCCATAACAGGTTTTTAGTGTCACTCTTTCTGGCCAGCCTATAACCCTGATGTAACAGTGTTACGTTGGAGCTATCGACTGGCTGCTCTGCTGTGAGTAAGTTAGGGTTAAGGGGGCGCAAATTACTGATGTTATTATACATATATACTCACAAATCTACTCATGGTGTTAGGATTTCATAAAATGTGTTTTCTTTGGTATGACTGAATGGACCTATACTTATGTGATATGGATTTACCTCTGTGTTAAATGATTGATATATAATGTTAACTCATGCATACCCATGCAATCTTAGCAGAAATTAGTAATAGTGATACATTTAATTTATTTTTATCTGATCGCTTTACAGTCCGGTGTTCATGCCTTTTAGCCTGTACACTCCAAGACAGGACATGGGGATAACTGTGAGCTTGCCTCTGCTCGGTGAGGATTAGATCCTGCCCCCCAGGCAGCCTATAACAGTCCCCCTTGCTCCTGAGTGGAGTAGGATCTGAGGAAAATGCAGAGTGCATTGAAACGCGTTATCCCATTGGCCTGATACAGCACCGAAGTTGCTTCCTGTCCACGGGACTTCCTGGTTCTGGTACTTCCTGCTTCCAGTGCATTCCACCGCAGCACAGCCTCCATCTGCTCATCGGCATATGCACCCCCAGCAAGACCACAGCAACAAGTGACACGGCCCTGGGCCAGACTTCTTATGATGTGCTTGTTTTTATTCACACCTGTGAGTATGCATTTAGCTTGCTTTTAATAAATTCTCTGATGGGGCATACTGCACTTAGGTCTGGCGCTCCTGTCTCTCCCCCCCCCCCCCCCTTCTCCTATTCCAAAAGAGTTGCTTCTGCTCTTCAGGCAGCTGCCCCTAGGTGCGGATCCATCCCACCGGAGTCACCTCCTTTCACATGGACTTTTAGCTCTGATTTATGGATGTACATGGACTCTTGATATGGACTAACTTATTGTGTCTCTTGTTTTATGTTGTACATTCCTATGCATCTTTTATGTACTCCCTACCTTATTGACAACTTACAGGCACTTAAGGGTTCCCCAGTGTTCTTTTGCCGCCATTCTCATCCCTTATTGGGCGCAAATTACTTGCCTTACCCCGGGCGCTAACATCCCACACTACGCTAAAAAAAACTGGCTCCTAACTTTTTTTTAGCTGGCTCCTAGATTCAAAGCAAATTTGGCAAGCCTGCCCCATTGCCTTCATGGTCACCTAGAGGCGACCGAGAGGTAAGAGTGGGTAATTTTATTCAAAATACAGTTACTTAAAAGCCCAATAGTAAGGCTCAGAAGGTGGAAGGCTTTTTAAAAGGAGAATAATGATGCTGGGGATTGAGGGATCCAAGAGGCCACCAGTTTGCACAACCCAGTCAAATATGTTATTGTTTTGGGTCTGTTTTGATAGATATAGATATTCAAAACATTTTTTTTAACCTGATGCTTTACCTGTTTTAATATAGACTAGCAAAAATGTGGCCATTGGATGATTACTGAAGGCAAAGTGCTCAGTGTGGCAGTCATGCGCAGCAGCAAAGTAACAAAGTTCACAGGCTTAGCGGTTACTGTAAATGTGTGAAAGTGTAGCAGTGGTTAATGGCTGGATGCAGCAACAGTAAGTGGCGAGGTATGCCTGTATATAGTGGTGGTTTGCTCATGTAGTGGCAGTCAATGGCAAGGTGTGGAAGTGTAGCGGTTGTTAGTGGCAAGGTGTACCAGTTGTACAGGTGTGGCGGTGGTCACTGGTGAGGTATAGGAGTGTAGTCCGTGATGTGGTGCAGGTTGGGGAGATGCTCAAATACAGCAGTTAGTGGCAAGGCATCTAGGGTTGTGTGCAAGTGCAGAGACTGCTGGTGGTGACGTGTGCGGGTATAGTGGCAGTCAGTGTGAAGGAGAGGCGCATGTTAAGTGGAGGTCCGTGAGGATGGTGTGAAGGTGGTCAGTGAAAGAGAGGCGCATGTTTAGCGCAGGTCCGTGGGACAGGTGCAGCAATTATTGGTAGCAAGGTGCACTGGTGTGCAGCCAGTGGTGAGTTTTGCCAGCGCAATGATGATTAGCGGGAAGGTCTGCTAATGAATGAGCCACAGAGCAACCCCCAGCCACAGCTTGCCATTAAAGTCCAGAAGCGATGATGTCCAGTTCTCTGCACAGAAGGTGCTGACTGCAGTAGTGGCTGAATGGAACTGGTGGAGCATCGTACAATATTATTGAACAAGAGCCTCTACTGGAATAAAAAAAATTGATGTTGCTATCTTACGTGTGTAAACGCGGCACTATTTTTTATTGTGGTGGTGGTCAGCGGGGAGGTGCTTGGTATTCATTTATTTTTTTGAAGACCAGCCAAAGCTGCCATCAGTCCAGCTAAAGTGCCCATAAATTCAGCTACATTTCTTTTAGGTAAAACTTGCTTTAGAGAAGAGCTCTATCCTTACCACTGCATATTCATCTGCACGTTTCCCTGCGATCCTCCACTATTTACGGCTACCATTACTATGGAACCAATACAATACCATTTTGAAGAATACCAATTCTAAAGATTAACTTTGGAAAGGAAACATTTTACATCCAATGCTACACAACTTTTCAGCTCTGCCTGCCCATTTAAATTTTGGCTCGTTTCATAAATATTTTGCACACAAATTATGATTAGGAAGCTGAAACTTAAACTCCATTTTATTTTCTGCATTTCTGTACTACAGTAACTACGGGAAATTGCGGCTTACTGGCATAGAAACCCTTAAACCACCATGAAAACCTAACATCCATTAAAACTGGGCTCCTAAATTCAAGGAAAACAGCAAGCTATTCTTGCCAAGAAATCCGGGCAACCCACCAAAATTTATTTAAGACTTCGAATGTCATAAGTGTCTATTTCAGGAGTGCTTTTTCTTGCCCACAAGATCTTCTCTAAAAGGAACCCCAGAGAGCTGCTGTCAGCAATAAATACGTCAGTAGATCTGTGACTTGGTGTGGTACTATGACCGTAATTTTAGCAGCTGATCTCAGAACTTTGAAGAACGAACTGACTTTTTAAGGAATAAGAGCTTGGATTCATAAACGTTGTTTTCCCAATGGTAGAACTTTAGAAACACTCCATAACGTGCAGATTTTTTCATTTTTACAGTATGCAGAAAATGATTACCTTGGCCCCTTAATGTCAGTAATTAGCCCTGACAACATGGGATCGATTGCCATCACCGATTCTTGGCATTGAGGCTGTGTTTTCTCTCTATGATATCATGTTTCTTCCAAGAAAATCCTACTGGAAGGCTATTCAGCTTTCATTCAAACTGACTCTTATGTGTGGAATGTCCATATGACCATGGTAGGTATATTGGTTTGTGTAAGTTCCTTTTGAGGAAAGAGACTGAACCATGACTGTAATCTCCCCAGGAAGAAGTCTTATTAGATGAAACCAGTAGGGCGACGGCTGCAAACCGGGGTACCACTTCACCATTCAACTTGTCCTTGTGGGAGATGTGATGTTTACATGCGGTGTTTTTATTGCCTATATGTAAGTGCAACCTTTAACCACTTGCCGACCGCCGATCGGAGATTGACGGCGGCAAAGTGGCTCTGTAACGCAAAACGCCGTCATACGACGGCGGGTGCGATACAGAGATACTGTGAGCGCGCGCGCGCCGCCGGAGGCGCGCGCTCACTGTGTTCGGGGGGGCCAGGGAGCTGGTGCAGCGGCTTCGATTGCCGCCGGCCACCCGCGATGCCCCCCCCCCGGAGCGAAAGAACGGAGGTCCGTGTAAGTAAACACGGACCTCCGCTCTGTGTGAGGGGGAAGGGAAGTGCGAGTGTCATAGAGACATAGCGTGGGCGGCAGCATACTGCCGCAAAACGCAATGTCTCGGTGAAACGGCGGCAGTTAGAGGCTAGCCGCCAGCCGTTCACCAATTTCCAACGTGAATGTATATCCGTTATTTTTGTGGCGTACATTTGTAGTGTAGAGGGTGTTCCTGTTCAACTTACCACTTCACCATGGGGCCAAACGTCGGCAGCGGGATGACCAAAGTAGATTATTCTGAAGAAGGACCCCTCTAATGTCAGTACCAAGTCAGAGAAAGGA
>BLSH010405760.1:410661-423133 GCA_018402905.1 Glandirana rugosa
GTTTCCGTAGATAATTTTCACGTACATTCACCAGGGTTCTCCCTTGCAGTCGTCGAGTGGCAGGGGTGGTCTTTCGTAGCTCATGTCAGTCCTCTACATAGACACCAGACATCGGCCGTAAAACCTTTCGTTTGTGGGGTTGCATATTAGATACTCCTTAATACTCAGAAGACTTACCAAGTAAAAAAAGGTGTTCAGAAGCTTTTTGCACCTTTCTTTTACTTTTGCGAAAATAAATACTCAAGATGAGTAGCAGAATATATTTTGGGGGGTAATTTTTGCTATGTGCATGCTATGTGTTAGAAATATCTTATAAATTGACCACTTTGTGTAAAAATAAAAGCGTTTTCATTTTCTTTCCACGTTTTTCGAAGACTTGTGGAAAAAAATGAACCATTCAGAAGACTCATAATTCCTCATAGATTATACGTTGGGGTGTTTGCTTTCCAAAATGCCGGCTACAGACCACAGATACATCTCCTGACTGTACTCGATGCTTTCTGGTGGGGACGGTGAGCTGCTGACGTTCCCTCTTGGGACCACTTACATGCACTTTTAATAGATGCCTTTGTGAGTTGCCATGCTCTAGATTTTAAAGATGTTATTAAAATGTTTTACAGTCTGCATTTAGAAGCGCCTCTGTCCTTGTTTGTTTCCTTTACGTGAAGGCTGTGACCACTTCCCTTCCCCAGATAGGCAGTCCCCCATACAGTAAGAAAACGCCCAGGGAACACAGTTAACCCTTAGAGTGCCCCTGCAGGTTAACCCCTTCACTGCCAATGGCATTTACACAGTAATCAGTGCATTTTTATAGCACTGATCGCTGTATAAATGCCAATGGTCCCAAAAAAGTGTCAAAATGGTCCGACATGTCCGCTAAAATATCGCAGTACCGCAAAAAATCCCAGATCGCCGCCATTATTAGTAAAAAATAAAAAAAAATTAAAAACCCCAAAAATGAATTCTCATCATCCGTAAATGCGACCACTTTTGCGCAAACCAATCAATAAACGCCGATTGCGATTTTTTTATCGCAAATATGAGGAAGAATATAAATCGGCCAAAAACGGTGAAAAAAATGTTTTTTTATATTTTTTTTTTGGATTTGTATTTTAGGAAAGAAATTTGGTTTTTTTTGCAAAATTGTCGCTCTTCTTTTGTTTATAGCGGCGATCAGAAATGACGCAGCGGTGATCAAATACCACCAAAAGAAAGCTCTATTTGTGGGAAAAAAAGGACGCAAATTTCGTTTGGGTACAACGTCGCACGACCGCGCAATTGTCAGTTAAAGCGACACAGCGCCGAATCGCAAAAAGGGCTCCGGTCCTAAAGCTGGAAATCCTTCCGGGGCTGAAGTGGTTAACATTAAAAAATAAACATTTAAAATCGAAAAAATGTCCACTTGTAACTCAGTCCATGAGATGATCTAATTCCTCACTGAGAAATCAAATATATTAGTGCAGCTTCCACCAGTGTAATAAACGGTCACCAATCATGTGTGAATGCAGCCTAAGACCCCTTTCACACTGAGGCAGTTTTCAGGTGCTTTAAACTGCCTCCCATTCATTTGAATGGGTGCTTTCTCACTAGGGCATTGCACTTGCAGGGCGGTAGAAAAAGTCCTGCAAGCTGCATCTTTGGGTGTGTTTAGAGCGCTGTAAAAAGCGCTCCAGAAATATCCTTCTCATTGAAATGAATGGGCAGTGTTTCTGAAGTGCCTTAACCACTTCAGCCCCGGAAGGATTTTACCCCTTCCTGACTAGGCCATTTTTTGCGATTCGGCATTGCGTCGCTTTAACTGACATATGCGCACTCAGGCGACGCTGTACCCAAACAAAATTATTTTTTCCCCCACAAATAGAGCTTTCTTTTGGTGGTATTTGATCACCTCTGCGGTTTTTATTTTTTGTGCTATAAACAAAAAAGAGAACGACCCTTTTGAAAAAAAATTTTTTTTTTTACTTTTTGCTATAATACATATAAAAAAAATAATAAAAAATATATATTCACCGGTTTAGGCCGATATATATTCTTCTACATATTTTTGGTAAAAAAAAAAAATTCACAATAGGAGTATATTTATTTATTGGTTTGTGCAAAAGTTATCGTGTTTATAAGCTATGGGATAGATTTAGGGACTTTCATTTATTTATTTTTTATTGTTTTAATTGGTAATGGCTGCGATCTGCATTTTTTTTTTTTGCGGCACTGCGACATTGCGGTGAACAAATCTGACCCCAAATTACACTTTTTGGGGACCAGTGACATTATTACGTTGATCAGTGCTATAGAAATGCACAGATCGATGTATAAGGCCACTTTCACACTGGAGCAGACAGGGCTGTAGTAGTAAAGGGCTGCTAGATGTAGTGGTGTTTTTCCACTGTTATAGCGGCGCTTTGGTGCCACTATTTGGGCGCCAGCGGGGTGCTTTTAACCCCCAAGAAAGGGATAAAAAGGGGTTAAAAGCGTCCATGTGCGGTGCTTCCGAAGCGGTGTTCAGCTGCTTTGGAAGCGCTGGTCATTCATTTCAATGGCAGGGGCAGTGGAGGATCAGTGTATACACCGCTCCCGCACCGCCCCAAAGATGCTGCTTGCAGGACTTTTTTTCTCCTCCTGCAAGCGCACCGCCCCAAGTGCTTTCACGCTGGTCTGGATTGGGGGGGCATGTTAACGGAGCTATTTTTAGTGCTAAAGTGCCTGGAAAACGCTCAGTATGAAAGGGATCTTAGTGATACTGGCAGGGGAGGGGTTAACACTAGGGAGCGATCAAGGGGTTAAGTGTGTTCTAACTCTAGGGGGGATGGGCTGGCAGGGACATGAGAGATCGCTGTTCCCGATGACTGGGAATAGAGGATCTCTGCCATGTCATCTGTCAGAACGGGGATCCGCCTTATTTACATAGGCAGATCCCCGTTCTTCCTCTGTACACGGCGATCGCGGGTCACCACCGGACATAGAGTCTGCCGGACCCGTGGGCACGCTCTCGCGCCCAAAATCCCTCATGCACGGACCGCCTTATAGCTACGGCGGTTCGCACAGGAGAGCCGACCTACCGTAGTAAAATGACGACGGCTGGTTGGCAAGTAGTTTAAATCGCTTCAAAAGTGCCCCAAAGCGGGGTTTTTTTTTTTTGGTCATGTTATCACGTGACCTTAAAAAAAAAAAGCACCCCGCTAGTGCCTGGAAATGCGCAGCTAAAGCACCGCAAAAACGTCCTCCACTTTAGCGGCTGTTTAAGCAGCGCTTCAATGTGAAAGGGGTCTAAGGGTAAAGAGGACCCCCAGGGTTGGTTCACAGCACTTCCTCTGATGCCAAACTCCCTTGCACTTGCCACTCAAAAAAAGCATAAAAGGAGACCCATGCTCCATATAGTAATGTGTGTGTAGATAGAGATATATAGCCCAATTTATTAAAAACTATAAACTGCACCTGCACAGAAAAAAAGCAGATACCGTGCTATATAATCATGTCAACATGAAGGACACATCCAGATCGCGATGACATCATGTGTGTGGCCATGCCCTGACCGGTTTCGTGAAATGAAATTCTCGAACAAAAACAAGTTGCTATTATACAGCATGTTACAGTTAATGGGTCTTAAGCTAGACATACAGTCTGTGTCCCTGTTGGAACCACTCCATCTAACATCCTTCAATTGAAAAATTAAAAAGAGGCTGGGTGGTTGAATTGTTGGCCAAACAGCACCTGTATCCAACTGAATGCAGGCACCGTTCAGGTATTCTGACAGCTGGCTGTACTAGCTGTCAGAATACAATAGCTGCATCAAAGTAATCTGTTAGATTAGCTTGCAGGCTTAAGGAGTAAAATCTATGGGTGTATGGCCATCTTTAGTTTTTGAGGCACCTGTGAAAATTCATACTTGGCAGCATCTGTAAGATGGAGTTACAGATGATATGATCTCTCTAGCACCTACCCACCATAAAACATGCCAATTTCATTGAAAAAAAAAAAAATCAAATTTTCTATAACTGGGTCTTAAAGTGGTCATAACTAGGCCTCCTTTTAAAGTAATTGACTTTTATTGTAAATGTAGTTTTATTACGTGATGTTATAGGCATTCATTTGGCACATGACAATCCCGATGAGTGGATGTCAATCTGGAGGAGTGGGCTTGAGGTGACAACTGTACCATGATTTACTGTAATGCTTATCCCTTTTTTTAATGTATGAAACAATGAGATGTTACACAATACAGTCAAAGTGTAATGGAGCCAAATGAGGTCACATCAGGGTTTCTATTGTGTTTCTGAGCCTCAAGGCTAAAGGAGTGACTAGGTCCCTTTAATTTATGTGGCCAGCTGGTGTAGCTTTTCTTTTTTAACCCATCTCAAATATCAGTGGCTTAGTAACCTTCTTTTCTTGTTATGCCGCTGCAGAAAAAAGAGCTCCCAGTCTCCCATATGGTGAACCTTTTCTCTTTTATATCTATCAGCTGGCCTAAGACACGCAACAAAGGTTTCTTTGTTTAAGCTTCTTCCAGGAATCCCTCGTCTAAATTTATTTTGCAACAGCTGCTATCCCGATGTGGGCTTCCTATCTGCATGATCATCGAACCATTCGGCTGATATTTGGTGGTATGCAATACATATATATTTAAGGTGACAATAAGCAATATCCTTATCCTCAAGAAAAAAAAAATCCATACACATCCACTATATGGTCTTGTAGTCTGTTTTTCCTGAAATCATTTTTTCCCTTCTTCTTGTAACATTACATGTAAGCTCCTTGGACCTTCCTTTTTCCCCCCTTTTGTTTTCTTGGAATGAACAATGCATGTTGGTTGCAGTCATATGCAGTGCTCTATGCGCACTATAAATCCCATAGTCTATTCTGGGAGTATGCAAGGGAGGGTGGCTACAGTCCTATGCACAAGCGGGACCATGAAGAATGGTCATGAAAAGTGTGGCTCCCATTTCCCATTGGTGGGAGTATGCTAACTGCAGGTGTATGGCATTGAAGGTGTGTCCCTTGTCTGGAAACAGTCAGGAGCCCTTGTCAGTCTGCAAGACTCTGGGTAGATCTCTTGTAAAGGACCAGAAGGGAGAACCCTGCATGGGAGTAAAGGACATCTATGTACTAATATGTACATATGTTCAGAAATGTATCAGCCTCAGCCGATCTTGGCCAGTACTAAACCTATTTGATTAAGTCTGCCGTTCTCGCAGAGATTAATAGCTTAAGGTAAGACCTGTTTAAACAACACGGTTTTCCTCAGGGCTCCTGCCCCTGAGGTCTGTGTAGAGGCTCAGGGTAAGACCAGACCATCAAGTGAGGTCAGTGCAGAAACCCGCTATTGAATTTGTAGTCAGGACAGGGCAGCAGCGCATTCTAAAGGACCCATGGGCCATTACCCCCAACAAGCCATAATGACGATTCTGCAGTGCATAGCAAAAGAATAAACCACTAGAAAACACAGTATATGGCATCTAACCTTTTTGCAGAGAGTGTAATCTCATTCATCCCACTGCTAAGGCTTTAGCCCCTGTGCAAGTATACTCTGGAGGGTGAAGTTCCCTGTCCCTTGAAAGTAGGAGACCTGCAAGAGATAACAAGGTCAGCATAGCATGGGTATGTAATGAGACTGGGGTGCAGTCGTTAGAGAAGTCACCAGGCTGTTGGCCTTAAAAGGAGAGTGGTATAAGTTTAACCCGGGACTATGTAACTCTTAAAAAATTAGGGCTCGACTTGGCTTAAGCCAATGTGGCTCGGTGTTGATCATGAGTTCCAAAGCTTGGCTGATGTATAGTTGGTGGAACTCCCCATTGCCCCACTGTTATCAAAAGGAATGTTCACCAGACTTGTGCCAGGCACGACACACAATTTCTTCCTTATGTTGTGAAGACCCTACATAAGACATCTCTGTCGATCTGTGTGGATATTTTGAGCTGTAAATACTTGGTGCAGTTGGTCTAGTTCCAAGGGTTTCATGGGCAGTTTGTTTACGATGGAGTTTGCAATGGCCATGACCGAGGACCTGAAATCGGGGCCGGTGGTGGCTTCAGGTATTATGCTCAGCCTGATGATGTTGCAACACCTGCAATTTTTGCCATCTCCCACTCTACTATGAATGTTGGCTAGTCTGTGCTGGTGCATAAGTTGGGCCTTTTTCAGTGCCAATATGTGAGCTTCTTGTAAGTCGTATGTACTAATCAGTGCTGACATTTTAGTTTCTACTTGTAGAACCTTTTGGTGCTGGTCATCTACCTCCTTTCTACGTGCCCCTTCTGTTCTGGTGCAATAGGAATTGACATCTGCCCTGGTTGGGAGCTCTTATAGCATATCCTGGATGTCCCTGTCAACTGTTCTCTCTGAATTGGCAGTAGGCAGCTGGCTGAAGAATCTAGCAGCTTGAGATCAGATGAGCAGATTGGGGAGTCAGGAGGCCAATCTGACAAGGCGGGTGGGTTTTGTCAGTGCCATATTAGTTGTCTCCCTTGTCAGGCTGGTGGATACTGAAAAGGTGAAGACGCTTAGCAGAAGATGTGATTGTAGGTGCCTGGGTGTTTCCAGGGTCATCTGCACTTAGGCATGGAAGAGCTACAGGGCATAGATAGAAAAGTCAGTAGTAATATTGTTCATTTAGCACTGAGCAGTGTAAGCATCTCCTTTCCTCCATGGTCAGCCATGCTTGCCATTTTTAACATGTTTTCAAATAAATGTAAATGTACACTCCTGAGAAAATGTTATATAAGTTCACCCAATCTCAGGGTTGTCAAATATTGTCAACATCTAGCTAAATTTTGGCTTTCCGTATAAGCAAGTTGATAGTTTTAGCTTTGTTTTATTATAATAATTTAATTACCCACCTCTTTTACTGTACATTTTAGATCAGCATGGGTAAAAATAATGAAATGTTCTGAAAGATTAACCTTTATTAACCTATAAAGCTTGGAACTGTTATAGACATCTGTGGGGAGCCTGGGTAAAATGTAATTGATTTTAAGAGCTAGGTTTCAGCCCCTTAGTATGCATTTTAGATTTTTCTAGTGCTAGTTGGGATTAGCTTCTATGTGGTCTTTGCTTACACGTGGTAATAAATCCTTCCGGATTCTATATGCCAGTTGTTTGATACTATGGTGTATTGTTCAAGTAAGAAATGCTTGTCATATGACTACCTATTGAATCTTCATACATTTTTTTCATTAGGGGGTGGTAAAAGGGAGTCACATTAACAGAACTTTTGTCCCAATACAAAATAAGAAGGATCAGATGGAGACTACTCTGAAATGGGCCTAGGGTCATAATAGCTACTTTCGCCTGAGGCTTCTTGGGCCTGATGCTTTAAGATTGTGTGTGGTTGTATGTGTTTGTAATGAAAAAATAAATGTGTGTGTGTGTGTGTATATGTATGTGTGTATATATATATATATATGTGTGTGTGTGTGTGTGTGTGTGTGTGTGTGTGTGTGTGTGTGTGTCATTAATGTCTATACCACTGGCAACAAAAGTAAATACACCCCTAAGTGTAAATGTCCAAATTGGGCCCAATTAGCCATTTTCCTTCCCCGATGTCATGTGACTAGTTAGTGTTACAAGGTCTCAGGGGTGAATTGGGAGCAGGCGTGTTAAATTCTGTGATATCGCTCTCATCCTCTCATTCTAGTCACTGGAAGTTCAACATGGTACCTCATTGCAAAAAACTGGCTGAGGAGAAACTCTCTGAGAAAAAGAGAATTGTTGCTCTACATAAAGATGGCCTAAGAAGATTGCCATGACCCTGAAACTGAGCTGCAGCATGGTGGCCAAGACCATACAGCAGTTTAACAGGACCGGTTCCACTCAGAACAGGCCTCACCATGGTCGACCAAAGAAGTTGAGTACACATGCTCAGCGTCATATCCAGAGGTTGTCTTTGGGAAATAGATGTATGGGTGCTGCCAGCATTGCTGCAGAGGTTGAAGGGGTGGGGGGTCAGCCTGTCAGTGCTCAGACCACATGCCACACACTGCATCAAATTGGTCTGCAATGCTGTTGTTCCAGAAGGAAGCCTCTTCTAAAGATGATGCACAAGAAAGCCCACAAACAGTTTGTTGAAGACAACCAGACTAAGGACATGGATTACTGAAACCTGTGGTCTGATGAGACCAAGATAAACTTATTTGGTTCAGATGGTGCCAAGCATGTGTGGCGGCAACCAGGTGAGGAGTACAAAGACAAGTATGTCCTGCCTACAGTCAAGCATGGTGGTGGGGAGTGTCATGGTCTGAGGCTGCAAGAGTACTGCTGGCACTGGGGAGCAGTTAATTGAGGGAAACATGAATGCCAACATGTACTGTGACATACTGAAGCAGAGCATGATCCCCTCCCTTCGGATACTGGGCCGCAGGGCAGTATTCCAACATAACAACCCCAAACTCACCTCCAAGATGGCCACTGCCTTGCTGAAGAAGCTGAGGGTAAAGGTGATTGACTGACCAAGCATGTCTCCAGACCTAAACCCTATTGAGCATCTGTGGGGTATCCTCAAATGGATGGTGGAGGAAGGTCTCTAACATCCACCAACTCCGTGATGTTGTCATGGAGGAGTGGAAGAGGATTCCAGTGGCAACCTGTGAAGCTCTGGTGAACTCTATGCCCAAGAGGCTTAAGGCAGTGCTGGAAAATAATGGTAGGTACACAAAATATTGATATTTTGGGCCCAATTTGGACATTTTCACTTAGGGGTGTACAACATCGCACGACCGCTCAATTGTCAGTTAAAGCGACGCAGTGCCGAATCGCAAAAAGTGCTGTGGTCCTAAAGTGGGAAATCCTTCCGGGGCTGAAGTGATTAAGGACTGGGGTATGTAAACCTTTGATCAGGGTAATTTGGGTAGTTTCTGTTGTCATTATGATTTAAAAAGAGTAAAGACAGTTGATTGATAATAAATGGCTTCAGCCAAACACTAACAACGAGTGAAAGAAAAGTTTTTTTGTATTATTCATATTCTCTGAAAAATTGCCAAGAAATCATAAATTCTGCCAGGGTATGTAAACTTATGATCACAACTGTGTATGTGTGTATATATTTGTGTGTGTGTGTGTGTGTGTGTGTATATGTGTATGTATATATATATATATATATATATATATATATATATATAAAATCTTTCAAAAGGAAGCACTGAGCACGACCAGGGAGATCAACTTTCTCGGTAGTTTCAGATTCTTAGCGGACTTTGGAAAAAGATTTTGAATGCACTGTTGTGTTATGCTGGCATCGGCCACAGGAAAGGTTGCTGAGCCGATGCACCGGAGATCTAAAGGGAACGTAGGTTTCTTAAAGGGACCAGTACCTGAGTAACCCTGGGGATTGCACCTATTGGAGGTGGAGAATGGTGGAGCAGCGTACCAGTTCATTGAATATATTATTCATAGGCTTGTCTTTATTTTATGAGGTGAAACTTCTGAGAGCACGGTAACAGTGCACAGAGGTGGGAGTTCGCTATTGTTTATGTATGATACACATGGATACCGTTTGAGCAGAAGAAGGTGGTTGATATACATCACGATTGGAGCATGGACTTTGTTTCAACTTATATATGACCTCACTGAAGTCACTATTAGAACTTGCACTTTATTTTGGACTTTTAGGAAGAATTGATACTTGCATTTATGTTTGTTTATTGTTTTAATACATTGATTTTCACACATTTAATTTAGGCTGCGCAACTCCATTCTACAGTTTTGCGTACAGAGTTCAGGAGTATGCGGTCTATGAAGTGCAGAGTTCAGGAGTGCGCTGTGTACAGAGTGCAGGGTTGAGAAGCACGCTCCATACAGAGTGCAGGGTTTAGGGGTGCGTCCTTCTCTCCCAACCCCCACCCCAAAAGCTTCTTTGCATCTCACCTACTCGGCCTGGCTCTAGTACCTCTCGGCAGTGTAGACGGCTTTGCCTAATTTGTCACTTGCAGGGAGATCATTGGTTGGCATCTGTCCCCGCCGTGAGTGGATGCAGGGCAGGCAGGGATCTGTGAGAGCCACGAGCCACCAAGAGGAAAGCTGTCTTGGTAAACACAGATGGCATCTGTTTACAAGTGACAGCGGTGAGCGGAGAGCAGGACCGGAGGTGGCGAAACTGCTTTCCGCTACGTTCTAGCTGGAAAAAAAAGCTCTGGGTGCGAGAACCACATGAAATGGTCTGGCGGGCTGCATTTGGCCCATCGGCCTTGTGTTTGACGTGTGTGCTAGATTGGATGGTGAAAATTGGAATTTGATTAGGGCTGTTTTTCATACACTTTTTTGATCCATTTTCTTTTCTTCAGTTTAATAAGTCGAACGTTGGTTAGGGTTATCTAAACTATCTTTGACCACTGCAAGATCATCACTTGCATATCAGACCTAATTATGAATTTAAGCAATTTCTGTTCTAGTGTTGCTAAACCTTTCATTTTATTCTGCAGCCAGTCAGATGTTTCTACAGGTTTCTTAAAAATTATTATTTTTTCTGTACAACCTAGTCAACGGTATTTAGTTTGCTTTTTCAAATTTCTCCGAATTCTAATCCTTTGTTCCTGTAATCAGCTCAGCTCATTGTGTTCCTAGGAGTATGCAGAGAGCTTGAGGTCAAATTACATGCATTCATCTTTGGTAAGACATTTATGGAACTCTGCATTTAAAGGTATGCCAGGGGATGCAATGTTTTTATATAGAGCACTGGCATACCAGGGAATAAGCTTGGCATTATACAGTGCCTTCCGTGATCTTGTTTACACGCCCCCTGCTCTCCTTTTGAAACAAATGTAAGCCAGTTTAATTGGTTTTCTCCAAGTGTTCATTAGAGGTGACAGTAGTCTATTTATTAAGATGTGGCTATAGCCCCTACCTCTTGGAAGTTTGTACACTTTGTAAATCATGCACATATTCTCAGTTTATCTTAGATTCGAAGATAGATAGAATATTACACACTCTCTCTCTGCTTGATATAAACTTGGCAAGGGTGGAGGGTGCTTCCTGGCAGCAGGCTTTGTTCTGCCTTGTACCCTGTCCACGTGTTTAGCAAATGTTACCAGAGCAATGTGGCTGCATCAGCAGTTGCTAACTTTGGATGAAAATTCCTGCAGGTTGGCAGAGTGATTCATTACACTCCTTCCTTTGAGGGTTTCACCTGTTTCATTGCCATTCGACCACTGATCATTTTTTGGGACAGTTTTTGGACATTCCACATGTTGAAGAATTGACTCCTGTGTCCTTCTATAAAAGCTGGGAGATTTTTTTTTTTTTGTTCCTCCATGTAAAATTTTGGTAATTTTTTGCTGTTGGCCTGTTGCCACATGTATGATGAATTCAAGGAAGGTTGTTTCACATTTTTCCTTTTGTGCACTGCTTGCTACCCATATATTTATGTAAATGAATATAACCACTTTTCGATTTGCAAAGTGTTCAAACCTCCTAGAGGCAGTGGCTATAGCCACCCATTTCACAGCTTATTTTGCTAGTTAAAGTGATATTAAAGACAAAAGGGTTACGTGACATTATCCATTAAAGTGGTTGTCAACTTGTGACAACCACTTTAACCTACAGGTAAGCGTATGATAAGACTTAGCTGTAGGTGCCCTGCTTATCTCCTAAACCTGCACGGTTCAGGAGATATGCAGTGTTGTAGCTGTGCCAACGTCATGTCGGCACATGCGCAGTGAAGAAATGGCCTCCGTGCCGTTCCACCACTGTGACCGTGTCATGACTGGCGGCTCTCGCGCACATGCGCTTGAGTGACATCACACGACTCCGGCCAGTCACAGCGCCGGAGTCGTGGCCCTTGAAGTAAGAGGAGCAGAAGATGGACGCCGCCAGCACAGGGGACAGCGCTGGACATCACTGGCTTTGTTTGCAGGTAAGTGGCACATAATGGGCTACTATGCAAAGCATAATAGCCCATTATGATTCTACTTTACAGGGGAATGTAGAGGAAAGTAAACCCCATCTGGGTTTACTTCCTCTTTAATACAGTATGTATACATAATGCTGCAGCATCTCCAAAATTATTCGTCCCTTTCTTGTGCACTGGTGACGTCTCCAAATCTTCTAACCCCAAAAAAAACCTCTACGACGTCGTAATACATATGTATGACATAATTTCTCCTTCATTTGGGTCTACCCCAAATGAAAGGAGATGTAAGGGGACATTTCATCTTAGTATTACCCGATAATACGAAACGTATCATCGGGTAATACACGGTGAATGGACGTTTGTTTCGGTCACTACAGGTCGCGACAGGGGACACGACCGCCGCAGGTAGAAGACGAGGAGAATGAAGTTCCCGGTGCTGAGGCCGCGACACTGACCGGCCTCAGCACACTACAGTGAGTTCGCGTACACGCGCTCTCGGCGGTCAGTACTGTGCCAGTGTCACCACCTTGCCGTGCCTCCGGTAAAGAAGTGACGCGTACACGGCTGTACTGCAACCGTGTCGATGTTGTGACGTATAGAGGACTTGGCACGTCCAAATCCTCTATTCGTCCCGTGGAT
>BLSH010405760.1:433606-452521 GCA_018402905.1 Glandirana rugosa
CCATCATCAGTGCAACCTTATCAGTGCCACCTCATCAGTGCCAATCTGTACTGCCTCATCAGTGCCCGTCAGTGTAGCCTCATCAGTGCCCATCAGTGTAGTCACATCAGTGCCCGTCAGTGAAGGAGAAAATGTACTTTATACAAATTTTTGTGACAGAAACAAAGAAAAATGTTATTTTTTTTTCAAAATTTTCGGTCTTTTTTTGTTTATAGCGGTGATCAGAAATGACGCAGAGGTGATCAAATACCACCAAAAGAAAGCTCTATTTGTGGGAACAAAATGATAAAAATTTTGTTTGGGTACAGCGTCGCACGACCGCGCAATTCTCATTCAAATCGCAACAGCACTGAAAGCTGAAAATTGGTCTGGGCGGGAAGTGTTCTAAGTGCCCGGTATTGAAGTGGTTAATGTTGATACTGTGGGTAACATGATCTCTGAATGGGGGAGGGGCAGTTGATGAGTCAGCGCATTATCTCACCAATTTAGATATCTTATTACAAGCAGTGAAAACCATTCAACAACTTTTTTCAATGAAGGAGGAAGGGGCCAGGTCCATGGCGCAACTGTTTTGCAGCAGCCTAACCAGGATCCCAAAGCTATTAACCCCCACATCACTAGAAGTTCAGAGATAGGAAGAGGACAGGCATCCTTGCAATGCTAATTTCTCCAGGGTCCAGCTGCCTGTACGACAGTGGATACATTACACAGGTAAGCAATGGGACTAAGGCTTCGGTTCACATTAGTGTGCTGTGCGAGATCGCCCCCAGTGCAAATCACATGCATTGTCTGTGCGATGCAGTTTTAGCCATACAGACAGTATGGCTGAATTTGCATCGCATTCGGACCATACTCGCACAGGACCCTTTTTTTGGTCCACAACCGGAATCTGATCGCCTGGATGTTCACACCCATGCAATCTGATTCCTGTCCGAATCGACAGTTCGCACTGTGATATGCGAACAGAAATGGGGGTGTCATTAACTTTGTATTGACACTCCCAGCAGTTTGCATAAGGCAGTGTGAACTGCCTTGCGAATCGGGTGCGATGCAGGAATCCGCAGTGGATTTGCAGTGTTCCTCCATTGCACTAATGTGAATCGAGCCTAAAGCTGTACAAAAAAATTGACTGGTCAAATTGCTTTAACATCTCTGACACAAGGTCAGACAGATGACACATTTTGTATCTATTATTTATAGACTACAGAAGTGATACATTGATGAACAGTAAATCTTTCTCACCCAGAGGAAACTGGCTCTTTGGAAGTTATGTGGACCTCATAGGATACTGCAGCAATGACGGACACCTGAAGCCCAGGGGGGCATCTAATAGTCATTTTGGTCTAGTGCATGGTTCTGCAGAATATTCAGTATAAGGGCAATATTGTATATTTTATAAATGTTCTCCGCCTGAAGAAATCCCTTTCAGAGCCCTCATTACATCAGGGTCAACATTGGAGTCTACCCGTACATCAATGTCCCCTGTTATATGAAGGGGAAGTTGAAGTGGAGATCATAAGCAGCCTTTGTTGGCCTTATTCTATTCACATTAAAGAATCACCGCTGGCACTAGCTGTGTGCCGAATATAATCTGTTAGTGGGCCAGATGTGCCTCCACCACCCCGTGCCATATTTAAAAAGAAGAAATGTAATCTGGTCAGATCTTGATTTGTATCCCTCGTTCATAAACAGACTGTACACATTAAAAAAGTAACATATCTTAGCTAAAGACAGCGTTAAATCTAATCTGCTTTAGAAAAGTATGCCTGCTATTTTCTTCCCAAATCTGTTTATTGCACAAGTCACTCCTTATGTTGCTTGGCAACATGTGAGCACTTGGTGATTGAGAAACCATTTAGAAAACTTGGCTTACATGAGTTAATTCTTGCCCTTTCAGCGTGATGCATTGTATGTAGACAAAACCATTGCACAGAGCAGGTAAGTATTACAGGTTTTTTTTATTTTTTATTAGAATGACTTTTTAACTGCTGCTGAATCCCCCTTCTGATTGTCTTTCATACATGGAATGTAAAGGAATAAAAATACAAATTTTTTTTAAAGAGGGGCGGTAGTTAGCAACCAAAAATGTGCTGCATTTTCAGATGCATGGGGGTACCATTAAGAATGAATGTGCGCGTCTGCAAAGGAGCAGCACAGTTTGGCTATGGGTGGTTGCGGGTGCGGGAACGGGTGCAATGTACACACTGTCCCTCACCCACACAAGTGTGAACCTAGCCTTAGGTAAACTGAACTATTTTATTATAGCACTTTTGCTATATTTACTGGATAGTATCTATAGCTCATAGAATAATTTTCCTTATTGTCTGCTTGGAATTGCTGTCTAATAACATAATTATTGAACAAGGATTGATTGGTTGAGGAAATTCCACCCCATGTAAACAAATGCTTAATTTCAAGAATATGCTTTCCCAGGCATAGGAAACCAAAAGGAGATCACAGTTGTATGTAGAGATTAAACAGATTCTGAGTGCAAGCTGCTGTGTGTACTCTAATAATATATATTTTTAATACACTAAATCCATATGTTTATCCTTGTTTTGTTTGGCCCCAGATCAGTTTGATTAATACCATTGGAGGTACTACTCCTTTTGCACAATCCTGATGTCTTTGGGGCCAGACATTGTCACCTAATCATGAAGCTTGGATCATGGCATCACCATTTAGACCTAGTGATTCTTTATGGGAGTGTTTACTGTATGTCCAAAAGAGTTAGTTAAATAAATAGATTTAGTTCCACTTAAACTTGTTTCCCAAAAATGATCGCTATCATGATGCTTGTGCTCTCAACCGAAGTGTAAAGCCATCAAATAGCTGGTGTCATAACTGATCACATGTGCTGCTCCATGGCTAAATGACAGCTTCCTTGGATGTAAAGGATAGGTTAGGTTCTACTTTTAAAGAAAAATATGGGTTTTTGTTTTTTGAATCCTAGATGGATGCAGCATCGGTCCATTGCTGCATCTGTCCCCCTCATGCACTAACCCTGAGAACCGAGCAATCAAACACCGCTGATGGCTCAACTCCCTGAGCAGCGAGCTGGTGACTTGTCAGTCACTGACTCTCTGCTCTGCCCCCCCCCCCACTCACTGGAGCTCTGGGCTGTGGAGGGGCAGGAGTGGCCAGCTCAGGCTCATAGTGGTTCGTTGAGAGGCTGAGCTGGGTGCCGGTCCAGGCGTGTGGGCGAATCCCGACCATATGTTCTCAATCCCTGTGACGTGAGTCCGCTGTCTGCTGAAAATGGGTCACAGGAGTGCAGAACATACTCCACTCCTGTAATCCACAGGAGAAGTACAGCCATACAAGCTTTGGCTGTATTTGTCCTTTTAAAGTAATCCCATGCTTGTTTTATACTTTTAACAGGAAAAGCCTGGCCTAGAAGTAGACATCAAAGAAGCCTGCTTTACCTTGACTAGCCTCTTATTTGCCCCTCTTTGGGTTAATTTTACTGTGGCTTGATATTCCTTGACATCATGGCTAAGCTCCACCAACTGGAAATTCTCTTGCCAATTGAGATGAGCCTTTTTGGTCACAGAAGCAGACCTAGGGGACAGGACGCTGGAAAATGACCATGGAGTCCAGGAAAGTCAGATGGCATTTTCTACTGTTGGTGCTTATCCTAATTAAAGTTCATCTGTCACTGGGAAAAAAAGCTTAGCTATGTAGACATTTAAATTGAGTCTGTGAAAATAGATATATGGGAGTTTCCACTGGTAATTTAAATTGAAGTCAGAAAGTATTGACTTCTGTGAGGAGATGTTGAGAAACCACAATTAGGTTGACAACCTCAGAGTGGGAATGTTTTAAAAGAAACCTTTTGACATTTGATACTGGTTAGATATTAAATAGGTGAGTTGGAAAATCTAGTTTTTTGGTAATGAGACAAGAAGACACCACTGTACAATGAACAGATACATTGACAGTTCACTGCATGAACTAAGTCTTAAGCCTCGTACACACGGGACGACGATCGTACGTACGATCGTCTCAAATCGTATGTTGGCTGTTGTATCTAGCATACTGACTGCACTACACGATCGTACGGCCGCAGAAGAACGTTCAGGTGCATGCAATTAGTATCCGGCCTTCCTGACTTTGGAGCATGCTTGTTTTGCACAATACAACTACTTGTACCAACTGCTCTGTACACACGATACAACGGTCGTATGACCGCTTCTTGGTACGACCAAGTTTTATAGTCTGCTCATACAACTCCCCTTGTACGACCGTCATATGTTCAGCTGTTCAAATCGCGCATACGAACGATCGATTACATATACGACGGTCATTAGTACGACCTGTTGTATGGGACCGTCGAACCGTGTGTACAAGGCTTTATTTGGAACATATAAATCTTTCATATTTAGTCATATAGCCGAATCTGGAAAAGGTCCAGCCTCCTGACACAGGATCACATATTTTAAAAAATAGTGTGGGTTGCAGGGACACTAAATCCTGAGGTTGGGGTCTGGTGGGAAGTAATTTAATGGCAAAATAGTTTGCCCTAACTTTTTTCTTTTTAATAAAACTCTCTATAAAAAGAAATATGAAGACTGCCATTGCAGGCGACCTCTGCCCAGTGCGAGGCATTTTGTGATTTTTTTTCACTCCAATATTGATCCTTCAGTCACTTGAAACCCAAAAACGAGACTTTGTTGCAGACTACTGCACATCATTCAATTCCACTCTGCATAATCTTGAATCAAAAGCTGGAAAGCTTCCAAAGTTGGCACAAAACAACCAACTGCATGGCAAATATTACACATTCAGATACTGCCAAACAATACTCTTTTTGTTGATAAATTAGCATAGGACACAAATGAAAAATAACATACCTGCCTTTCACTGCTGTGTTGTGTCAACCCACAAGGAACGAGTTAAAATAGGGAAACAAAAACACAAGTACATTTTTAATATAGAAGTCTAGCGGCACAAACAAGCAGAAGTCTGAAGAAAGGACATCTTGTACAGGTCAAATGAAAAGGTCTGCTGTTGGGAAGAATGAAGCTAACAGTTGGAAGCTAAACATGACAAACAAGAAATTGCACAATGTATTCCGATTAACACAAAGGCACCAAAGAGAGTTAAAACCACAGCCATGGAGAAAATGAAACTCAAAGCCACCTAATAAAGACTCGTATGAATAATGCATTTTTTGTATTATGTCTATTTAAAGATCAGATTGCTTTTGACATCAGTTGCCAAAAATAAATTGCTGTCTGCTTCTGCTGTATAAAGAAACTGAGGGTGACTAAATGAAATTGGGAAAAAAAAAATTAAAACAAAAGCTTGACCTTTTTAGAACCTCCATTGAATCTTGGCATTTTGAGACCAGAGGGTACAGCATATTTGAGTGTATATACATTATATATTAAATGAGAAATGTTTAAAAATTTACTGTGTATTTACTGTAAAATTTACTGTATATGTTACCTTTATAGTCATTTTTATACAGGCTTTGCCTTGGCATTAAGGTTATAGGGGACTCATAGAAAATGTGTTTTGCTATACCTGTTGTTTTTGCAAAAAAAAAAAAAGTACCTGTTGATCTTGCCAGAAATCTTGTTAGCTGATAACTTCCTGTGCACTCTGCATGCGTTGCATAATTTGGTAATCTGTAAGGACAACAGAATTCCACCCATTTATATTATTAGGGGTTTCAGTGTACCTGTCCTGTTTCTTTTGTCTTGATACTAGAGCTGTGCAGTTAATCGTAATAAAACCGTGATCTCTATTCACCCCCTCCCTTGCGATCTCCATTACGCATTACTGCAATTTTTAGTGCAGTTAATGGAGTCTGACTTGAGGGGCGACTCAGTGCGACTTGACTGTAATAGAAGTGAATGCAAGTCGCCTGAACTCTCCCCAGGAACCTTTTTCTAAGTCAGAGCGACTTGAGTCTCCTATCTGGGCAGACTGCCAAGTCTGAGATGATTGTTGATAAAAGAAACAAAATGATACAATGTTCTCTGTGCATAGAAGAGTTTAGTTTAACCATTTAAAAACTAAATCTTTTCTGACATTTGTTGCTTACTGTAAAAATCCAGTATTTTCTGCTAGAAAATTACTTAGAACCCTCAAATATTTTATATATATATATATATATATATATATATATATATATATATTAGCAGAGACCCTAGAGAATAAGATGGCGGTTGTTGCAATATTTTATGTCACACGGTATATGTAAGATGTTACGCCGCGAGAATCGTTTTCTTTATTCTAAGCAAAAAAAATTGTGATTCACATTTTGGCCAGAATCGTGTAGCTCTCCTTGATACAGTAGGAAGAGTGAGTGGCATCGCTCTAGGGCAGGAAGTGTGTACTGGCAGAGTCACCAGTTCAAAATAAAGGAAATAACTGAAAGGAAAGCTAAAGCATCCTCTAAGGACTGCTAGGCTGTAATATATTCAACTTTTGTTTATTAACTTTTAGCTTCCATTCTGTTTGCTAAAGTAGCTGCAATTTCCTGTAATACGTGTTTAGTGTGTTCTGTTCACTGAATAAATACAAAAGTAAACAAAATTAATGTGTGACTGTATTGGTGTCCTTTATGTACATTTTACATAGCTATAAAAATTGAAAACATTCGCTTATACCATATAAATAATCCTCATAACAAAAAAATACAAACCGTGTCAATATAGAGATGAAAAATCAGCTGAAAAAATTTACACCCACTGTATTGCATTTTTTTGTTTTGCCAAAATAATATTTTGTTGTGATGAAAACCTCTCTGTGCCACTTCAAGTAGACTTCTTATTTGTTAAAGTTAAAAAGTGCTTTTTAATCTCCACCAAGGAGATCTATGATCTATCGCTGTCTTCTGCTTTTTTCCACCAGCCACTTATGCAACCAAAATCCTCTTTGGTTCACGCTAGCTGCAACTGGTTATTCAAGCTAGTTTGCATACATGTTTAGAAAGAAATTAGGCACTAGCATTTCTTCACATTTATTAGGTTGCAATTCTGTTATGCGAACTGTCACTTTTATGCTTGTGGCTTAAAAATAGTGTACGTAAATTTATATTTATTTGTATTATCACTGTTTACGCTGCATACATGAGAAGGAAAAAATCTGCATATTATAAAACCCTTTTTAACTTTTATTAAAAGGTTTAAATCACTTCCACCTCCCAATGCTATAACCAGCACCAGTTCTAAACATTTCCAAAGACATGCTGGTAGGTTAATTAGATCCGGTCTAAATTGGCCCTAGTACATGTATGAATGTGAGTTGGGGACCTTAGATTGTAAGCTCCTTGAGGGCAGGGACTGATGTGAATGTACAATGTATATGTAAAGTGCTGCGTAAATTGATGGCGCTATATAAGTACCTGAAATAAATAAATAAATACATTTGTACTCTGCAAAAGCTTCCTACCACTGGGAGCTATCTGGAAACTTCTAGGTAGCTAGGGGACGCCACTAGACCCTCTACACCAGGGGTGTCAAACTGGCGGCCCTCTGGCTGTTACGGAACTACAAGTTCCATCATGTGTCTGCCTGTGGGAGTCATGCTTGTAACTGTGGGCCTTGCAATGCCTCATGGGACTTGTAGTTCTGCAACAGCTGGAGGGCTGCCAGCTTGACACCTGTGCTCTACACTTTGTCAGACTGACTTCATCATCACGAACAGTGTGACTGTTTTTATCACTGCAAAAAGGAATTCTATTGAGAGCGCACAAGGGTTATAATTAAATAAGCACCATGGGAGTGTAGCTAGATATAGGAGTGTGTGTGTATACAGTGCCTTGAAAAAGTATTCATACCTCCTTGAATATTTCCACATTTTGTCATTTTGGAACCAAAAAGTAAATGTATTTTATGTGATAGACCACCACAAAGTGGCACATAATTGTGAAATAGAAGGAAAATGATAAATAGTGTTCAACATTTTTTACAAATATGTGAAAAGTGTGGTGTGCATTTGTATTCAGCCCCTAATATTCTGATACCCCTAACTAAAATCTAGTGGAACCAATTGCTTTCAGAAGTCACCCAATTAGTAAATAATCCACCTGTGTGTAATTTAATCTCAGTATAAATACAGCTGTTCTGTGAAGCCCTAAGAGGTTTGTTAGAGAAACTTGGTGAAAAAACCGCTTTACAAAGATCAAGGCACACACCAGACAGGTCAGGGACAAAGTTTTGGAGAAGTTTAAAGCAGGGTTAGGTTATAAAAAATATCCCAAGCTTTGAACATCTCACGGAGCACTGTTTAGTTCCATCATCCCAAAATGGAAAGAGTATGGCACAACTGCAAACCTACCAAGACATGGCCGTCCACCTAAACTGACAGGCTGGGCAAGGAGAGCATTAATCAGAGTACAGGCAAGAGGCCCATGGTAAATCTGGAGGAGCTGCAGAGATCCACAGCTCAGACGGGAGAATCTGCCCACAGGACAACTTTTAGTCGTGCACTCAAAGTTTGGTCTTTATGGAAGAGTGGCAAGAATAAAGCCATTGTTAAAAAAGAGCCATTAGAAGTCCCGTTTGCAGTTTGCGAGAAGCTAAGTGGGACACAGCAGTAAGTAAGGGTAAGAAGGTGCTTTGGTCATATAGATCCAAATGTAACTTTTTGGCCTAAAAGCAAAATGCTATATGTGGCAGAAAACTAACACTGCACATCACCCTGAACACACCATCCCCACTGTGAAACATGGTGGTGGCAGCATCATGTTGATGGGAAGATGGATGGAACCAAATACAGGGCAATCTTAGAAGAAAACCTGTTAGTCTGCAAAAGACTTGAGACTGGGGCAGAGGTTCCCCTTCCAGCAGGACAACAACCCTAAACATACAGCCAGAGCTACAATGGAATGATTTAGATCAAAGCATATTCATGTATTAGAATGGCCCATTCAAAGTCCAGACCTAAACCCAATTGAGAATCTGTGGCAAGACTTGAAAATTGCTGTTCAGACATTCTCCATCTAATCTGACAGAGCTTGAGCTATTTTGCAAAGAAGAATGGACACACATTTTACGCTCTAGATGTGCAAAGCTGGTAGAGATATACCCAAATAAACTTGCAGCTGTAATTGCAGTGAAAGGTGGTTTTACTAAGTACTGACTCAGGGGGGGCTGAATACAAATGCACCCCACACTTTTCAGATATATATTTGTAAAAAAAAAATTGAGAACTATTTATCATTTTCCTTCCACTTCACAATTATGTGCCACTTAGTGTTGGTCTATCACATAAAATCCCAATAAAATACATTTACGTTTTTGGTTGTAACATGACAAAATGTGGAAAATTTCAAGGAGTATGAATACTTTTTCAAGGCACTGTGTGTGTATGTGTATGTGTGTGTATATATATATATATACACACACACACACACACACACACACACACTTTTATTTTTTTGCAATTTTTAGGATATGTAATGTTTGTCTATTAAGGTATACACATACAAACCACACAGGACACAAATAAGGTTGCACACTTATTTTATTTATTTTTCTTATTTATTCAATTACAGAAGCACTGGGCACACTGCAAACCATAGTCTACATACATAAAAACACAGCAGCTAGCACTTACTTAAGCCAACCATACATGGGTTTAAATTTGGCCAGTTCAGCAAGGACCGGCTGAATTTCTATGCAAATATGGGCAGGGAGGTTGTGCAAAATTATATATACTGATCAATATCTGATACTTATCAATCAATATCTGCACGACCGTCTTATCTAAATTTTCCCCGCTCGATCAGCGCCGCTGGCTATACCTGGCAGTGTTGATCAGCGTATTCTAAGGGCATGCCAGTCTCCCTTTTGTCAGAGTGTTTATTTCGTTCAGCCTGCTCATTTATGGGCTGTCTTGGTTTTGGTGGACTCACATACATACATTTAAATGGTTCTAATGCCTTGAAGTATAACTAACTAAAGGCAAAACTTTTTTTTTTTTTTTTTTTAGTTTTTGATAGAGTGCAGAGGGAGTAGATCACCTATTCGGTGTTTATTGCCGTCTGTGCCCCCTGTTAAGGAGATTCCCCCTCTCTATTTGTCTCGTTTACCATTGTCATTGAAAGTAAAGGAAAATCCCAAATTTTGGGTTGTCCCCAGAAAAGTAATAGAAGGAAAATATTTCAATAGGGACTGGTTCAGGTGACTTTGGGGGCCCCAAGAAATTCTGTTAATTTGCAGGGATTTCCTCTCACTTCCGGTTTGGCTATGAGACAGGAAGTGAAGAGAAATCTCCACAATGAGATAAAGATGGCAAACATAAACCTTACAGGGGCTTTAACCCTCCCTCACTCTATCCAAAATGAAAAAAAGTTTTGACTATAGTTCTACTTTAAGCCTAATGCATACCACATGTTTCCAGACCGCTTAGGTCAGAGCTGCTGTACTAACAATCCAATGTTAGTACAGCAATCTCTCCTGCTGTTCTACTGTGTTCTGACCGGTGATGGCCCCCTGCCACAACACTTTTGCCAGCACTCTCAGCCATTGGCTGAGAGCCACAATCGTGAGTCAGTTAGCAGACCTTTTACGGTCATAACCCTTCGACAGAAGCCAGCCAGACTTCAGGTGCCATACACACGGGCCAAATGTTGGCCAGTTTCTGTTGAACTCGTGTGTACTAGGCTTTAAGGTTTTTCACCTTAATGCATTCTAAGGTAAAACCGCTTTCCACGGGGCACTGGGCAGGGGGGAGGGGCAAGGAGTGTGGGACCCCAGAAGAAGAGGATCGGGATTGCTCTGTGCAAAACCATTACACGGAGCAGGTAAGTATAGCATGTTTGTTATATTACATATATCACATACTCTAGTTCTCTACTACAATCTTGGTTCAGAATTAACATAAGCGCTGGACACACTGCAGTCACTCATTTCCTGTAAAAGAAACGGAAAGAAAATAAGAGAATTTTTAGGCCCCTTTTACACTTATGTGACTTTTCCGGTGACTTTCTACATCAGGGTCGCATGACAAGTCGTACCCCATGATTCCCAGTGATAACCATTCATATATGTGCGACTTCAAGTTTACACAGGCATTTCCTGAAATCGCGTCAAAATTGCGTCCAAGTCAAAAGTAATGAAATATAGAGGAAACTTGGGACACATTTATTAATCCACCACACCTCTTGCACTTTATTTTCTGTATTCTTTGCACATACAATCCTTTTTAAATCCTTTTCTCACTATGGCTTTTATTGTTCTATCGGAGTAGTTCTCCAGTCCATAGTAGATATCCAATTCTTTGTTTGCCAGTAAACAGTAATCCATTGCCAGCTTCAGCACAGATCATCAGACACAGCATGGCTATGTGGAGCACAATGCTGGAAGCCGACAGGCATTTATTTATGTTTAACTCATCCCATCTGGTGTCTGCATTAGAAAGAACATGTGAGAGAAGAGTACTAAAAGAGCAATGAACTGTTTTCATTTACAGACCTTGAGTGTATCACATCAAGCAGTATTTTATTTAAAGCTACCTTTTGCCTAGTCAGTGTAATGAAATTGAGGAATATTTTTAATAGGTTATCATAGTGAGTAGATGCCACTTATATGTGGATCATTATTGTGTTTTCGTGAGTCTGATTTTTAAAATTATTAATACACTGCATATGTTTTACTGTTGATCGCTGCTGTGTCTGAAATCCATCTGTGAAAAGGTAAAAATATTTTAACTAAACGAGATTTTCTAAAAAAAAAAAAAAAAATCTAGGTAATTTAACCACTTAACCACTTCAGCCCCGGAAGGATTTCCAGCTTTAGGACCGGAGCCCTTTTTGCGATTCTGCACTGCGTCGCTGACAATTGCGCGGTCGTGCGACGTTGTACCCAAACGAAATTTGCGTCCTTTTTTTACCACAAATAGAGCTTTCTTTTGGTGGTATTTGATCACCGCTGCGTCATTTCTGATCGCCCCTATAAACAAAAGAAGAGCGACAATTTTGCAAAAAAAAAACAAATTTCTTACTTTTTGCTAAAATCCAAATCCAAAAAAAAAATATAAAAAAACATTTTTTTTCATCGGTTTTGGCCGATTTATATTCTTCCTCATATTTATGATAAAAAAAATCGCAATCGGCGTTTATTGATTGGTTTGCGCAAAAGTGGTCGCGTTTACGGATGATGAGAATTCATTTTTGGGGTTTTTATTTTTTTTATTTTTTACTATTAATGGCGGCGATCTGCGATTTTTAGCGGTACTGCGATATTTCAGCGGACATGTCGGACCATTTTGACACTTTTCTGGGACCATTGGCATTTATACAGCGATCAGTGCTATAAAAATGCACTGATTACTGTGTAAATGCCTTTGGCAGTAAAGGGGTTAACCTGCAGGGGGCGCTCTAAGGGTTAACAGTGTTCCCTGGGCGTGTTCTTACTGTATGGGGGCTGCCCTAGCTGGGGAAGGGAAGTGGTCACAGCCTCCATGTACAGGAAGGCTGTGATCACAGCCCTTCCCCCTTCACAGAACGGAGGTCCGTGTTTACATACACGGACCTCCGTTCCTTCACTCCGGGGGGGGGGCATCGCGGGTGGCCGGCGGAGATCGACTCCACCGCACCCGCTCCCTGGCCCCCCCTGGACACAGTGAGCACGCGGGCGCGCCTCCGGCGGCACGCGCTCACTGTGCGCGATCAGGCGGCCGCCGTCAGATGACGGCGATTCGCCTTACAGAGCCACTTTGCCGCCGTCAAATGCTGATCGGCGGTCGGCAAGTGATTAAGGACCCTTTTTGAGAGTTTGAGAGTCGGTGTTTACAAGGTAAAATCTGTTTTTTTGTTATAAAATTACTTAGAACCCCCAAACATTATGTGTATGTGTATGTGTGTATATATATACTTTTTTTTTTTTTTTTTTTGAACACCCTAGAGAATAAAATGGCGGTTGTTGCAACACTTTGGGGTAGATTTACTAAAACTGGTGCATTCAGGATCTGGTGCAGATGTGCATGAGGTCCAATCAGCTTCTAATTCCAGCTTGTTCAATTAAGCTTTAACAATAAAACCTGGAAGTTGATTGGTTTCTATGCAGAGTTGTACCAGATTTTGCACTCTCTAGCTTTAGTAAACCAACCCCTTTATGTGACACCGTATTTGTGCAGCGGTCTTACAAGCGAGATTTTTTTGGAAAAAATTCACCTTTTTGAGTTAAAAAATAAGACAACAGTAAAGTTAGCCCAAATTTTTTCCATATTGTGAAAGATAATGTTACGCTGAGTAAACCGATACACAACATGTCATGCTTCAAAATTGCGCCCGCTTGTGGAATGGCGACAAACTTTGACACCTAAAAAATCTCCATCTGCAATGTTTAAAAATTCCTATATGTTACCAGTTTTAAGATAAAGTAGGTCTAGAGATAAAATTATTGCTCTCGCTTTAAAGATTGCAGCGATACCTCACGTGTGGTTTGAACACCGTTTTCATATGCGGGTGTGACTTGCGTATCTGTTCGCTTCTGCGCGCTAGCTTGGCGGGACGGAGCACTTTAAATTTTTTTTATTTTTACACCGTCCTTTTACAAAAAAATAATTTGGATGCCTATTATTCCTATTATGTATGTAATGTAAACATTCCTTGTAATAGAAAAAAAGCATGCCAGGACCTCTTAAATATGAGATCTGGGGTCAAAAAGACCTCAGATCTTATATTTACACTTAAATGCAATAAAAAAAAATAAAAATTACACTTTAAAAAAAAAATGTCCCCTTTAAGAGCTTTGGGTGGAAGTGACGTTTGCCGTTGCTTCAGCCAGTCAATGCTATGGAGCCGAGTGGGCGGCATTTTCCGCTCACTCGGCATCCAGTGCAGGGGGGGGCGGACCCGATCGTCTCCGTCGCTACCGGCGGGTCCTCTAAATTGCGGAGACGACGGAAAAGTGGAGGGGATGTCTCCCGCCTCCAATAAAAGTGATCTCATGGTGAATCCGCCGCAGAGACCACTTTTATCTGCAAGAGGAACGCCAGCTCAGCAAAAACAATATCAGGGTTATGGTAACTATCTGCTACCGTAACAATGGTATTCCACTTCAAAGTACCGCCGTATATACACGATCGGCGGTCCGGAAGTGGTAAAAATTGTGATGGACAAAGGAATGCACCAAGTAGCCAAAATATCTAAAGTTTTAAACATTGAGAAACGCCCTAATAAATAGTTGTCACCAGAACAAGTTTCCCTGTCAGAGGATTTGTCCTCCATTTCTCAGTATTTTCGAATCCCGACCATGACACTACCTGCCTGGAGTTTGCATGTTTTCCCTGTGCCTGCCACAATCCAAAGACTTGCTGGTAGGTTAATTAGATCCTGTCTAAATTGGCCCTAGTATATGTATGTATGAATGTGAGTTAGGGACTTTAGATTGTAAGCTCCTTGACGGTAGGGACTGATGTGAATGTACAATATATATGTAAAGTGCTGCATAAATTGACGGCGCTATATAAGTACCTGAAATAAATACATTTTCCCTGATGGTCACCAGGACATAGAGTAAAGCTCCTTGGCACAGAAAGTTGGGAAAATTCAAAGGAGTTTGAACTCTTTCATACTTAACCCAAAAATTAAAAAAAAGTTTTGCCTTTAGATATACTATAAATAACTGTCTTCTAAATTGTATTTACTAATTGTATTTACTACTTTTACATATAGATTTTTGCTATAGTATGTTAATTATTATTATTATTATTTTCTGTCCACAGATTTATTCTGGTTCAAAGATACACATTCTTGTGCTTTAATTTGAAGATATTGCTGATGAAGAGGACAGACCCAGGCCTTAATCTGTCTGATAACAAGGAGTATAGAAACCTAATTTCTCCATGAGAAGCCATGACCAGTTATTGTGATTTTCTTACTTTTGGCCACTTATAAGTTTGAACCATTTTTCAAAAACGGTTATCAAAAATGACAAGTCTGTTCCGTAGGAGTAACAGCAATGGCAGTGCACGGAGCAACTCTTCCACTCAGGAACTTAACAACAGCCGGCCTGTACGCAGGTTGGAGTTCAACCAGGCAATGGAGGATTTTAAAACCATGTTTCCAAACATGGAATATGACATTATCGAATGTGTCTTGAGGGCTAACAATGGAGCAGTGGATGCTACTATTGATCAGTTACTTCAGATGAACCTGGACGATGGTGGCTATGATGACAGTTCGGACTCAGATGACAGCATTCCCCCTGAGGTTATATTTTATTAACATTTTATTTTAGAACCGTAATACATTTTTCCATCTGCAATAGTAAGTTGTGCTACCCATGTTCAAATATGGCTTTGTAAAAGTAATCTTTCAAGAGTTATTGTTTCCTAACCGGTTTTTAAATTGCGGTGTATAGTTATATGGAGCCCTCTGATCTTAGTTAAATATGTATATTGTATACACAAATGCATGTAAAAGAAATTGACATTTGGTGCTCCATGGGCTCTATAGATAGAAATGTAGGAAAACCTAGAAAATGATAGACTGGGGACTAGAATAGAATGGATACTAGACTAGTTATTGGTTCAGGTGTGTGTGTGTGTGTGTGTGTGTGTGTGTGTGTGTGTGTGTGTGTGTGTTTTTTTACCTGTGTTGCTTGAAAATTCTATTTCCATAGTTCCATAGTATATTTTTCTTTCTTGTCCCTTGAGGAACATGAGAAGTCCTAAAGATCTAGTTCATTCACCAAAAAACTGCCTGTCCAGCTAAGGGCTCCTATATTTAACCGGTTCCACACTGCGCGCTGTATATTTACGGGGGTAGTGTGGACGCGTCCCGCAAATTGCGCAGGCGCAGCTAGGGGGCGAGCACGCGGCGGCGTGCTCTCGTGCCCAACACACTCCTGAGGAGTGTGCCCGCGGCTCGGGAGGACCCGATGTCCGCCGGCGAGCCGCGATGAGCGGCCAGAGTGAAAGAACGGGGAACCGCCAATGTAAACACAGCGGTTCCCCGCTCTGTCAATGGGGACATAAGAGATCTACAGATCCCTGTCACTGGGATCAGTTAGATCTCTCATGCCCATGGTAGCTCAACCCCCCCACAGTTAGAACACACCCAGGGAACACAGTTAGCTCCTAGATCGCCCCCTGCAGGTTAACCCCTTCACTGCTAATGACATTTATACAGTAATCAGTGGACATTTAAAGCGGTTGTCTACCCATTTTGTTTACTTTTGCCTACAGGTAAGCCTAGAATAAGGCTTACCTGTAGGTAAAATGAATATCTTCTAAACCTGTACGGTTTAGAAGATATTCGCTTTCTAATTCAATGTGGTGTTACGGCGCATGCGCCGTGTATGTCCCGGCGCACGCACCGTGTGTGGCCCGGCATTAGTTCCGGGCCGTGCCGGGAAAAAACGGTCCTGCGCGCATGCGTGGGAGGGACGTCTCGCGGCTCCGGCCAGTCACAGCGCCGGAGCCGCGCACCCGGAAGCAAGATCCATGGGAAGATTTCCGCTCCCACAGAGGGGACCGCACAGCCCGGTCGGATCTTCGTTTCAAGGTGAGTATTTCATAATGAGCTAGTATGCGGTGCATACTAGCTCATTATGCTATTGTCTTGCAGGTTTTTTTGTTTTTTTTTTTTAGGGTAGACAACCGCTTTAAATTTCTGATCGCTGAATAAATGTCATTGGTCCCAAAAAAGTGTCAAAAATGTCCGACATGTCCGCTGCACTTTTACAGTACCGCTAAAAATCGCAGATCGCCGCCATTACTAGTAGAAAAAAAAAAAAAACCTCAGAAATGAATTCTCATCATCCATAAAAGTGCCAACTTTTGCGCAAATCAATCAATAAACGGCGATTGCGTTTTTTTTGTTTTTTTTTTACCAAAAATATGAGGAAGAATATAAATTGGCCAAAACCGATGGAAAAAAAAAATGTTTTTTTATATATTTTTTTTTTTTGGATTTGAATTTTAAAAAGTAGGAAATATTGATTTTTTTTTTTTGCAAAACTGTCGCTCTTTCTTTGTTTATAGCGGCGATCAGAAATGATGCAGCGGTGATCAAATACTGCCAAAAGAAAGCTCTATTTGTGGGAAAAAAAGGACGCAAATTTCGTTTGGGTACAATGTCGCAAGACCACGCAAGTGCCGAATTGCAAAAAGTGCTCTGGTCCTAACCTGGGAAATCCTTCCGGGGGTGAAGTGGTTAAAAACAAAATGTGCAGCTTTGACCAAATCTGGATGATGCCCTTGCTATATAGGTGTAGGCCATTTATGTACCTCCCGAAGCCTGACTGAAAAACTCAGAGATGGAATCATCCTGTCCTGCCTTGTCCCACTTGTTACTGTTCACTTCTACCATCACAGGGACAAGCTGTTTTTCCAATTCAGACTCTCTCATAAGCACTTTCTCTCTCTGATGCAGCATTTGAGAGCTAACTGCTGTGGCTTTTCTCTATAGCAGGGGTCCCAAACTGGTGGCCCTCCAGCTGTTGCGAAACTACAAGTCCCATCATGCCCCTGTCTGTGGCAGTCATGCTTGTAACTGCCAACCTTGCAATGCCTCATGGGACTTGTAGTTTTGCAACAGATGGAGGGCCGCCAGTTTGAGACCCCTGCTCTAGAGCATAAGGGGGACATGTTCTGTAGTCCAGCTGTAGATAATGGGTCACAGATGATAACACTGCTTGGAATTTTAGGGCATCAGAGGCAGAGTGTACAGTACAGAGGTCTGTGTTCTCATTGTGGAAATGTTCTCTTAATTCCTGTCCTAGTGACTTGTCTGACATAGGACTCAAAGCAAAATGTATTGGGAAAGCAGATAACAAAAACTGTTGTTTAGTAGAATACAGCATGATTACAGAAAAGCCATTGTGTTTGAAATTCACATCTTATTATTTGCATTTTCAGATTCTGGAAAGAACTCTAGAACCAGACAGTTCTGATGAGGAGCCCCCTCCAGTTTATTCACCACCATCCTATGACCTGCAATCATTTGACAGACCTCAACCACAAACCCCGCCCACACCTCCTCCTCGGTATGCGTCACCCCACCTTCATAATATTCTTGTCATATTAGTCACTTGCTAGCAGCTCAACTCCAATGTACATAGATATTTTTTTAACTTTTCAGAGACAAATGCAAATCCATAGTTTATAGTAAAATTGAAGTTCTGTGTTTAACTGCATCCTCTGATACCTTTTACTTAAAAATATGTAGGTATATTGAAGATATCAAGTGCTTTATGCCCCGGTCAGTTTTCAGCAGAGGTAGGCAACCTGGGGCCCTCCAGCTGTTGCAGAACTACAAGCCCCATCATGCCTCTGGGAGTAATTGTAACTGCCAGCCTTGCAAAGCCTCATGGGAAATGTAGTTCCACAACAGCTGGAGGGCCACAGGTTGCCTACCCCTGGTTTTCAGTGCTGTCACAATTTGACAATTACAGTGCTGAAACACTGTACCCAAATAATTTTGAGACAGAGCTTTTTTTATTTGGTGGAATTTAATCACCACTTCTTTTTTTTATTTTTTTTATTTGCTATATAAGTGAAAATATACCAACAATTTGGGGAAAAAAATGTTTTTCTTCTAAAGTTTTGCAAATAATTATAAATTTAGTCCAAAATCTATTACATTTCTTTGGTAAAAAGAACCAAAATCTGTATATATATTTTAGTCTGTGTGAAAGTTACAGAGTCTACAAACTATGGTAGTTTTTAACCCGGTAGTAGGTTCTTAAGAAAGGGGGTTCTTACATCCCCAAAACGCTGGGCATTTCCTCCTTCTTCTCTTTTTTAGGGCTGTAACATTTGGTTATTACAATATATAACTCCCATCAACTGGTTGTAGTTGTCAATTCATTCAGGTTTTTGTACAGGGCCATGCGTTCCCTAGATTTCCACTGAGGTGGAGGAAAGGACATACACCTCCCATTTATCTCTCTATTTAAGGACCAAAATTTCTTTATTCCACAAATTGGCTTGGGGGGGGGGGGGGGG
>BLSH010405760.1:461199-472578 GCA_018402905.1 Glandirana rugosa
CCCCCCCCCCCCCCCCCCTCCGGTCCCGATCTGTCCTCCTCCGGTCCCTCCCCTCCGATCCCCTCTGTTCGTCTCCCTTTGTCCTGGGATTGTTCAGGATGGAGAGCGGAGGAAAGAGCAGGTAAATCTGTCATTTACCGGCTCTTTCCTTTTCTGAATGAACAGAGTCAGTGACTCTGTCCATTCATAACTGAGCATTGTAAACTGTGTTACGATGTCTCAGTTTATGAATGGAGAGGAGCCGCTGTCCCCTCTTCATTCATCTTCAGTGCAGCTGAGAAAGGGACTGGGGAATCTCTATCCTCAGCCCCTTTCTCCCTGTCTCAAAGGGGAGATGTTGGGGGTCTAGACCCCTGACATCTCACCAAACCCCCCCCCAACAGGGGTGATAAAAAAAAAAAAAAAAAAAACGCAAAGAAAAAAAAATTTTTAAGTAAAATTGTAAAAATAAAATAAAAAAACAATGGCATTGTCCACTCCCAAAAAAAAGAAAGCGTTGTAAAAAAAAACTATGAATTGTAGAAAACAATAAAAAAATTAATTGTAAAAAATAAAATAGTGAAAAAAAATGTAATTAAAAACTACTGACAGTCCACGTCTCATCAGCGCCACCTATCATTGCCCATCAGTGCTGCATATCAGTACTACTGTCACATGACATTAAAAAAAAGTATTGTTAATCGGTATCGGCGAGTACTTGAAAAAAAGTATCGGTACTCGTACTCTGTCTTAAAAAGTGGTATCAGGACAACCCTAGTTTGTTTATTAGAGCAAAGTGCTTTTAGTCCAAATTGTGTTTCTAGTATTAGAGTTTGTCAATTCTTATTGTGTATTTTTTCTATTAATAGGATTGATGTGATTTCAACCGGTAACTCTCAGGTACCAAAACTGTGTAGGAACTGGAACCCCCCACTCTTGGGGAACTTGCCTGATGATTTTCTGCGCATTCTACCCCAGCAAATGGACAGTGTTCAGGTGAGAATGCTGAAGCATATCATTAATAAAAAAACATGATTCAAGGGTAACTCTAAACCCCATATCTTGTATTTACTTACTAACCTTTATTAGTCTACTTTCACACTGCAGAGTTTTTCAGGTGCTTTTGCGCTAAAAATAGCACTTTTAAAGCACCTGAAAAACTCATCCCAATACACCCCAGGGTGAAAGCCCGAGTAGGACGCTAGGAAAAGTCCTGCAAGCAGCATCTTTGGGATGGTGCAGCGAGCGGAGTATACACCGCCCCTCCATTGAAATCAATAGAAAGCGCTTCCGAAGCGGTTGAACGCCACTTTGGAAGAGCCACGCACCTGCACTTTTCACCCCTTTTTAACCCCTATAACATCGGGAAAGCACCCCTGAAAACAGCGGCGCTTTCCCACTACAGCCCCCCGCCCCGGTGTGAAAGTAGCCTTAAGGTGGCAGGTGTATGCATCACTCTGTTTTCTAAAATGCATCGGTCTTAGGCCCCTTTCACATAGGCTTTCCGATTAGGTCTAAAAATATAAAAGAAAGTGCTGCGCTAAACAATCATTAATTCATGTGAGCAATAGAAAATGTGTTTGGTGAAAACCTTGGGTAATTTGAAACCTTTACAGATATACCATAAAATAATAATGATAATAAAAAAACAATAATAATAGTGATGGATTCTAAATACACAACATTATGTAAAGGGCTGATATGAAGGAGAATCAAAAAGTAGAACAATAGGGAAGGGAAGGGGGTGAGGTATAAGTCTCCATGTTGTAAAGCACTGCGCAAACTGTTGGCGCTATATAAATCCCGTATAATAATAATAATTTAAGAGTCCCAAGAAGGTGAAGACGGATGATAACACAGTTATTCCTTGATGGGGTATAATATTTCCAGGTTCCACACCAGTGCCACCACCGACAAAAAAGGAATGGGTGTCTGCTTACCAGAGATGTTGGATTCACGTAACCATACGGCCAGTGAATCAATCAAGCCTGTGTGGGATATACCCACCGAAACTCCGCTGTAGCGTTGAACTTATGGGAACTGTATCCAATATAGGCAGCTGTTCCATTCAGTCCACAATAGGCAGAGGAAGGAAGCAAATCAGGTAATCCACAATCTTCTCCAATGGATGTGGTTTTGCAGCTCAGCCCACAGACAGGGGCACAGGGAAAAGCAGCCCACGGTACTCATACTATAGATGGATCACACATTTTGAAAAAATGAGAGAAGCTCCACATAGTGTAAATCCATAAAAAAAACACGTTTTATTGATATAGGTGTACACAATATGTGGTAAAAAGCCGGCATACAAAGGACTAAAAACAAAGGATTGAAAACAAAGGTTGAAATAAGATAAAAATACTGCAAGTGGCACCCAAGCCTCATCTGACGCGTTTTTCCCTATTGGGCATCATCTGGGGCATGGGGCTCGTCTGCAACCCTTGCAGTATATATAACCTTGACCAGGCAATCAAACTAGATTGAAAATGGTGCCAAAATCGCGGTGTCTCCGATTAGGTCCATCTGTTAGTTTATCAGGTGGACCTGATCGGACACTCCATTCACCTCTATGGGGCAGCGGTGACATGTCCACTGACACTATTTTCTATCCATCTGGTGGATCGGATGAAAACAGACAAGCGTTCCATTTTCATCCGACCTCCCTATAGAGATCTCAGCACAGTGAGCGGAGATGGACCTGTCATCCGCCTGCTCATCGGGGATCAGCGTATCAATTCCCCGCTGAGCAAAGCGGAGTCCGATGGGCAGAAAGAGCCCTAAGGCCTTATGCACGCTGAACATATGGCCAACTATCTTAGACTCCTTTCCTCCTGGCAGCATGGTTTTGGCATTAAAAACACGTGACAATTGTAAACACGTGTAACACGTTTAGGTGCGTCAATCGGTTGGGTGTTCATTCATTTCATTGGTCAGAATAGTAGCTTACTCTGGCTATTGAAATGAATTAACGCTCACTCGCTAAATGCGCCTACCATTGTGTAGATGTGTCTAGATGTGTGAAGAGTTTTTCTGCCAAAACACTGCTACTACTGGACGTGCTGGCAGTGGGTTTTTTTTTGCCACTAAACTCCTCTGAATGCCATTGTGTGCATGAGGACACATAAACTAACACCCAGGGGCATTTACAGGCATAAAAAAACACAGGACGCCACTAACAGCCCAGTGTGCCTAAGTGTATAAGTAAGGCCTAAAGCTCACCATGCAGTTTAGATAGGACACCATATTACATAATTTTAGTAAAACTAAAGGAGATAATGCAGTAAGTTTAAAGGATAAGTTCACCTTTTGACAAAAAATACATGCACAGTTTTTTTTTGCAGGTGAAAAAATGTGCATTTATTTTTTGTTTCTGGAGCATGTAAAGCATTGCACCAGTGATCAGCAGACTGCTGGTGCCATGCAGATCTCCTGCAGATCTGTCTGCATGCGGGGAAGCTGATACATTCTGACAGGAAGAATGAATGAACTACCACAGCGCCATGGTAGTTCATTGAAAACTACAAGCCAACAGTCGCAAAGGCTGCTGGAGCTTGTCCTTTTCCGTTCACAGACCACCAGTGATGGCTGGTGGTAATTTTATGGGGGGGTGGCAAACCGTGCATTCATAGCGAGATGGAGGATCCTGCTCCGCTGTTGGAGACTGCACACAGGCAACCGCCACAGAGAGGACGGGCGGGCTGAAGCCGATCTCATGGCAACAGGGCAGGGCTGTGATGTGTAGAGGAATGAACAAAACAAAATACCGGAACTCTGAAGGCAGAACTAATTTTTCGGGGATTAACCCCTTGTTTTTCAGAGTTATAGTAGTAATAAATAATCAGCCAGCACAAAAATATGGGATACACTATATATTTTAAATATACACAAAAGTGCAGTGCTTAAAAATGGACTCCATACGATTGTTTTATATCATATCAAACTGCGTATAAATCATCAAGTCCATGATAACATAAGTCATACAATTGTTCACGCTTAACAACAATCTCCATCTCCATCCACATTACAGCATAATACATAAAAAAAAAAGAGCAAAAGGCCGCTCCCAATAATGTAAATCTGGATAACTCTTTTATTAAGAACATGTAAAAACACTTACATCAGCATTGAGTATAGTAATCCCCTAAAAATATAATTCCCAGAATTGGCTTGCCAGCAGCTTTTTGATGTCTAGCCTTCCTTGTGCCAGTGACTACCCGGTGTCTTGCGTTCCTTGTGCCAGCAACTTACTGTTGTCTAGTGTTTCTTCCTCATGCCAATAACTCTTCAGATGTCTAGCATTCATCCTTCAAACAACTCCATAGTGTCCAGAGTTCTTGTGCCAATGATTCCCTGGTATCTAGCATGTCTCGTGTCAATGACCCCCATGTGTCTAGCATTCCTTGTGCCAGCAACTTCCTGGTGTTTAGCACTCTTTGTGCCAGCGACTCCCCAGTGTCCAGTGGTTCTCTTGCCAACAACTCCCTGATGTCTAGCATTCCTCATGCCGACATATTCATTCCTACAGTAAAAGTTATAATACATTTGTGAAGATGCAAGTAAACCTTAGGAATTAAATGCACACTAGGGATAGCGAAATGTAATTTTCGGGGCTCTTCCTCCAGCCTTTATTACATTTTATGCAACCCTTAACATTCATTTTGCAGTACGTACAAGACAAGGTTTTATAGTATACAGAAAGATCACAAAAAGTAACTGCCTAACCTAGAAGAAAAATGGAACATTTAAAAAGGCCTCCATTGTTCTGTTGTGCACGTAGTGCTAAGATTGCTTCAAGGTTTACAGCCCGCAGGGTGCTGATATGCACTTAAGAGTGTAATTTCTGCTGCGCAACCAACGGACTTTATAGGACATTTTTTAAATGATTGACTAAATGCACAGATTCCTGGGAAGATTTATATAATGTAAACCCTTGTTCCTGTCATGTAGTCAAATGCTGAAACTACCATGTTATATTTGAAACTATACATAGCTAATTTCATACACAGAGCAGTTTGAACTGTATTTTTAAAATACTTCCTTTGACATGTGTTTGATTATAGCCCTGCTCTTTGAAACTGAGAATAGCAACTAAATATAGCATTCCAATTAATATACTGCATGCTGCAACATGTTTGATTTGTCCTTATGAAATTAAGGGCACTACAGTCCTGCCCTGCAGAATGGTGTCCTGGCTGTAGATTTGCTATTCTTTTAATGACCAATAACCAAATATTTTAATCACAAATAATTTTCCTGTGATGACGTTAGAATGTCTAGTGAATGAATGTAGTCCTTAAACTTGTGGTATAATGCATTCATTGCACTGCATTAAAGAAACCGCATTATTGCAGAAATCTTTTTGTAAATCACAGTGACTTATGTCGCACCAAATAAGACAGTGTCATTGAAATACATCAGCTGCGACTTCGGGTACAATTTAGTGGTTGCATGTTGCACCTGAAGTCACGCCAGTCTGAACCAGGGCTTACAGTGGTAGCAATTAGAGGCTAGGCCCCTATTTGCACCATGGGAGGTAACCTATTCTACCCTGTGACTTGATTTCCAAGGAATGGACTGTAAAAGCTCTGGCATTTGACAGCTGAGTGGTAGAGGGGTTTCTTAGTGCCAGGGGGCAGACAAGGAATCATTTTGATTTGAGAGAAGTCCATGCCCCTGCCTATATCATGGACCTAAGGGGGCTCCAAAGAATACTTGGTGTCTTCACTTCGGCATTGCTGCCTTATGCATTTTTTAGGCTAGATTAGGCTCACTTTAAAATACAAACAAAAGAAGACAGACCGACCTAGTGCATTTATTTAATGATATTTGCTAATAAATAATCGTCATAAATTATATTCACAAACATATGAATTAAAATCTCTCATCAAGCTACTCATCTGTAGCCCTAGATACAGCAAACTCGAGAGTACAGTGGGACCTTACCAGGGTCCTTACTGGCTGACACATTTTCAAAGGCAACACCTACCTTCTTCCTCAGACCAAAACTTTAAGGCTCACTTTAACATAGATGTGACTGCAGACAAGAGCTTTAGGGCCCATTCACACCAGAAACTGCACAGCTACTGCTCATTTTTTTCATGCACATTTTCATGCCTTTGTAGCACCCTCTAGGTATGTAGGTGCTAGAGGTAGGGTTTTTGTAGGACAGATAAATTTAGGCAGGCCTGGCGGCAGCCAGGCCTGTTTGTCTTGATCTGATTTGGGCTGGGAGTGGCTCAGTGTAGCAGCTGGTGACTCACAGGCAGTATCACTGACACCTCCCTCTTCTTTCCAGAGCTTGCTAGAAAGTTCTGGAAAGAGAGGAGGAGAGGAGAGGTGGAGCTGCCTGGGGTGTTTTAGAGAGCCCTGACCAATCCCCAACCTGGATTGACAGTGGGCAGGCCTCCTTAAATACCCAGGGTCAGCCCAGCTGGGGAGGAGTTGTCAGGTGGAAGAGCTGGAGATGGAGAACTGAGGCTGTCGGGGGCCTTTGAGGGAGCTTCCAATTTGGGGAGGGGGGACTTTGGGCCTGTGGACAGGGCCCTCCGAGAAAACTTGGAGGTGCTCTGGACTAGGGGCACAGGAGGAGCAAGAGAGGGCATTGGGAGAGAGTACTGCCGGGCAAGTCTCCAGGGAGATGAACCACCAGTTGCAGCCAGGAGAGCTGGTGGGTGACATGCACAGTTGGAAGGACTGGGAGGCAAGCCTGAGAGGACTGGGAGAGTGCATGTGGAAATGGGTGCAGAACCAGAGGAAAGGACAGTGGTATCGTGAGCAGTGGAATTGGACAGCTGCAGCCAGGAGGGCTGGCAGGGCCTGAAGAGGACTGACTGGGATCAGTAGCCGCATGTGGGACAGCTAGCATCAGAACTTTCTCTACACTATAGGGGCCCGTGGTCCCTGCCTGCAAAGGGCAGTCCACTGAGGCCTGGCTGAGCCAGTATCGGGCCTAACCAGTTTTGTGCTTGCTAATTATGGGAGCTGAAGCAAGAGATGTGCTGGAGGATCTGAGCAGTGATAGTCTGCAGCTAGAGTAGTGTTAAAGGATTTGAGAACAAACAGTCTGAAGGAAGAGTTGGTCTGCAGTGAGAACTGGAGTGTATATACCAGAGTGTATATAGTTGTCCCAAGCAATATTCTACAAATTCTACTGGGCCTCCCACATTTCCCTTACCCCATCCAAGTTCAATTCCCTCAATAAAACATAAAAACAAAGTACATGGACTGTTCTATATCTCGGAGTGTCTGAGAGGTGAATGCCAGGCTGTGCAGGTTGACGGGTCAACCACAAAACTCAGCAGCCCCTACGGGGGGTACCGCTACACCTTTTATGCGCATTTTACATGCAGTTGATGCATGTTTTTTTTATCTGCATTTGTCCCATGAGGTCACTTCTTTCTTCTTTCTTCCTTTGAGCTTTTATGTGCACTTCAATGCATCGCTGTGCATTTGCATGCATCTGTGGTGTGGAAAAAGGACAGCATTCTGCACTTTTTTACTGTACTGTAATGGTGTGAACTATGCCCATTGGATAACCTGGATTTTTGACTGTCTATGCAGTTGAAATGCAGTCAAAAATACATCCCACTGCATCTGGCGTGAATGGGCCCTAAATGAACATTCTTGGATGAAAACTATTGTTTAAACAAGTAATTAAAAATTGCTCCTTTAAAGTAGTGTTAAACCCTCAGCATTTTGTAGCCTAACAGATAGAGCAAAACAAAATAAACATTCTATGCTTTAAGCTGAAAAACCTTCTGTGTGCAACAGCCCCTCTAATACTTACCTGAGCCCCATCTAGATCCAGCGATGTTGCAGGAGTGTCTCAGCTGCCCAGGGCCCCTCATTGGCTGAGACAGCAGCGCAGCTCCATTGGCTCCCGCTACTGTCACTCAGTCACTCAGCCAATGAGGAGAACAAGGAGATGGGACAGGGCTGCAGCTCTGTGTCTGAATGAACACAGGGAGCTGGGGCTCGGTTCAGATGCCCCCATAGCAAGCTGCTTGCTGTGGGGGCACTTAACGGGAGGGAGGGGCCAGGAGCACTGAAGAGTTGTGGTCGTGGCCGGTTTATAGTGAAATAATTTTCTTTCCACTTCTGGATTATGGCCCCAACAATGCTCACTGAAATCCTTCTATAACCAATGTCATCAGTATGTTTTGCAACAATAAGGTTGCGAAGGTCTTGAGAGAGCTCTTTGCTTTTACCCATCATGAGATGTTTCTTGTGTGACACCTTGGTAATGAGACCCCTTTTTATAGGTCATCAGTTGAGACTGAACCACCTGATATTAATTGGCACTGACAAGGGGCAGGATTGCTTTCTAATTACTGATAGAATTCAGCTGGTGCCTTGGCTTTCCATGCCTATTTGCACCTCCCTTTCTTCATGTGTTCACTACTTTTTCCCTGTGTCATTCCATTTTCTTACACATAACTTAATTTCTGAACACATTTGTTTTGGTTTCTTGGGTTGTTACTGATATGGGGTAAAATTAGCATGTCAACAGTAACAAAAAAGAGAGAGGTCTGGTGTCACCAGTGACACACCTCCATCCCTATATACAACAAATGCACAGAAAATCGCCCTGGCACTTTATATGAGGTGAGCACCATTTGCCACTAGTAACAAAGTAACAGGAGTATGCACAGTTTAAACATTTATTGAAAAGTGATCTTGCATACATGGATAGCATAACAATTCCTGAGCCAATAAAATACATCATAGTACAAATTTGCAATGATACATATAAATAGCATACAGTATGCACAGGCATCTAGTGAACCCTACGCATTTCATGAGACATAACTCGCTTCGCTTCGCTATATACACACACACAGTTGTGCTCATAAGTTTACATACCCTGGCAGAATTTATGATTTCTTGGCCATTTTTCAGAGACTATGAATGATGACAAAAAAAAATTCTTTCACTCATGGTTTGTGTTTGGCTGAAACCATTTATTATCAATCAACTGTGTTTACTCTTTTTAAATCGTAATGACAACAGAAACTACCCAAATGACCCTGATCAACAGTTTACATACCCTGGTGATTTTGGCCTGATAACATGCACACAAGTTGACACAAAGGGGTTTGAATGACTATTAAAGGTAACCATCCTCACCTGTGATCTGTTTGCTTGTAGTGTGTGTGTGTGTGTGTGTGTATAAAAGGTCAATGAGTTTCTGGACTCCTGATTGATCCTTGCATCTTTCATCCAGTGCTGCACTGACGTTTCTGCATTCTGATTTCCTGGGGTAAGCAAAATAATTGTCAAAGGATCTGCGGGAAAAGGTAGCTGAACTGTATAAAATAGGAAAGGGATATAAAAAGATGTCCAAGGAATTTAGAATGCCAATCAGCAGTGTTCAAACTCTAATTAAGAAGTGGAAAATTAGGGGTTTTGTTGAAACCAAACCACGGTCAGGTAGCCCAACTAAAATTTCAGACACATCTGGGCTTTTTGCCAAGAGGAATTGGCAGCTTTACTGTCTGAGAAGTTAACCACTTCTGGACCGCATCACGTACATTTACTGCTGCAAGGTGGCAGCATAACGCAGATCGCCCTCTATACTACAGTCTACTCTTCCCACTGATGTACTATTGCATGTGCGTTGTGTCACTCCGCCGTCCACTGTACTATATACTACACCGTATACTGTGCTATATACTCCGCAGTACACTGTGCTACAGTATATACTCCGCAGTATACTGTGCTATATACTCTGCTGTACACTGTGCTATATACCCCGTCGTACACTGTGCTATATACCCTGCAGAACCCTGTGCTATATACTCTGCAGAACACTGTGCTATATACTCTGCAGAACACTGTGCTATATACTCTGCAGAACACTGTGCTATATACTCTGCAGAACACTGTGCTATATACTCTGCAGTACACTGTGCTATATACTCTGCAGTACACTATGCTATATACTCTGCAGTACACTGTGCTATATACTCTGCAGTACACTGTGCTATATACTCTGCAGTACACTGTGCTATATACTCCACAGTACACTGTGCCACAGTACACTGTGCTATATACTCTGCATATAACCGTATACCACAAGCAGTCTTTATATAAATGTTATTTTAAACGTATTTGTACTTGTAGAACTAGGCCAGAGAGTAGACAGTGGTTTTTTTGATGGTTTTAATTTGCAATGTACCTTTTGATGTCCTTTACTAAGGCCTGTACTTTGGAAAATGTCCGCCACAGCCTTGGTCCATGCCTAGCCCTGCACTAACCAGTGTGTGTACCTTTTTCATAGCGCCGCTCTGCACTTTGAAAAAAATAAGTTGGTTTTGTGTTGCAGTTTAGGCACTCAGGCTCAAAAAGGTTAGATGGATAATGATCCAAAACACACTGCAAAAGCAACCCAGGAGCTTTTGAAGGAAAAGAAGTGGAATGTTCTGCAATGGCCGAGTCAATCACCTGATCTCAACCCAATTGAGCATGCATTTCACTTGCTGAAGGCAAAACTAAAGGCAGAAAGACCCACAAACAAAGAACAACTGAAGTCAGCTGCAGTTAGAGCCTGGCAAAGCATCAGAAAGGAGGAAACCCAGCCTTTTGGTAATGTCCACGGGTTCCAGGCTTCAGGCAGTCATTGCCAGTAAAGGATTATCAACAAAATAATATTAAAAATTAACATTTTATTTATGATTACACCCTGTTCCAAATTATTATGCCAATGATATTTTTCTCATTTACCTAAATAATTGATGTAAACAACAGTCAGCATAATTCTCATGTTATCAACTATTAAGAGTACAATTCAAATTTTATTTGAACCTCCTAATGATAACAGTATTTTTTTCAAAATAAAAAACTTACAATGCATTGTTCCAAATTATTACGCACAGTAAGTTTCAAAACACTTTATAGGTTGTAAAGAACTGAAAATTGTCATTTGTTGTGTTTGCAGCATATTTACTGAAATCACAAGCTATTTCAATCAAACTTTGAACAACATTTTTAAACATTTTAACAGGTCACGTTACATTTTAACATAGGACCCCTTATTTGATAGCAGCTTCACAAGTCTTGCATCCATTGAACTTGTGAGTTTTTGGACAGTTTCTGCTTGAATTTGCAAGATGTCAGAATAGCCTCCCAGAGCTGCTGTTTGGATGTAAACTGCCTCCCACCCTCATAGATCTTTTGCTTGAGGATGCTCCAAAGGTTCTCAATAGGATTGAGGTCAGGGGAGGATGGAGGCCACACCATGACTTTCTCTCCTTTTATCCCCAAAGCAGCCATTGATGCAGAGGTATTCTTTGCAGCATGAGATGGTGCATTGTCATGCATGAAGATGATTTTATTACGGAAAGCATAGTTCTTCCTTCTGTACCAGGGAAGGAAGTGGTCTAGGGTTGCCACCTTTTCTTC
>BLSH010405760.1:484242-498018 GCA_018402905.1 Glandirana rugosa
GGGGGGGGTTAGAAAGGCATATGACCGCCATGGTTCCCAGATTTTAAGGAAATTTGCATGAGAGTCATTGAGGGTGTTTGACATCTATTCCTTAAGCATCATGCGATCTCTTTTTTCCTCTGATAAGCAAACAGGCCCTGAATTGGACAATGTAATAAGGCAAACTTGGCTTCTTTTTATATGGGCAGATGAAACAACGCGAATAGGAGGCCAAATACATGGGACCAGAAGCCAAGTAATCTAGGGCACTTTCCCCATCATCACCCCAATGGCCACAACCCCGGAAACAGCGGTCACTGAAGGATGGGTTGGCATGGACAATGCGGGCAGGGACCCAATACCAACGTAGAAGCTGGCTGTATTAAATGAGCACTTGGCCACAGAAGACCAGGCCCTGCTCCAGTCTGCTAAGTCTATCTCGGTTGCCAAGCCTCGTTCCTACATAGGTGAGAGTAGTGGATTCAGAGAAGCATAGAGCTGAGATAAAGCCCAGGGATCATGCAGAGTGCAGGCAGGTGTGTTCAAATGCAGTTTTCTGGGACGGGTACGTAGAATTTCTGCGCAGTGAGGTGAGCCAGTGCTGAGGTTGGAGGTAGCAGAAGAGCTCCCTTTCTGGTATGTCATGGGTCTCCCGAAGCAAGAACCATGTGGGAAACAATCTGGCGGTTAAAAGGTGTCGGAACGTATTAACCCATTAGTGACCCACCAGGAGGATGCCTGTGGTTGGTCTAAGGCAGGGATGAAAAAAGGGTTCTTAGTGTTTGGGAGCAAGGGCAAAAAGGCTCACGGTGCAGGGACGGACCTGTCAGAGCCCCTGCTCTCCTCTATGGGGGATCGGATGAAAACTGCCTGCCCATTTTTCATCCGATCCGCCAGACGGATCGAAAATAGGGTCTCCATCTGTCTGGATTTAGTAGATTGGATGTCAGCGGTCGCTCCATAGAGGTTAATGGAGCGTCTGTTCAGGTCCGCCTGAACGGTCCGTATGTGTGAAAGGGGCCTAATTTTATTTTCAGCCAGTCAAACCCCATTTCAGATGCTTCAGGAGTAATTTACTGTATTAATACCTTTGTAAACTATTAAGCATATCCATGTTGTCCTTGTGGGGCATCCAATACCTTAACAATACTCTTCTCCGTCCCGTTTGCCCGGACCCCCATTACCCCTCCACTCCTTCCCCTCCATATTTTCACCTTCTCTCCCAGAACCCCACTGCCCCCCCCCCCCCTTCCCAAATACTGTATATCCATATATAATGAATTTCAGTTTCCTGAATACTGCACTTCCTTACTGTACATTCTACACTGTTGCGCCCGTAGACATACACTTTTTTTTACTTTTGTGGGCAAAACAAGAGCATTATTTGACCTACCTATGGCCGTAAACAGTACTATCTCAAAAAACAAATCTTTTCTTGTGAAATAAAATTGTTGAATCATATCTATACTTGGACAATTCTTTTGTAAATACCTCGTACTGATCTGGTAATAATTTTGTGTTTTAATTGCATCTCACGGTTTGTATTCAGGGGCTGAGAACTTTAAATAAGGAATTTGCAAAAAATATTAAGCACATGCAAACCCTAACAAAATAATGTAATATTGTATTTTACCAGTCCTTGGATATGTTGGCTGCTCAATCATTGTACTGTATCTATAGAGGAGCAGATTTGTCACCTTAGGACGGTACTAGAGAAACCTACCTCTCTCCTCCTCTTCAGAACAATAAGGGGAGAGGCTCAGTAGCACAAAGAGACAACTGGGAACGTTGGTCTCTAATAAAAGCAGGAGAGTCAGTAAGCGCAGGAAGTTAGGAGCTCACAGGACTTCTCACAAGATCAATTGGTATTCTTTAGCACAGGGTTGTGGAACATTTCATCACTGACTGCATCAGCAGTATGGTTTCCCTCAAAGGGCCAGTTTTAGCTAGAAGATAATGTATCTACTCTTTTTAGGGGTGTACAGAGTACAGAGTGCAGGGTTTAGGGGTGCGCTGTGCATAATGTGCAACACAGACTTCTGTGTTTTAGTGACAGCGAGGAGCAGGAGCGAAGGGTGAGAGCCTGGGGTAGTGGAATGGAGTTTTGTCACGATCTTGCTGCAAAACTGGATGAGAAGGCCTGGTGGGCCTTTAACACTAAAAGCGGAGCTTCACCCAGAAGAAGAAGTTCCACTTTAAGCACTCCTCCCCCTCCTATGCCACATTTGGAATGTCATTTTGGGGTTGGCATCTACCTAGTTTTGACAGGCCTTGCGATCCAAGCAGAAGTTCTCCTCTCCCTCCCTGCTAACTTCTGGGACATGTCACAGGTCCCAGAAGATTGCCCGGCCATTCAGGAGGCGCAGTGCACACCCTGCTATGAAGCCACAACCTTTTTCAGCTGGGTGCCCACAGTTGTAATGCCAGCGCCTGGGAGAGGAGAGGAAAAAATTGAGGGTTCCGGTGGCCACATCACTACACTTTTTGTAGCTGCTGACTTTTAATAAACGCAAAAATGACAGGAGCTCCTCTTTAACAGATGTAATAATCTCCCAGTGATATATTTAACAGACTAAAGGGAGGGTGCTTAAGAGGTGTTAATTTTTGGGGTTTACATACACTTTAAAAAATGTGTTAATAGACTTTTTTTTTTTTCTTGTTCGTTTTCTATGTGAGTGCACATAGCTTTTTTGTTTTCTTTGTAGACATCACTTGGTAACTGACTCAAGAAATGTTTGCTGTTATCTTGGAGCTAGATTCAGTTTACCTCGTAAAGCTATTTCACTGTCCAGTTATTAAATTTGAATGCCAAATGTTAAATGGTACTTTTTCTGTCCTTTTGCAGCGGAGGAATTCCAGGCTGTGTCTGGTTGCTGTGATTCTAATAATGTTATATCTGAAGATGCCTTATTTAGGGATAAATTAAAACACATGGGTAAATGTAAGTATCATAATTAAAATTGTAATTCTACTCATTCTAATGTGATTACTGATCAGCAGGTTAAGGCAGTCTGACAAATCTTACTTTCACCATCTACAAGCTCCACATATTGTTTGATTACCAAGGCATTTCCATGACAAATATATGTGAGAGTAAATTTGAGGTCAACAAACATGGAGCATATACAGGAAGGCAAAGACTGTAAGTAAAGCTTTTTGAAAGAAAAAAAAAATCTATATATTTTTTTTTATATATATATATATTTCTTTTTTTTTCTGAAAGGCACAGTTGCCACACATTTTCACTGCTACTTACATTTTTGCTAAAACTGGCTATAAAACTAGTAGAATTTAGTTCATAAATTTTCAGTTTAAGAATGTCTGTTCAATTTTCTAATCGTTTGTATGGTCAAAATCGATTATTAAAAGCAAACAAAAATTTGAATTACTTTCGAATGACACCTGTTGAGTCATCGAATGTACAATTTTCTTACGTGTTTGTTTGAATTTAAAATTGTGCACAACCAGTTTAGGGAAGTGGCACTCTGTTCTAGTGGGCAGCACAGTGGCTAATTGATTAGCACTTTCGCCTGGCAGCACTAGGATCGTCGGTGTGAATCCCAATCACCATGGCACTACCTGTCAGGAGCTTCACCCTGTGTCTGCGTGAGTTTCCTCTGAGTATTTCAGTTTCCTCCCACACTCCAAAGACATTCTGGTAGGTTAATTGGCTCCTGTTTAAATTGGCCCTAGTATGTTTATGTATGAATGTGGGTTAGGAACCTTAGATTGTGAGCTCCTTGAGGGCAGGGACTGTGAATGTACTATACAGGTGATACTCAAAATATTAGAATATCATGCAAAAGTTCATTTATTTCAGTAATCCAACTTAAAAGGTGAAACTAATATATGAGTTACATGCAAAGCAAGATAGTTCAAGCCGTGATTTGTCATATTTGTGATGATTATGGCTTACAGCTCATGAAAACCCCAAAGCCACAATCTCAGAAAATTAGAATATTGTGAAAAGGTGCAATATTCTAGGCTCAAAGTGCCCCACTCTAATCATCTAATTAAGCCATAACACCTGCAAAGGGTTCCCGAGCCTTTAAATGGTCTCTCAGTCTGGTTCAGTAGGAATCACAATCATTTCAAAGACTGCTGACCTGACAGTTGTGCAGAAAACCATAATTGACACCCTCCATAAGGAGGGAAAGCCTCAAAAGGTAATTGCAAAAGAAGTTGGATGTTCCCAAAGTGCTATATCAAAGTACATTAATAGAAAGTTATGTGGAAGGGAAAAGGTGCTCAAGCAGCAGGGATGACAGCAGCCTGGAGAGGATTGTCAGGAAAAGGCCATTCAAAGGTGTTAGGGACTTTCAGAAGGAGTGGACTGAGGCTGGAGTCAGTGCATCAAGAGCCACCACACACACAGACGGATACTGGACATGGGCTTCAAATGTGGTATTCCTCTTGTCAAGCCACTCCTGAACAACAAACAATGTCAGAAGCGTCTTACCTGGGCTAAAGAAAAACAGACCTGGTCTGTAAATCAGTGGTCCAAAGTCCTCTTTTCTGATGAGAGCAAATTTTGCATCTCATTTGGAAACCAAGGACCCAGAGTATGGCGGAAGAATGGAGAGGCACACACTGCAAGATGCTTGAAGTCCAGTGTGAAGTTTCCACAATCTGTGTTGATTTGGGGAGCCATGTCATCTGCTGGTGTTGGTCCACTTTGCTTCATTAAGTCCAGGGTCAACGCAGCCATCTACCAGGAGATTTTGGAGCACTTCATGCTTCCTTCCACAGGCGAGCTCTATGGGGATGCTGACTTCATTTTCCAGCAGGACTTGGCACCTGCCCACACTGCCAAAAGCACCAAAACCTGGTTCAATGACCGTGGAATTACTGTGCTTGATTGGCCAGCAAACTTGCCTGACCTGATGCCCATATAGAATCTATGGGGCATTGCCAAGAGAAAGATGAGAGACATGAGACCCAACAATGCAGAAGAGCTAAAGGCCGCTATTGAAGCATCCTGGTCTTCCATAACACCTCAGCAGTTCCACAGGCTGAGAGCTTCCATGCCACGCCGCATTGAGGCAGTAATTGCTGCAAAAGGGGCCCAAACCAAGTACTGAGTACATGTGCATGCTTATACTTTTCAGAGGTCTGATATTGTTCTATGTACAATCCTTGTTTTATTGATTGCATGTAATATTCAAATTTTCTGAGATTCTGGATTTGGGGTTTTCATGAGCTGTAAGCCATAATCATCACAATTATGACAAATCACAGCTTGAACTATCTTGCTTTGCATGTAATGAGTCTATCTCGTATATTAGTTTCACCTTTTAATTTGCCTTACTGAAATAAATGAACTTTTGCACGATATTCTAATTTTTCCGAGTATCACATGTGCTGTATAAGTACCTGTAATAAATAAATAATACTGCAGTACTGAATTCATATTACCTTTTAAACATTGAATAGTCCTGACAAGTCTTGCTGAATTCTCAAGGATGAAAACAGCCTACTGTCCCACTACTATTTTTCCTATCTTTTGGGATGTCGGCCTAAAATCCCTATCGGCTGTTCACTGAATGAAGAGCTGTCAAAATTCTTCTAAAGGTTTGAAACCCGCTGTGTCTACAGTTTAAAGCAGTATTTTTGTACTTTTACCTAAAAGGATTTTAATTATACTCCGTAGTCTATTTTGTTGCATTATGCAAGTCAAACAGCATGCTTTCTTGGAAAATGGCATGCATTTCAGATTTCTTAGATTTAGTTTACCACACATTTTATGTGTTTGCATTGCATTAACGTTGACCTGTATAGAGAAATGAAAGCAGATGAAATGTAGCAGAATATTATACACTGTGTTTAAAAACATGCTCTCATTTATATGGCAAGGTGGTTTTCTATGGAGGATCTTGTTGGCATCTCCTGCATACACTGTATGCTGTACACAAGTAACGTTTGAGCAGTGTTTACATGCTTGCAATCTTAGTGTTAATGGTCTCTATTGGCCACCACCACTGCTCAGCTATATTCAAGGAAGGAAGGGTGACCCCTGAAAGTCACACCTCTATGGTGTCCTGCTGCATTGATTGGATGAAGTGGCAACCTCAGCTTGGACTCCAACCAGGCCACGCCTCCAACATGTTTCATTTTGGCCCCCAGAGCTTAGTCCTGCTCAGCAAGATGCTAGGACATAAACGGATTCTGCATCCTAACAAAGGATGCCAATCTAGCCGTCAATGCCAATAAAATACACATAGTCCGTTTCCCTTCAAGTCTTCTCTGATTGACATAATGGGGAACTGCAACACACTAAAACTATTTTGGTTGGGGCCAGCCAAATACTGCACAGGCAGAAACGGCTTCTCCCATTAGCCGTTAGGCAAACCTGATGGAGCACTGCAACACACAGAAACCATTCTGGCTCTACCTCCAATGTCCTATCATTTCCGCTCTGACGACTAGGTTGGAATGATAGGGAAACAAGGGCATAAAGTGTAATGTATACAAGAACTAGCTCCTCCCACATAATACTCCACTAATAATGACTTATTAATTTGGCTGACCTGTAACTATTGATGGTGTGTAATCAATGGCACTGACTTCATAATTGACATCTACATCTACAGCAGCAGTGGCCAATAGGGCCCCTGTATACAGTGTGATGATATGAATGTTAATTATGCACAAGCATTTACATACATACAATATTTATTAATTACATCTGAAAAAAAATCACTGTGTACTCAGCTGTGTCCTACTTTTTTTTTTTTTTTATACACCGCTAAACGTAGTACATCACCTTTTCCCAACCTCCCTAATGCAGCAAATCATACTCTAATGGCACTAGTAGTAGCATTTTGGTGCCAATTATTTGCAGAGGAGAAAGAATTTTCCTTGGTCTGAAAAGGATTCAGCCAACAAAATCCATTCATCACAAGGTTTATATTAGAATAACAATTGGCCTGGAATAAAGAAAACTTTAGATGAGAGAAATATGCAGGCTGCTGTTGCTGACCTTCTTCTGATAATGCTAATCTGCTATCTTTTTATAAGTTCTGAGCCACGTTCCAGGAACCATTCTGCAAGTCAGGAAAGTTAAAGAAAAGTAATTTGTCCCTATCTGCATAAATGTTTCAGGGCAGTGATGCAGAGTATTAAAGTAAAGGTGTCAGCACAGCCAGGCAACTAACATTTTTTTAAGAAAAAGTCAGGAGTCAGCACTGGCAGGCTCTGTTTTCTTCATGACATATTTACTTAAAAAAAAAAAAATTCAACCCAAAACCACCTTCCTTTACACAACATCAATTTAAGCTACTATTGCAGATTACCACTGCAGCCAAACAAATCATTGCTAAATCCTGGAAGTCCCCCACCCTCTGTGTCCTTGCAGTCAAAAACAACATTACGCAAGCCAAAACAGTTGTCCACAGAGTTACCAAATATGAAACACTATGGTCCCCATGGGTAACGTACTTTCTCCCACCCACATTCGTTGAATCTCTTCTGCTTCCTTGAGCAGTTCGCTTAATGGAAAGATCCCTGACGCGCTCAACTTAGCACACTCTGGAGACACCTGGGATTTCCTTACCCCCAGTCCTCCGTTCCTTATTCCTCCTTTCTCGCCACATCCCCCTCTCTCCCCTCCCCGGGTCCCCCACTATATCTCTTTCTCTGTACAACCAACCTTCTTTATTAGGCGGCCAAATTATTGGTTATATTTGGGAATGTTATTGTTAGTTTATTGTTTTACTATTGCTATGCTTGGTGAGTCACGTTTATTCCCAAACTGCTTGCATGAGGGCCAGCAAATGCTACGAATGAGCCTACTAGTCTCTTAGTTATTGCTCCTTTTGTCAAACACGTGCCTCCCACACCCTCATACATATAGCTATTCTCATGTTGGTTGAGTTTGGCTACTGTTATGTTTCACATCTGTTTGTAGTCTATTCATGGACCAAAGTCTACATTTATCGTACCATACATTCACATTGTCTAATAAAATGTTTGAGAAAAAAAAAAAACATTTTGCCCAGTTGTCTAAAGGAAGCTCATTGTTGTGTGCATGGAATAGCAGAACCGAGAGTGTTTTCGAAGTTGAAAGTTTTTCTTTTTTTGTTTAACATAAACTCCAGACAAAACCTAAAGGCAAGCATTGGGTTAGAACTCTAGTAATGTTTTTATTGATCTTTCTGTCCCTGTTGGGAAGATTTGTCCCCAATTGTTGTCCTGTTGACTAATCACTGTCCTGTTGACTAATCACTGGGACTGAATGTTGATGGACAGTTTCCCAATAGTGGCAGAGACCGCAGTAAATATCTGAAACCATTTTTAACCTTTTCCTCACTTCCTCCCTTGGTGATGCAACAAAAAAGTAAGGTAACTTCACAACAACAACAAAAAAAACCCTGAACGTATTCTGACAACGAGGAAGGCTTCCCATTGTCAGAATACAATACCAAAGTGAGAAGGATCCCCCCCCATCCACATTTTGTATGTGAATGGGGGAATGGGCTCACTTTTTTTTTTTGTTCAACTTGCTGGTTGGACATAAAAAACAAATATAGGTGGTCCCCTAGTTAGAAATGTCCTACTTACAAACGGAGGTAGACAACAGGAAGTGAGAGGGAATCTACCCCATAGGAAGGGAAATTCACACCTGTAAGAGTTGTTATCAGAAAAAGGTGTCTCCACTGATGCTTTATAACCAAGGTTTGTTCCCACAACAACCCAAAATTTTCAAAATCCAATTATCATTGGGACAGGAAGTGAGGGGAAATCTTCTGAACAGAAACATAGACAGCAAAGCAAACATTATAGGGGTGTTAACTCTTCCCTGTGCTATCTAAAAAGCTTAAACATTGTTTTTGTGGCTAAAGCTACATTAAAAAAATGTACCTTTTCCCACTTACAAACCAATTCAACTTAAGAACAAACCTACAGACCCCATCTTGGCCCATCTTGTTTGTAACTCGGGAACCGCCTGTAAATCATGTTTGGGTTGCTCTAGGCTCTAACCCTTCTCATTAAAAGAATTTTGGTTGGAGTTCCACTTATTTCCTCGTTTTTTTTTTTCCTTTGCATAAATTGCTGTTGAGATCAAATTATTAACTTCCTGCACATAAATAAACTAGTGGTATTCAAGCTGAGATACATGCAAGGTTCAGTTAAGTACTTGATGTGGTTCAGAACACAGAATAATAATAACCAGAGCAGAAAAAGTTGCTTTATTAAGCGAGTTTAAATGCTATTTCATGTATCTAATGAAAATACTCTTATTCTTCTACAAGTTAGTATTTAGGGATTAACCTCTTCATCAACACGCATCAGAGCAGACTTGGCATATGCATTCTGCATTTATTTTTCAATGTTCCCTGCACACTTGCGTGTTGTATTTTTTGTACAGTGTAGTAATGCACAGTATTTTATTTCTGCAGTGGAGTCCTGAAGCTGTCCACAAGGAAATCGTAATTACAATCATGAGCCAGCAGATGGCCTTCACGTTTTACATTTCTCCAACAAATTATTTTTAGTACACTTAATTAAAGTGATGTAGTTAGCTCTTGATCCTCAGTCAAAATTATGCATGCATTTTTAAGCGTTAATTGATGGCTGCAATTAGAGCAGCTCATCATAATTAAATGTTTATAATCTTGCTATATATGTAAATAAAATGGGATGGCTAATTGACCAAGTTGGTCTTTGTTTACTTCAGCATTTTATATTCCATTTTGTGCAGCCAAGGAGTAGGCAAAGGATGAAAGCTAGGAAAATATAGTAACAGAGTAACCAGGAGAACTAGTGGTTGCTGTGTCTTGATCTTTTAATTTAAATTCACTTTATTTTAAAGAACTTTGTGGTGTAATACAAAATCTGGTTCGTGTTTGCCAATAGGAATATTTTAACATTTTCAGGGCCTTGCATGAAAATGTTCCTTTATTTCTATCTTCTCTATTAAAACTGCCCAATCTACTAGTGCAGTTAATGTTGACTAGAATAGGAGAATTTCTTGTTGCAGCATGGGACTGGCCTTTTGGGTTTTTATTTCTTTCTTGATTCAGACAAGCTATGATATTCAATGAAAACAGATGAGTTTGTAATATTTTATTATTTAAAAAAAATTATATACAGTGCATTCGGAAAGTATTCACAGCGCTTCACTTTTTCCACATTTTGTTATGTTACAGCCTCATTCCAAAATGGATTAAATTCATTATTTTCCTCAAAATTTTACCAACAATACACCATAATGACAATGTGAAAGAAGTTTGTAATCCTTGCAAATTTATTAAAAACAGAAAAAGGAAAATAATTTCCTTTGTATTCACAGCCTTTGCTGAATATTTTGTTGAAGCACCTTTGGCACCAATTACAGCCTCAAGTCTTTTTGAGTATGATGATACAAGCTTGTCACACCTATTTTGGGCAGTTTCTCACATTCTTCTTTGCAGGACCTCTCAAGCCCCATCAGGTTGGATGGGGAACGTCTGTGCACAGCCATTTTCAGATCTTGCCAGAGATGTTCAATCGGGTTCAAGTCTGGGCTCTGGCTGGGCCACTCAAGGACATTCACAGAGTTGTCCCATAGACACTCCTTTGTTATCTTGGCTGTTTGCTTAGGGTCTTTGTCCTGTTGGAAGATGAACCTTCCCCTCAGCCTATGGTCCAGACCACTCTGGAGCAGGTTTCCATCAAAGATGTGTCTGTACATTGCTGCATTCCTCTCTCCCTTGATCCTGACTAGTCTCCCAGTTCCTGCCACTGAAAACATCCCCACAGCATGATGCTGCCACCACCATCCTTCACTCTAGGGATGGTATTGGCTAGGTGATGAGCGGTGCCTGGTTTCCTCCAGACATGACGCTTACCATTCAGGCCAAAGAGTTCAATCTTTTTTTCATCAGACCACAGAATTTTGTTTCTCATGGTCTGAGAGCCCTTCAGGTGCATTTTAGCAAACTCCAGACGGGCTGTCATGTGCCTTTTACTGAAGAGTGGCTTCCGTCTGGCCACTGTACCATACAGGCCTGATTGGTGGAGTACTACAGAGATGGTCGTTTTTCTGGAAGGTTCTCCTCTCTCCACAGAGAAATGCTGGAGCTCTGTCAGAGTGACCATCTGGTTCTTGGTCACATCCCTGACTAAGGCCCTTTCCCCCCAATCGCTCAGTTTGGCTGGGCAGCCCGTTCTAGGAAGAGTCCTGGTGATTTCAAACTTCTTCTATTTACGGATGATGGAAGCCACTGTGCTCATTGGGACCTTCAATGCTGCAGAAATGTTTCTGTACCCGTCCCCAGAACTGTGCCTCAATACAATCCTGTCTTGGAGGTCTTCAGGCAATTCTTTGGACTTCATCGCTTGGTTTGTGCTCTGGCATGCTCTGTTAACTGTGGAACCATTTATAGACAGGTGTGTGCCTTTCCAAATCATCTCCAATCAACTGAATTTAGCACAGGTGGACTTCAATCAAGTTGTAGAAACATCTCAGGTATGATCAGTAGAAACAGGATGCACCTAAGCTCAATTTTTAGTGTCATGGCAAAGGCTGTGAATACTTATGTACATGTGATTATTATTATTTTTAATTTTTTTAAGTTTTAATAAATTTGCAAAGATTTCAAACCAACTTCTTTCACGTTGTCATTATGGGGTATTGTTTGTAAAATTTTGAGGAAAATAATGAATTGAATCCACTTTGGAATAAGGCTGTGACATAACAAAATGTGGAAAAAGTGAAGCGCTGTGAATACTTTCTGGAGGCACTGTGTGTGTGTGCTTATATAATTTAGCACATTTCACAAATGTCATGTAATGCAACACACACCAATGCCAAGCATAAATGACTGCATACAGTAACATAATGTGATATGTATCCATTCCTCATTGACAAATCTATAAAAATAAACCAAAAACAAATGAAAACTGCGATGAAACAAAAAGTCTCTGTGAATAATTTGTCCTTCAAAATTATGTAAACTTGTGCAATCCAATCCTGTGTGTTCTTAACAATGATATTGTTCATCCACCACTTTCTTGTGTGCAAATCTTTTTAGTTATGAAAGGTCTAACACAGGGGTCAGAAACCCGTAGATCCCAATCTACCAGTACATCTCAGACAGGTGACTGGTAGATCGCAGTCTGGGCTTGCTGACCCGCCATCCCAGAGCATCAAACAGAGTGCAATGCAGAAGGACTACTTGAAAAGTTGGAGCTGTAGTAGAGAGGAAGAGCCGCATAAGCCGATGCCTCCTCTGTAGTGCTGGCTTCTGTCCCATGCAGAGTGATACCAAATGTACTCCACCTCTTATCCCGGCTAGCGGTCTCCAGAGTGGTGCCAGCAGCAGGAAATGGCAATATGTTGCCTCATCACCTGATTTAAAACCATAATTGCTGTGCAGTACTCATGATTGTGACATGGTAGTACGGCAATTAGAAGTTTAAAAAAGGTGTGAAGAGGTGATATTGGGCCCAGTGATCTTCTTCATCTCCCATGTTAAGGTAGATCTCCACTTCTTTAAGGTTGCCTATCCCTGGTCTAACAGCCCTTATTTGTGTCAAACACCAAAGTCGATTTTCCCCACTTTTTCCACTCCAAACCATCTCAAGCCATGTCAAACGAATAAGAGACTCAAATAGTGTAAATGTTTTTTTAAAAACCGTTACAGAAACCCAATATACACACATTTGTGCTTGAGCATAATAAACCCCACTACGTGTGTGATTATGGCAATGGATATTTAGGGCTTTGGTAGATGGCGTAGTAGTAGGTGATGTTGGGCTGCTCAATCTTGCTGGTTACGTTAAACAAAACAAAGAGTCTAGTTTTGTTCCTTATGTTCATTTATTTGTTTTTAAGTTTGTATGTTTCCAATATAGTGTACATTTTATATGACTGTTTTCTGAGAGATTTTACACTGTTCATTTATTATGCTAATGAATGCATAGATGATTGCAAATGTCCAAAAAAATTGTGCTTCGGTTTTCCAGTTGTTGGATTATCTTTGGCTTCTTGTAATGTGCATTGGAAAGCTGTAAAATGCCTATATAGCAATAAAAACCTTTTTTAAAAAACTGCCAGGTGATACCCAAAGAGAGGGGTCAGATGCTTTATACAACCCTTTTTAATATTGAAATGCTATTACAAATCTGTAGATAAATGTTATTTTGTCTAACGCCATTTCCCCCATAATATACAGTATATCCACCCAGAGGTAAGCCTTCGGTGCCTTCAGCACGTAGCACAATACTATTCAGCTAGTAACTAACTACTGGCTGATAACTGTAATGCTTAAGATGGCAACAGTGCAAACTAAAAAAGTAAACTTTCTTTTTGTTCTGAAGTCTGAGTTATTGGTTCACAGCAGTCAACAGACAAATTGTTGGCTGGAAGCTAGAAGACAATATCCGAGGCAGTTTGAAATGAAAATAGCAAATCATTCTTTTTATTTACTGTGGTCCTTACAAAGGATTTGTCTCAGTGTGCCACTGTATCTCATGAATAAGAGACAAAAACTGACGACACTTGGTTATTGAGTCTGAAGTCTTGTTTTTCTTTCAAATGAAAAAATCAAACGTGACAACGGTAGAATTCGTAATGTCAATAGTCGGTCATCAATCAATGATCGACTTATCATAACACGATGCACGACTTCCGTGGCTTCCGAATGGAGACCCACCTATATGACATATAATACCCCCTTTACCGCAATCTGTTTTATTGTAAATAGATGTCTAAACATTATCGTAAAGTTATAATTTTTCCCAACATATTTCGTAGACTGGGGAGAGAAACCCATAGTGGACCGTCAAAAAATTTTTTCCAAAAATAACGATATA
>BLSH010405760.1:542305-566814 GCA_018402905.1 Glandirana rugosa
TAGGCCTTCCGCAGGACTGCCGTGAGGCTCTTTTTGGGGCTGTCCAAGCACTTTCGGATCAGGGGGAGATCGTGCCAGTGCCTCCAGAAGAGAGGTTTTGAGGTTTCTACTCGAATCTATTTGTGGTTCCCAAAAAAGGGGGGGTTCGGCCAGTACTGGACCTAAAGGCCCTGAACCGGTATGTCAGGGCGCGGAAATTCCGGATGGAATCTATCCACTCGGTTGTGGCCGCCCTCCATCAGGGGGAGTTTCTGGCGTACCTCGACATCAGGGGTGTGTACCTCCATGTACCCATTTGTCCACGGCATCAGCGCTTCCTGCGCTTTGCGGTGGGAGACCTCCATTTTCAATTCGTGGCTCTCCCCTTCGGTCTGAGTTTTCACAAAATTGCTAGCCCCGGTGTTGGCGTTACTGCGACAGAGAGGCATTGCCGTAGTAGCCTACCTAGACGACCTGCTCCTGCGAGCGGAGTCCACCTCGGCTCTGGAGGAGAATGTGAGGATCACAATGACCTCGCTGCAGGATTTCGGCTGGTTACCCAACCTGCAGAAATCGCCAGTGTCACCGACCAGTCGCCTGGAGTACCTGGGTCTGATATTGGACACAGTGCAGGCGAAGGTGTTCCTCCCTCCAGCCAAGTTGCTGTCTCTGCAGTCGGCAGTGCGAACCCTTCTGTCGCACCGTCGGTCTTTGTTACGAATCTGTATGCGGGTGCTGGGGCTCATGGTCTCGACTTTCGAGGCGATACCGTACGCCCAGAGTCACACTCGTCTCCTTCAGCGAGCAATTCTGGCTTGGTGGGACAGGTCACCTCGGTCCTTGGACCTTCTGATTCTCACAGACCAGGGCGTCTCTGACCTGGTGGCTTCGGGGCTCGGCCCTGACTCAGGGGAAGTCGTTCCTGCCCCTCCAGTGGGTGATCAACACCACGGATGCCAGTCTTTCAGGCTGGGGAGGGATCCTGGGGCAGCTATCAGCCCAGGGCCGTTGGTCGGCACAGGAAGCTCGCCTCCCCATCAATGTACTGGAGCTGAGAGCAATCAGATTGTGCCTATCTCACTGGACAGTGAGATTGCAGGACCGTCCGGTCCGAATTCAATCAGACAATGCCACAGCTGTGGCGTATTTGAACCATCAGGGCGGCACAAGAAGTCCAGCAGCTGCGGCGGAGGCAGCTCTGATACTGCGTTGGGTGGAACGTCACGTTCCAGCAATCTCCACCATTTACATTCCAGGTGTGGAGAACTGGCAGGCGGATTTTCTCAGTCGCCAGACGCTGGACCAGGGAGAGTGGTCCCTCCACCCGGAGGTGTTCAACCAGATTTGCCGCAGATGGGGGACGCTGGATGTGGATCTCATGGCGTCTCGGTTCAATCACAAGGTGGAGACCTTTGTGTCCAGAACGAAGGATCCGTTGGCAGTGGCCACGGACGCTCTGGTGGCCCCCTGGGGCTGTTACCGACTTCTGTATGCCTTTCCTCCGATAAAACTGTTACCGCGATTGATCTGCAGGATAGTGGCGGAGGGAATACCAATAATCCTGGTGGCTCCAGATTGGCCTCGGCACACTTGGTACGCAGATGTGGTGCAAATAGTGGCAGACGCCCCCTGGCGGCTCCCGCTGAGAGACGATCTTCTGTCTCAGGGGCCCATCTTGCACCCTGCTTTACCCTCGCTGGCTTTGACGGCTTGGCTATTGAGTCCCAGGTGCTAAGAGACAGGGGAGTCGCTGACTCAGTGATCCCTACATTGTTGAAGGCTCGCAAGTGTACTTCCCGCAAGATTTACCACCGCACCTGGAAGGCTTATATAGCTTGGTGCGAGGCGGAGGGTCATAACCCTCGCTCTTATGTGGTATCCGGGGTCCTAACTCTTTTGCAGCAGGGCCTGAACAAAAAACTGGGTTTGAGTACTCTTAAGGGCCAGATATCGGCTCTGGCAGTTGTTTTCCAGAGACCTTGGGCTTCGCACTCGTTGATTCGAACCTTTGTTCAAGGTGTACGACATGTGGCGCCTCGGGTGAAGGTTCCGTTGGCTCTGTGGGATCTGAATTTGGTGCTTTCTGTACTTCAGAAACCGCCTTATGAAAAAATCAGGGAGGTTTCCTTACAACTGCTCTCGCAGAAGGTGGCTTTCTTAGTAGCCATCACCTCCGCCAGATGGGTGTCTGAATTAGCAGCATTCTCGTGCAAGTCTCCCTACTTAGTCCTGCATAAGGATAAGGTGGTCTTGCGACCCTCTCCTTCCTTTCTTCCGAAGGTGGTTTCTTCCTTTCACATTAATGAAGATATTGTCCTTCCTTCATTGTGCCCTCATCCATCGCATCCAAAAGAAATTGAATTGCATGCTTTGGACGTAGTGAGGGCCTTAAGAGTTTATTTGTCTGCTACAGCTTCTTTTCGAAAAGCTGATGCCCTGTTTGTGCTGCCTGAGGGTCCGCGCAAAGGTTTGGCGGCTTCCTCGGCTACGGTCTCTTGTTGGATCAGACAGACTGTGACCCATGCGTATTCTGTTCGGGGCAAGGTTCCTCCTTTTCCGTTCACGGCTCATTCTACACGGGCTGTTAGCACTTCCTGGGCTTTTAGACACCAGGCCTCGGTGTCACAGGTGTGCAAGGCGGCCACTTGGGCCTCGGTTCACACTTTCACTAAGTTTTATAAGGTTGATGTGTTTGCATCTTCGGATGCTGCTTTTGGCCGCAAAGTTTTGCAGGCGGCAGTGTAGGCGCCTCTGGCGCCTCCTTGGAGGTCCTGTTGGGTACTGTTGTTAGCGTTTACCCACGCCTCTTTTTGACACAGCTTGGGGAAATCCCCACGCATAATGGAGAGCTGCATCTGTCAGTGAACGATAGGAGAAAACGGATTTTATTAAAACTTACCGTAAAATCCTTTTCTCCGAGTTCACTGACAGACGCAGCACCCACCCCTCTGTGCTCTGTTCTTTGTACGGCTTGTGTCCGAACTGATGAGCTATGCTATGGAAGGGGTTTATGTGGGAAGAGAGGACGGCCCCATGGGAGGGGCCAGCTGTTTCTTTTCCCTGCCTAGTTAACTCCTAGTGAGACCAGCATAAACCCACACGTAATGGAGAGCTGCGTCTGTCAGTGAACTCGGAGAAAAGGATTTAATGGTAAGTTTTAATAAAATCCCTTTTTTACCTATTCAGAGTTTTACCTATTTCTGTCCTGTCTTACTACTTTTGTTTACTGCAGAGTGGGTGGTGCACTCTGGGGAGCCACTAAACTGAGACTTCCTAAAGCTACCCTGATGAGATCTAAATTAGATGGAGGGCTATGGCTGCCTCACTTTCAGAAGTATTTTCACTCAGTTCAATTAGCGCAAATGCATAAATTTCACTCAAAGCAGGAAGAACCCGTATGGATGAGCCTAGGGACTGCAGATTGGGCCCCCTTACTCTTCAACAACATCCTATGGCTTAAGAAATTTGATTGTAGAAGCTTGACCAATCCAGTTACACTTCATTCACCTAATTTCTTGTTTGATATGTTTATTCAATTACAAATGTCATTATAAATACAACATAATACAAAATAATGTGGGAATTGCACACACGGTAAGTGTGGCTTGGGTGAGGTGGTGTTTTGTCTCAAGTATACACAATTTTAAGGACTCTCAAGCCTTTACAATTGTTTGGATGCGCTTGTAACCTGCATGGAAAGTTTAAACTGAGCTATAGTTAGATTATATGGGTACAGTGCTTCAATAAAGTGAAAGCTGGGTCCAGGGTGATTGAGACTTGAACAAGTGTGGAAATGATGTGGAAAACGTCAGCCCACAAACACTGCACAGTAGGACAAAACCACTTAATTTGGGCATGTGTACCCCATTCACCACAGCCTCCAAAGCATCTAGAAGGGTATGTGGGCAGAAATGTAGAGATTCTAGCTGGGACCAGGTACCATAGGGTCAGAAATTTATAGTTGATTTCAAGTGCAGTTATGTTTTGGGAAGATTATTCAGTCGATTCCCACTATGCAATCCAATCCTCCCGTTCTAAGTGTACATTTAGATCAGATTCATATCTGCTCACATATGTAGGTGAAGATGAAGGTGGTGAATTAAGGTGAGAATACAATTTAGAAATTAGGACTGAGGTATGGGGATCAGACGTACATATGCCCTCATAGGGGGTTAGACTGGTCAGAGAATGTGTACAAATGTGTGATGTAAAAAAGTTGGACATCTGGAAGTAATGAAACGGTTCTGAGCTTGGAAGGTGGAATTGTGAACACAATAGTTTGAAAGATTTGAGTAAGGTAGTTGTAGCTAAACTGTAATTGAGTAAGTGCAGTCCTACCCATAAATGAAAGGAGGCTTGATTAGAGTAGGCACTGTAGAAGAAGGATGTTTGTAAAATGACACTCAAGGGAAGTGTGGGGAAATTAGTTTAAAGGGTCTATCCCAAAGTGCTAGAGAATTTTGCAGGTTTAATGACAAATTCACGCGCTGAAGGACGGAGTCAAAGTCAATGGTCACAGATGTCATGATATAGCGCGATTGAGCCAAAGGGGCCGCTTGATAATATTTGGCAAAATTAGACATTCCCAAGCTGCCTGAAAGTCTAGAGTGCAAATTGTTCTAAGATACGCAAACAATTAGGTAAGGTGATACATGGGGAGGTATTGGCTCTACGTTTCAGGACGCAAGCTTATTTAAACTATGCAAGATTTAAGTCAGATGAGTGTACCATAGCCTGGAGTACCAGACAGGGCTGTCCACTCTCTCCATTGCTGTTTGTTATCACTATTGAACCCCTAGTAATTTTAATTTTAAGTAATTTTAAAAAAGCAAATAAACCTTATTTGTTTTAATGCAAAGCTACGTCAATAGCTCTTACATCTGAGTAGAATTGGATTAAAATTACTAGGGGTTCAATAGTGATAACAAACAGCAATGGAGAGAGTAGACAGCCCTGTCTGGTACTCCAGGCGATGGTACACTCATCTGACTTAAATCTTGCATAGTTTAAATAAGCTTGCGTCCTGAAACGTAGAGCCAATACCCAACTTATAAAATTAGAGCCAACGCCCATTTTTGTAAAACAAACATGAGATAGGGCCCAGAAACTGTATCAAAGGCCTTGAGGATATCCAGGGATAAAAAAAATAAAAGCAAAAGTATTTGTGCCACACGGGGCTGGATAATTGCGCTTCTGATATTATCTTCTGCTTGGTGTTGAGGTATAAATCCTACCTGGTCCTTGTGGATTAATGTTCCAATGATCAGGTGCAGATGGGAGGCCATTTTTTATTTTATTTTTTAAACCGAGGGAGGAGGGTAATTAGTTTAGCTAGAATTATTAAATCTAAATTGAGTAAGGAAATTGGTATGATGTAGCAAAATGTGGAGTTGTCGACATTAGGCTTGGGTGGCATAGAGATAATGACAGTCAAAGTATTTCAAACTGCCAAATGTATTTCAACCAAAGGAGCGCTGCTTATGTTCTGAGCTGTTTATGTTGGTTCTGAGCTTGGAAGGTGGATTTGTGAACACAGCACAGCATACACAACCCCCCCCCCTGTGGGAGACACAGACAGCGGCGATGAGCACATTCCCCCCGGTGGAAGACAGACAGCGGCGATCAGCACCCCCCGGGGGAGACCCAGACAGCGGCGATCAGCACACCCCCCCGCACGAGAGGCACAAAAAGCGGCGATCAGCACACTCACCCCCTCCCCATGGAAGACGGCCATCCACCACCAATCAGCACACCCCGGGGAGACACAGCAGCAATCACAGCACACACATTCCCCCCCACCCGGGGAGACACAGACAGCGGCAATCAGCACATTCTTCCCCCACGGAAGACACAGACAATGCCGATTGGCACCCCCCTGGGGGAGACAGACAGCGAGGATCAGCACAGCACACCCCCCTGCACGCGAGAGGCACAGACTGGCGATCAGCACACTCAGCCCCCACAGGAAATGTGCCATCCACCACCAATCATCACCCACCCCCCGGCAGGAGACACAGACGGCAGCAAACACCATCCCCCCCAGCGAAGGACGGCGGCAGTCATCTGAGAGGCTGCCTTACCTTATGGAGGCAGAGCACACAGGAGACGTGTGTCCTGAGACATGATTGGCCAGGGAGTCCCAAGACTCCTCGCCGGGAGGAGAATGGCGAAGAATTGTGAATATTCATTTGCTAGTGACACTCAACTGGGTGAGCCTCTGGCTCTAATCTCATGCTTCAAAAAGAAAACACCCCCCCATTGAAATCCATAGTCCGGCACCCTGTATGTAGACCCTCAGAATTGGTCTCCGGGTTCAATTAAACCCTTTGGGTCTCTCAAGTCTGCCTTTGTTTTAGCTCCTGTGCTAGCACATCCTGATCCTACGTTACCCTTCATTCTTGAGGTTGATGCATCTGACACTGGAGTAGGCGCCTTTCTGTCTTAATGTCCTACCTCAGAGCACTTTGCATCCTTGTGGTCACTTTTCTAAGAAATTGTCTCCTGCAGAATGCAATTACGAGATTGGGGACAGAGAAATTTAGCTATCATTTTAGCTCTTAAAGAATGGAACCATCTCCTCGAAGATACCACTGTACCAGTCCTCATTTTGACTGACTATAAGAAACTCACATTCTTGTTTGAGGTAAAACGCTTATCTCCCAGAAGGGCGTAATGACTTGAAATTTGATCATCTCATGGTGAAGAGCACCTACAGCCATGGTCAACGGAACAATCTCATGAGTCACATGGGCAGGCTGTAGAGGATTCCCATCAATAGCCTCAATGACAAGAGGAGTGGCACAAAGCTGCAGCGAAATTGAATGCTTAGACAGAAAGGCACTACCTATGAACAGACCTGCAGCCCCAGAGTCTCCGGATTTGTAGGTACTGTATGTCTCGGGCTGCTATCTCATCTTTAATATTATCTGAGAGACCATGAGAAAAGCAGCCACAAGGGCCTCATTCTTCTGCTGCCAGAGTATGGAATTCAATGGCGTAATCGGCAACAGTTCTCGTACTCTGGTGGACATTAGGCTCTTGGCAGCAGAAGTGGAGCACCCGGGAATGTCGAATACCCTTTTAAATGAAGCCACAAACTCAGGGCAACTCAGGACAATGGGTTTTTGCATCTCCCATAGAGGGTTTGCCCAGGCCAGGGCTCTATCAGAAAGCAAATAAATAATGAAGCCTACTTTGCTTCTGCCCATGGGGAACGCCTGGGGCAGCATCTCAAAGTATATCTCAACCTGGTTGAGAAACCCTCTGCATTGAACTGGATCACCCCCAAATCCCTGGGGAAGCAGAGCGGAAATAGACATACCTCTTACAGTGGTAATATTCAAGGCAGGTACCTGCACAGAGACTGGAGCAGCAGCAGGGATGGCCTGCAACACAGGTTGTACTGGAACAGCCACAGTGGGAGGATCCAGGAGAGCAGTGCGAATCAGGAGCATCTGTAACACTATGAAAAACTGATCCATGCGGTGATCCTGCTCATTCAATCTGAAAAAAATAATACCACTAGGTGGATTGCCTGCATCTTCTGAATTCATGGCCTTCGCCTACTGTCAGGAACCATGAATCAGACTGCAGAAATGCAAAATGCAGTAAAAATCACACCTTTTAATAAAATGGCACAAATAGTAAACGGAGTCAAAACATAACCAGGGTACGGTAGCCAAAGCGGGTAGTCAGAACAAGCCAGTAAATCAGGAAGCCAGAGATCAGCATAGTCGGAGGCAGCAGACGGGAACAGGAACCAGAAGGGACGTCAGCTAAGCAAGTCTTCAACAGGAACACAGCAGAGAGTCTTCAGATATGTTGACCAAGGCAAAGGCATGAATGGAATGACCCAGGTAGTTTAAATAGCCAGAAGGGGCTGGCTGTAGGCTGGACTCATGAGCAGGAAATGATCACCAGATGAGCCACTGTGAAACGATGAGTGTTGGCAATTAACTGACAGCTTAGCAACCTGAGCATTGAGAAGGGAGGGCAGAGAGCCCAGCCCTGACACTAAAGTAAGGACCTTATGATTTAATAGATATAGATACACACACACACTCACATTTTTGTAAATATTTTATTGTACCTTTTCATGCGACAACACTGAAGAAATGATACTTTGCTACAATGTAAAGTAGTGAGTGTACAGCTTGTATAACAGTGTAAATTTGCTGTCCACTCAGAGTAACTCAACACACAGCCATTAATGTCTAAACCGCTGGCAACAAAAGTGAGTACACCCTGTGAAAATGTCCACCATTATTTTCCAGCACTGCTTTAACCCTCTTGGGCATGGAGTTCACCAGAGCTTCACAGGTTGCAGCTGGAGAGCTCTTACACTCCTCCATGATGACATCATGGAGCTGGTGGATGTTAGAGACCTTGCGCTCCTCCACCTTTCATTTGAGAATGCCCCACAGATGCTCAATAGGGGTTAGGTCTGGAGACATGCTTGGCCAGTACATAACCTTTACCCTTAGCTTCTTTAGCAAGGCAGTGGTCATCTTGGAGGTGTGTTTGGGGTCACTATCATGTTGGAATACTGCCCTGCGGCCCAGTCTTTGAAGGGAGGGGATTGTGCTCTTCTTCAGTATGTCACAGTAAATGTTGGCATTCATGTTCCCTTAATGAACTGTAGCTCCCCAGTCCCAGCAACGCTCATGCAGCCCCAGACCATGGCACTCCCACCACCATGCTTCACTGTAGGCAAGACACACTTGTCTTTGTACTCCTCACCTAGTTGCCGCCACACACGCTTGACACCATCTGAACCAAATAAGTTTATCTTGGTCTCATCAGACCACAGGACATGGTTCCAGTAATCCATGTCCTTAGTCTGCTTGTCTTCAGCAGACTTTGCATGCTTTCTTGTGTATCATCTTTAGAAGAGGCTTCCTTCTGGGATGACAGCCATGCAGACCAATTTGATGCAGTGTGCGACGTATGGTCTAAGCACTGACAGGCCGACCCCCCCCATCCACTTCTGCAGCAATGCTGGCAGCACTCATACATCTATTTCCCGAAGACAACCTCTGCATATGATACTGAGCACGTGCACACAACTTCTTTGGTCGACCATGGTGAGGCCTGTTCTGAGTGGAACCTGTCCTGTTAAACCACTATATAGTCTTGGCCACCATGCTGCAGCTCAGTTTCAGGGCAATCTTCTTATAGCCTAGGCCATCTTTATGTAGAACAACAATTCTTTCTTTCAGATCCTCAGAGAGTTTGTTGCCATGAGGTGCCATGTTGAACTTCCAGTGACCAGTATGAGAGAGTGAGAGTGAAAACACGAAATTTAACACACCTGCCCCCCCATTCACACCTGAGACCTTGTAACACTAACAAGTCACATGACACCGGGGAGGGAAAATGGCTAATCGGGCCCAATTTGGACATTTTCACTTAGGGTTGTACTCACTTTTATTGCCAGTGATTTAGACATTAATGGCTGTGTGTTAATTTGAGGGGACAGCAAATTTGCCCTGTTATACAAGCTGTACACTCACTAATTTACATTGTAGCAAAGTGTCATTTCTTCAGTGTTGTCACATGAAAACATATAATAAAATATTTACAAAAATTTGAGGTATCTACTCCCTTTTGTGAGATACTGTGTGTGTATATATATATATACATTGCCACAAAAGGATTTGTTCATCTAACTACAGCTATGTTTGTAATTATTAGTGTTAGAAATATGTGTGTTTCATCATTTGGATGTATATACAGTATGGAATGGTAACCGTTTATACAAATAATTTTTTTTTTATGTGTGTAATTAATTAATTATGGATTGCTATGTATTGCCATCCCTGTAGCAAAGGCTCATGGTAATATATTCAAAAGGTTAATAATCATAAATAAGGCCACCAGTCCCTCAAAGACATTCCATGCACTCTAAGTAAAATAACGTTAAATCTTTATAGAATAAAAATGAATTTATCCTTTAAAGCTTAAATATAATTCAATGCAGGCTTTCCCTGAAAACCTGAACATAGACATTTCCAGTCCCAGAGTGCCACCAGATGGCTAAGTTGAGCTAGTGCTTGTTCAAACAAAGAGTTAATAACACAATTCACCAATTAGAAGTAAGCAAATGGCACCAACTACACCCTTTGTGCAGGCTTTAAAGTGGTTGCTTTCAATAGATAAAATAGAAAGCACAGGGAGAAGGGGGAGAACACGCACTCACCATCCTAAGGATACCTCACTAGAGACACTCATCATCCATCATCACCCAGATCATCTTAGGACGTCATTTTAGAAAAAAGACCGGTTCCACCCAAAGCTTAGCCCATCTCCATCCATTAGATGCCATCTTGAGGGTTTGGTTGGCAGCCATCTTAAGGCAATCCATCCACAGCGCTCCACTCTATTGCTTTTGAGCATAACTATAGTGTAATATTCTCTTGGTGATTTTTGTTTGCTTAGTTAGTAGGCCAATTGCAGTAGTATTTGCTGTAATTTAATATTCCATTCACAATAACAACCTCTAGAGTTACAGTAGATATTTTTTTTAATGTTTTTTTTTCTTCTTTTTCCTTGGCCGCATTTGCACATACCGCAGAGGGTTTTAAGTCTTTGTTCTTGCTGTTGGAGGATAACCATGGTAAGCCAGGTTATTGTCTGCCATGTTTAGTTATAAGTGGTTATGCTGTCTACGAGGGAAAATTTATTATTTCATTTAATTCAGTATATACCCAGGTATTTCATTGTAAAAAAATTGTTTCGGTGTCTGTTTCAACCTCTTGATTCCACTGTTATTTAGCACTGGTTCTAACTAAATGCTGCTTTGGAATTCACTTGAACGACTTCACTTGAAATTACACAATTCCAAAGCCGCATATCAGTGCGACTTCAGGTGCGACTTGGCTGACTACTGTGCAACTTCATACACAGACGTCTATTCAAGTCGCATTTGAAATAACCAAAAATAGTGCAGGAACTACTTTTCTGAGCTGATAAGTGGCATCTCCTCACAGGAAAAATGTGTAAACTCAGCCCCAACAGTGCCCATCAGTGACACCAGTCTGTGCTCATTAGTGACACCAGTCTGTGCCCATCAGTTATACCAATCAGTGCTACCTTTCAATACCCATCAGTGCCTTCTATCAGTGCTGTATATCAGTGCCACTTATCGTTGCCCATCAGTGCTGGAGATTAGTGCCATCTCATCAGTGCTCATTTGTGCCCATCAATGCAATCTCTTCGAAGCAGATCAGTGTAGGCGAGAAATTACTTATTTAAAAAATTTGCTGACAGAAACTAAGAAAAACCTTTTTTTTTTCCAAAATGTTTGGCCTTTTTTCATTTTTTTTTTAGCAAAAAATAAAAAACCCAGCGGTGATTAAATGCCACTAAACAAAAACTCTATTTGTGAGAAGAAAATGATAAAAAATTGGGGTACAGTGTTGCATGACCGCGCAATTGTCATTCAAAGTGCGACAGCACTGAAAGCTGAAAATTGGCCTGGGCAGGAAGGGTGTGAAATTGCCCGGTAGTTAAAAAATATCTGCATAGTGCAAAGAATCTCGGGAATAATTGATAAGGTTAATTATTTTTGTTTTATTTTTGTATTGAAGGCACTGTTATCCATCAATCGATGACACAATCAATGTAACTGACTCAATTAATAGTTCAAACTTTCCCGACAGCTGCATGGTGAACAATTGGGAAAACACATGATATAAAAACTCATCAGGGGTTGTTAGTTGCTAAATGATCACACTTCCCTGTATGTGAGCAGTTTTTTAATTTTACTGGGGTGACTAAATTAAACTGAAATCTGAATATGATACTGGTTATTGACGTTTGAACTTCATTGATCCTTGCACTGCTTTACCGAGTAAGCTTAGACGTATAAATAACAATAACTCTTCTGTGTACTTGATGCTCTTTTCTAATTACTTTGTAGTTATGCCCTTGACAGACACAGGTTTTCCTTTTTGCATTTAAATTCAATAAATGTTTCTTTGTTATGTAGAAAATCAATATCTCCTTGCGAAACCGAAAATAGCCTCACAGCAGAGTATTTTCCGCAGTTGAGAGCTTAATAGATCTAACAAATGTGCATGTTGTCAATGCATGAATTGTAAACATTGTTTATGTTGTGCTGCAATAACCTCTTGCCGACCAGCCGCCGTCGTTATTTGGCGGCAGGTCGCCTCTTCTGCACAAATCGGCGTAGCTGTACGGCGGTCCCTGCACAGGAGATAGCGGGAGATGTCCGCCAGCAGCCCGCGATTGCCTTGCACAGAGGCAGAATGGGGATCTGTAAACGAGGCGGATCCCCATTCTACCAGATGACATGATAGAGATCTTCTGTTCCCAGTCATCGGGAACAGCGATCGCTGTCATGTCCCTGCCAGCACATCCCCCCTACAGTTATAACGCACCCATTGAACACACTTAACCCCTTGATCGTCCCCTTGTGTTAACCCCTTCCCTGCCAGTCTCATTTATGCATTGATCAGTGCATTTTTATAGCACTTATCAATGTAATGATGTCACTGGCCCCCAAAAAGTGTCATTTGGGATCAGGTTTGTCCGCTGCAATGTCGCAGTCCTGCTAAAAATCACAGATCGCCTCCATTACCAGTAAAAACAATTAAAAAAAAAATTAAAAGTCCTTAAATCTATCCCGTAGTTTGTAGACACGATAGCTTTTGCGCAAACCTATCAATATATGCCTATTGCGATTTTTTTTTTTTGCCAAAAATATGTAGAAGAATATATATTGGCCTAAACTGATGAATAAATTTGTTTTTTTATATATATTTTTTTGGACATGTATTCTAGCAGAAAGTAAAAAAAGGACATAAATTTTGTTTGGGTACAGTGTCGCACGACCGCACAATTGTCAGTTAAAGGGACGCAGTGCCGTATCGCAAAAAATGGCCAGGTCAGGAAGTGGGTAAATCCTTCCAGGGCTGAAGGGGTTAAATATGTTTATTACTTCTAAATTATTGTATATTTTGCTTACAAGATGTGGTCTTGGTGCTATTTGGGTATGTTCAATAATCTAATCTGGGAGTTGTTATTGGTTAGTCTGGAAAGGAGTGTCATGGTTCTTTAAGTCCAAAGACTGGCATGCAATGTAGTCAGGGCTGCTGTTAGAAATCACAGGGACCCTATACAACCTACCTGACAGGGCCTCCCTGGCCGAAAGTGACTGAGGACATCATTTTATCAGTCCCTTTCTCTACAGCCTCAGCTGCACAGATTAATGAATAGGAAGTAAGGAAGAGGAGGAGAAGCTGGCAGCGCTGCAGAGGGGAGGCAGAAGAGGATCAGTGTCTGCAATAACACAGTACAGCTGGCCCTCCTACTCAGCAGGTACAGGCCCCCCTTTTGAAATGATGGGACCTGTGCTCAGTACAGGAGGGCTGGCTGTACTGCCTAATCAGGGAAGTTGTAAATCCCTGGGTCTGTGCATAATGTGGCTATCAAAATAGAGAAGTGAATGTGGGGTGCAGGCAGAAGGCTGTTATTTCAAGGGATGCGGATGGCTGTCAATCAACTAAAGCTTGTATGTGTCTGCTGGGGAGCTGACTGCTGGAGGGAAAGGAAAGGCTTCACTTACATTGTGCAGCTATCATGTGGTGACATGAGCGTGATTGATCTCATATTAAAGGATAATATAAAATATACGCATGCCATTCTGGAAGCTGAAGTCCTCCAGATTGATGATATGCAGTCTACTTGGGTCACAGTGGTGGTTGTAGTCCCCTAATCTCACATGTATACAGTGCTCAGATATTTAGTCTCCCAGTGAATATAGGACATGTAGTGCCCAATTAAATAGCACTCATTAGCCGTCAAGGGTTGCAGGGAAGATGTCAGTGGAAGGGGATGCACACTGGGCACCCCAGGGAAGGTGGGGGGGGACATGATGGGCTCTTAGAGAAGGAATATTGGGGACATAAGGAACATGCAGAGGGATCAGTGTAGAAAATAAAGCTGGGTATACACTAGTAGAATTTAGAATGAAAATGCTTAGTAAAATTCATAAAACAAATTTCAAAATTAGACAGTCATTTGAAAGTAGTTCAAGATTTTGTTTGCTCTTAACATTCAATTTTGGAATAAATAGACTTTACCGAATGAAAACCATATATACCACATACACCGTTAGAAATTCATACATTCGAGAAAAATATTCCATCCTACTCCTTTGAATTTTGTTGTCTTGTTCGAAAACCAATGTCGATTTTACCCCACTAATGATTACAAAAACAAACTTTCTTACAACGAAAAATGTAGAATGAAATAGAACTAGTGTATACCCAGCCTAAAAAGTCTAGTGCAGGAGCAGATCACATATACAGTGTGGTCCATGCGTGTGCTAATTGGAAAATCTATGCTTCCTTTCTGATCAAGATGCCCCATGAAGATGGAACCATGGAGGACATCTCAGACAGTCAGGTAAGTAAACTTTAAATTTATATTTTTTATTGTCACCTTTATAATGCACAGAACAGGTAAGTGTAAAAGTAAACTTTTTTTCATTTTTCACAATAAATTTGTTCCCTATGCCCTGGAAGATGTCCATTTGTGATGAAACCGGTCTGGTGAGAATACACGAACCTGTCATTGCGTCTTTATATTCCGGTGCTGAACTTTGTTGCTTTTAACCCTTTGCCTACACACTGGTTGATACATGTAAGTGCATATTTTATTGAATAAATGCCTATGAGAAAGGTTTTAAGTTATTGGAGCCCCTCTCTCTTTATCCCGGTCACCACTGAGCAATCTGCATGATCTGAGTCTGGTGGAGGAGGATTGGTATTGGAACACATGCCATCTGTTTTCAATGCTGTTGATGCACATTGGTTGTGAATACCCAAATGCCTTCTTTGACCTTCCATAATTTGAGGGTCCACTCCTTTGGGTAAGCACACACCCTGCCTTTATGTTGGTGATTCACAAGGTGAAGGATCCCTGTCTTGGATGTGTTTGCATAAATTAACCCTGTGATTGATGTCTTTGGTTATCCTGTGTCATCGTGCTTATCACAGCGATTTATGCTGGTGATTGGACTTATAATTTTATTTTGGACTTTATATGTTATTGTTTTTTCGCTAATTTTGTAGCACAACTATTTTCTTTTGTATCTATTGTTATTGTGCCATATCTCACAATTTATGTTGCAGCTGTTTCACTTAATGTTATTCATGCATAAGCTCAGTATTGTTTTTTGCAATTTTTGAATAATAAATTTACAGTAATGTTTAGAATGATGCTATTAAAGACTGAAAACTTCAATGAACATCAGAATTTTACAGAATATTTGTAATGCAAAAATAACATCAATTGAATGTAAAATCAAATTTAAAGGAGAAGTCCAGCCAAAGCTTGTTTGGCTGTACTTCTATGGGACACAGGAGTGCAGTTCTTCATTCCAACCACAGAGTCTGTGTCCGACAGGTACCAGGACTGACACCCATCTCAGCCTCTCAGCGAGACACTGAGAGCCTGAGACAGCCGCTCGAATCCCTTCCCACAGCTCAGCACTCAAGTGAGCGAGAAAGGAGAACAGCAAAGAGCTGTGACTGACAGCCTACAGCGCTCTTCTCACGGAGCTCTGAAAATTGATTGATTGGCGGTGTTCGATTGCTCGGCTCTCAGTGTAGAGGGGGCGGGGGACTGATGCAGCATTGGACTGATGCTGCACCCACCAAGGTAAGTTTTAATCTCAAAAAAAAAAAAAAAAAAAGCTTTACTTTAAAACTGCTGAATTAACATTTGTTGGTACATAGATCCAATATAGTTTAACAACACAAACATTATAAATGCATTATAAATATTACATATTGTTTTGCCATTCCAATACTCCATGCCCAACAAAGCATTCAATGTAATCCAGGTGATTATGGTGTGTATGTTGCACGCGGCCCATATTCAGCAGTCCATCTGAATCATTTTGCCGCTCGCCTTTCCTGCAAGTGTCTTGCGTTCATGAGCTAGCTGTACAGCACAAATTACATAATACACCACAGCTATGTACAATGGTGTAAATTTTGTGAGTGCTAAGGTTTATAACCATGTGAAATACTCTAAATTTGGCTGCTATAATTCCAAATATTTTCTACCACACACCTTGACCTTGATAATTGAATATTTTTTGTTTTGTCAAGTGTTTCAGAGGTAATGGCTTCAGGATGTATATTTTCCAAAAGCAAATGCATTTTCTGCAACAAATACAAAGTTCAGTCCTTCAACTGTCTCCTGTTTTGTAGAATGGTGTAATGTTCCATTTTTAGATGAATACAGAACTTTTTTTTCAATGCTTCCTCCATCTGAGATTCTTACATTTTAACCGAAGTCCATAAAAATGAATCCATATTTAGCATTTACTATAGCCATCAGGACAATACTGAAATAGCCTGTGTAGTTGTAATATTATTATCCTGAATTTGCAGGATGTGTGATCTGTACGTTTCCCATTGATGGCTCCTCCACAATTAGCAAAGTGTCTCCCACTCACTGTAAGATATTGGGAACCTTAAGAGAATTCAAGTGGAACTATAACCAAGAGAAAACATTTGACAAACAAGCAGGATTTGTATTGCAGATAACACATACTATGTCTTATGCGCATGCGCAGTTTAGTGTACAAATTTCAGCATTGCCGAGATGGATGAACTCCAGCACATGTGCAGGAGTGACGTTATCTCAGCCAGGCCAATGAAAATGGGCAAAAATTGGTACCCAGAAGATGAAAGTAGCTGGCAAGGAGCTCCAAGACACCACAGCGCTGAAGATAAAGTGAGTATAGCTCTGCTTTAATATAATGTTAACATAGTAAATACAAGTCCAAAACTTAATAACACCATCTGAAATAAAACCGGGAAGTACAAAAGGAAAGAAGAAATGAAGATTGCTCACAAATAGGCACATGAATGAAAGTTCTTTGCTGCAAAGAATGATCAAAATATCCTACACCAGAAATATGCAGGCATAAAGGTCAAACTTTGTGTCACTTCCCATTACTGGATCAAACATGAGAAATCATCACACAGTATGCCATTCAAATGATTTATCAGTCAAAATGTGTTACCTACATGATGGTATCACTGACTTATTCTGACAAATTATTGTTTGAAATGTAATTATTCAAATAGTTTTACTACTAGTTCAGGGATCTCCAAACTTTGTAAACAAAGGGCCAGTTTACTATCCTTCAGACTTTAGAGGGGGCCAGACTGTGCCAACGGGAATATAAAATTTTTTTGGTATAAGTGGGAGTAAACCGTGCCCAGTCTTTTGTATTAGGGGAGGAATATCACCCCATTGTTCGTGTCAGTGGAAGAAATGGCGCCCCATTGTTGATGTCAGTGGCAGGAATTATGCCCCATAGTGTCCCATATCAGTGGGATACTAGTGTATGGCCAGCATAAGGCAGAGTGCCATGGACGGGAAAGATGAGCAAATAGCTGAGTAAGGCTGGCCATAAATGGTGCAAATTCCTTTTCTGCAACCCACGGGCTGCAGGAAAGAAATTTGCATGATTCCCCCATCAACTTGGATAGTGCTGACAAGGGGAATCCCTCCTGCCGAGCTACTGTTTGCTCCCTGCACGGGGTTGGGGGGGGGAGCTCGCGGCTGTGACAGTGATTATCACCAGTGGCTACTTAATTGTAAGAGAATCGGGCAGGCAGTTTGTATCCCAGTTGAACGATCGATCAACTTGGTACATTCAGCCTACCCATTAGCGGTTTAAATCTCAGCCGGTTCCTGCTGAACCAGCCGACATTCAAACCATGTATGGCCAGCGTAAGAAATTCAGGTACAGAGTAGGGAGAAAATTTGCATGATTGTGTGCAAAGCAAGGCTCATTTATGAGGACTAACCCTTCCTTGTGTGGAGGCTTGAAGTCATGCCTGACTTCTGCTTCAATGTACTGGGAGAGTGTGAAATAAGGAATTGGAAGTCTAATTTTAAAAATCATGTATATGAAACTGTGTGGTTCTCTACCAATATACACTCTCCGACCACTTTATTAAGTAGACATTGCTAGTACCATGTTGGACCCCCTTTTGCCTTCAGGACTGCCTTAATTCTTTGTGGCTAGGGATGCGCTGAACACCCCCCAGTTCGGTTTGCACCAGAACACCGCAAACAGGCAAAAAACTGGTTCTAACTTACGGACCCCATTAAAGTCAATGGGACACGAACATGAAGTATCAAAAGCACTCATTTTAAAGGCTGTATATAGATATATATACTTTACACTGTCTATATAGTCTATAATGAATGCAGACAATATATATATATATATATATATATATATATATATACACACACATACTAGGCTATATATATATTAATACACTGTCTGCACTGACTGTATATATAATTTACACTGAATGCATATGCCTTGTATATATAGTCAGCATTGAATGCAGAGTATATACATATATACTAGGCTGTATATCTATATATTAGTACACTGCCTGCACTGACTGTATAGTACCATCTTGCTTTGGGACCAATACTATGGGACTAGACCAATCACTGTGGGACTCCTCTATCACCTCCAACTCCAACATGGTTTTTTTCTCCTTTGCAACGGCCTCCCACCTAGCCTCATGTATTCTGTAGGTCTTTACATTTATGTGGACACTTGGTTCTGTAATTATATCATGCTGTATGACTGTGGTTAGTCTGGGTAGGACTCTCTTTTTACTCACAAACTCTTTAACGTCCTTTTGTTGAGCCACAGCTGAAAAATGGGGATCAGTTAGATCTCTCATGCTCCTGACAGCCCACAGGACGTGTTCTAACCCTCACAATTAGAACACGTCCAGGGAACACAGTTAAACCCTAGAGCGCCCCCCCAGGTTAACCCCTTCACTGCCAATGACATTTATACAGTAATCAGTGGACATTTAAATTTCTGATCCCTCTATAAATGTCATTAGTCCCAAAAAAGTGTCAAAAATGTCCGACATGTCCGCCCCAATATCGTAGTCCCGATAAAAATCGCAGATCGCCGCCATTACCAGTAAAAAAAAGAAATTGTAAAAACGCCAGAAATTAATTCTCATAATTTATAAACGCGGCAACTTTTGCGCAAACCAATCAGTAAACGCCGATTGCAATTTTTTTTACCAAAAATATGAGTAAGAATATAAATCAGTCAAAACCGATGAATAAATTTGTTTTTTTATATTTTTTTTTGGATTTGTATTTTAGCAAAAAGTAAGAAATATTGTTTTTTTTTGTAAAATTGTCGCTCTTTTTTTGTTTATAGCGGTGATCAGAAATGACGCAGAGGTGATCAAATAGCACCAAAAGAAAGCTCTATTTGTGGGGAAAAAAGGACGCAAATTTTGTTTAGGTACAACGTTGCACAACTGAGCAATTGTCAGTTAAACGACGCAGTGCCAAATCGCAAAAAGTGCTCTGGTCCTAGAGTGGGAAATCCTTCCGGGGCTGAAGTATTAAAGAAAGCTTTGCTGCTAAGGTGAGTCAAATGCTTACCTGTGTCAGAGGAACAAGGGCCACTGCATTTCTTACTATATTTCTCTATATGAACAATAAAGCAGTATTGAACCCATAAGCAAGCATTTATTATATTGCAATCAGTGGATGCGATGACTGTATTAGTTTCTTTTTTTAGGCTTGCTTTCTTCTTTTTTCATCCGGTAATCTAGACAGTAAGTCTTGTTTTTCAACATAAAAGCTTTCTTGCAATTACAGGGACAAGACAGACCATTTAACACTGACACGTGCTTAAAGTGATACTAAACACATGCAGTTTTCAAATAGCAGAAATCTTTGCTGTTTCCCATAGACCAAGGGGCCGTGCAATCCTCCCGGACTGATCTTTCTCTGAGCTGGGTGGACAAATTTACCTACTTAGGTATTGTGGTTTTGAGATATGTAAAAAATTTTGTACAGGACAATCTGGAGCCGGTGCTGGCTGACATCAGATCTCGGCTCAGGGCATGGAGCAACTTACCGTTATCCCTATTAGGTCGTATAAACCTTATAAAAATGAAAGTTCTCCCAAAGCTCACGTATATCTTTAGAAATTCACCGCAGTGGCTGCCCTGTAGCTTATTTGACTCCCTTGATCAAATCTTTAAAACCTTCATATGTAACTCTAAACAACCCCACTATAAATTTTCTACCCTCACAAGGCCCAAAGATAGGGGCAATCTGGCCATGCCAGATTGTTCCCGCTATTTTCTAGCATCCCAGCTGGTCACTGCCTACTGGTGGTTGCAGCCGGACCTTAAGAACTCTGCGGTGGTACTAGAGGTGGTGATATTACAGTCCTTGGAGGTGCTCAAATCACTTTTAAATAGGGGCCCAAGGTCTCCACACTACCTTACTCCTTCAATGCGTACCACGCTGAAGGCCTGGGAGGTCGCCGGCAAGAAACAACCCTTGCCAGTGTATGACATTTCCCCCCACACTCCTCTTTGGCGTAATCCAAATATGCCGCATTTTTATTCTATTCTGGACCCCCAGGCTTGGGCCAAATATAACATCTTAACCTTTGAGCATATTATATCACAATCTGACCTCATACCCTTCGCGGCCCTGAAGGGGAAATATAATCTCCCAGATCACTATTACTTCCGCTATCTCCAAGTTGCCCATGCCTTTCGATGCCAGTTCCTGGGTCAGCCAGTTACTTTCTCTTACCCCGAAAATCAGGCAATTGCCAGAGCACTGGATATGAAGAAACCTACATCCCAGTTTCATGCATATCTCTCGGTGGCATCTAGTCCCAAGCTATCTGCTCTGAGGGAGAGATGGTCCAAAGATGTTCCGGAGCTGGATGATGAGGATTGGGAGGAGGTGTGGTCCTTCCCCTTTATGGCTTTGATAGCTTCTAATGATATTATGATACAGTTCAAAATCCTACATAGAGCGTATCTTACTCCATATAGACTCAGTAGAATGTCGGTCTCACACTCCTCTGAGTGCTGGAGATGTTCTGATGACAAAGCAGACTTCTTTCACATCTTCTGGACATGCCCAGTTATTGTGAGCTACTGGAGAGATGTTGTGTCCATTATTATGCATAAAACCCAAATAGTGGTCCCGCTGGTCCCAAGATACTGTCCACTGGGCCTAGTAGAACAGCTGACCATCTCCACTGCTAAACGAACTTTGCTTTCCCTCCTCCTCTTTTATGCCCGCAAGGCCATAACCATGAACTGGAAAAAGTCTCCTCCCCCGTCTATGGACATGTGGAGGGCTCTCATAGATAAAAACCTACCCTTCTACCGTACCACATACGTCAACAGAGGTTGCCCCCTCAAATACCAAAAGATCTGGTCCAGCTGTTTGGAAGACGCCCCTTAGGCTTAGTTTGGCTCAATTATAGTCCAGGATGTCCTTTTGACAGCTCTATACCAAAGAAATACAGTCGCTCTGAATATAATGGTGGATTAGACATTCACAATACAAACTTGATCCCCCACCCTCAGAGTTGGGGTAATGGTACTTTTTTGTTGGGGGGGTGTTGGGGAGTTTATTATTGTCTTGTATTGTCTGTTGTCTCGGCTGGAATAGCCATACCCCTGCGTGGGTAACACTTTGTCATATTGAAAAATCAATAAAAATGTTTAAAAAAAAACCACATACAGTTTAATTTACATTGTCCCCTGTATTTTTGTTAGCGGATGTTGGCACTGTAATTATTTTAATAAAAAAAACAACAACATCATCTGAGTACTTTTTTCCTAATTGATATACAGCTGTCACGTGACCCAGATATTTCCCAGCCTCTCTGCAGGGAAACATAAGCATGAGGAGCTTATATTTGAAACCAAATTGTTATTATTTTTTGGCAATAACATGGTGTGGGCAGATTTCTGCTGGTCACAAGCCCTCCAGCCCGTGTCTTAGAATATGAGAGAGGTAAAGCCTCCATTAATCTACATGTAATATCCCTCCCCCATTGTGTTTAGCTGTTTAGTGGGCATGCAGGCCGAGGGAGGGAATGGGCTGTCAATTACCACTGTGTACATGCCTACGTGTGACACTATTTATTCACATGGGCTGCTCAGATATGAGAGGGAGGGATTGCTCAGCATAGAAACTTGCTGAAAACTGAGCATGTGCAGAGGTGCCACCACAGCTGCAAAATCTAGCTGAATTGGGAACATGAAGGTGGAGATAGAGAGCAGCGGGATCAATCACGTATTTTGTAGAATACAGAAAATTAATCTCATAGTGACTGAGTGAGTATGAACAGCATGTAATAAACCATTTTTTGATGTTTTTTTATGATATGGGTTTAGTGACACTTTAATATGATCATTTTTTATTTATGTAAAACCTTTACCCCAAAAGGAAAAAAAAAACTGTTTGCTGTAACTGATTATAAAGTATTAGCGTTATTTGTTTGTGTTTTTAACCACTTCAATACCAAGGACGCCAAGGGTCCGTTCACCCCCCCCTGCATAGGAAGCTGAGTGAGCGGAAGCTGTCGCCCACTCGGCTCCATAACATTGCAGGGCGGAAGCGACGTCACAAGTCACTTCCGCCCATAGCTCTTATAGGGGGGCTTTTTTTTTTTTTGAACTGTATTTAAAAAAATGTTTTTTGTTTTTTTTTGCGTTTAACTGTAAATATGAGATGTGAGGTCTTTTTGACCCCAGATCTCATATTTAAAGCGCAGTTCCACCTAAAAAGGGAACTTCCACTTTAAGGGAAGGTGACCCCCCCGACATGCCACAATTGCTATGTCTTCTTTTTGGGGGATGACCAGGGACCCTGTTTTCACAGGGTCCCAGGTCCACTTCCTCCCCTGGAGCCGCGGCTCCGTAAAGGAAGTCCACCTTCCCCCCTCCCTCTCGGCGATCTTCTGGGACATGTCACAGGTCCCAGAAGATATGCCGAGCCATTCACAAGCTGCAGTGCAACTCGCACATGCGCAGTGAGTGCCTGGCTTTGAAGCCAAAGCTGGGTGCCCACACTTGTGATGCCTGTGCCGCAGAGGGGAGGGGGAGACGAGTGAGCCCTAGGGCAAGCCGCATTGCTGGAACGAGGGACAGGTGATTGACCGATTGTTAAAAGTCAGCAGCTACCCTTTTGGTAGCTGCTGACTTTTAACAGGGTGGAACTCCGCTTTAAGAGGTCCTGGCATGCTTTTTTTTCTATTACAAGGAATTTTTACGTTTCTTGTAATAGGAATAAAAGTGATTCCATTTTTTTTTTAAAAGAACGGTGTAAAAATAAAAAGTAAAATAAATAAGAAAAAAAAAAAAAAATTGAAAGTGTCCCGTCCCCACGAGCTTGCGTGCAGAAGCGAACGCATACGTAAGTCCCACCCGCATATGAAAATCACACATGTGAGGTATTGCCCGCAATCCTTAGCGCGAGAGCAATAATTCTAGCACTAGATCTCCTTTGTAACGCAAAACTGGTAACCTGTAGGATTTTTTAAACGTCGCCAATGGAGATTTTTAGGTTGCAAAGTTTGTCGCCATTCCACGATACTTAAAGAGGAGTTCCGCCCCCCCCCAAAAAAATTAATGAATAGACAGCAGCTACAAATACTGTAGCTGCTGACTTTTAACCACTTCTCAACCGAGCCTGTGTTTTGGGTTCGGTGTTTACAAGTTAAAAACAGTTTTTTTTGCTGTAAAATTACTTAGAACCCCCAAACGTTATATATATTGTTTTTTTTTCTAACACCCTAGAGAATAAAATGGCGGTCATTACAAAACTTTATGTCACACCGTATTTGCGCAGCGGTCTTCCAAGCGTGCTTTTTTTAAAATAAATTCATTTTTTTTAGTTAAAAAATAAGAAAACCGTAAAGTTAGGTGAATTTTTTTTCATATTATGAAAGATAATGGTACGCCAAGTAAAATGATACTCAACATGTCATGCTTCAAAATTGCGTCCGCTCGCCGAATGGCGACAAACTTTGCAACTTAAAAATCTCCATTGGCAACGTTTAAAAAATTCTACAGGTTAGCAGTTTTGCTTTACAGAGGAGGCTTGCTCTTGCTCTAACGATCGCGGCGATACCTCACATGTGTGGTTTGAACACCGTTTTCATATGTGGGCGGGACTTACATATGCGTTCGCTTCTGCACGCAAACTCGGCGAGGAGCGCTTTAAATTTTTTTTTTAATTATTTATTTAGCTTTTTACTTTTTATTTTTACGCTGTTCTTTTTTTTTTTTTTAATGTGAAACATTCCTTGTAAAAGAAAAATGACAGAACCTCTTAGATATGAGATCTGGGGTCAAAAAGACCTCAAATCTCATATTTACAGTAAAATGCAAAAAAAAAAAAAAAATTGAAAAAAATGACAGCCCAAAAATAAAAATGGGCCCTTTAAGAGCGTTGGGCAGACGTGACTTCTGACGTCATTTCCGCCCCGCCATGTTATGGAGCTGAATGAGCGGCTTCAGCCGCTCACTCGGCTCATGGACACGGGGGGGGGGGGGAGAGGATCCGATCATCTCCGCCGCTGTTGGCGGGTCCGGTAAGCGGCGGAGATGACGGGAAAGGGGCGGGGGGGGGGGGGGCAGATGCAGGCACCA
>BLSH010405760.1:566824-590635 GCA_018402905.1 Glandirana rugosa
CCCCCCCCCCCCCCCCCCCCCCCCCCCCCCCCCCCCCCCCCCCCCCCCCCCCCCCCCCCCCCCCCCCCCCCCAGATGCAGGCACCATTCAGATATCACCACTCAAACCCAAGGACGTCAATGTACATCCTTGGTGGTTAAGAGGTTAATATTAGGACACTTACCTGTCCAGGGTTCCCACGATGTCATCACCCCAGCCGATTTTCGGATCAGCTCTTGGGTGCTGCTGCTGCCATTCATGGTAAGGGAAACTGGCAGCGAAGCCTTTTGGTTTTAAAGCTGGTTCCCTACTGCGTTCCCTATGTGGCACCGGAGAGAGGGAGGAAGCAGATAAGTGGAGGTACCACTTTTGGGTGGAACTCTGCTTTAATGCAGCCACTACATCTAAGGTTGTGGTAAACTACAATATGTTACATTTTTGGTTTTGGGATTAATGCTGCATTAAAAGATTTAGGAAATGAAATGATGTTAAAAATATGCAAACCGATTAATTATAGTATTGTTGGTCCAAGCTGAAACCAAGTACAGGGACTGTACCTCATATTATGACACTGCACTGCAATTCAGACTAACCATTCCAGGAATAGTCAATGGAAATGTTCACAGTTTATCAAGATACATATAGGTGTAGGACCATAAGTTTAAAAAAAATAATATTTTCTACAGTTTATAAAATAGCCATAAACCCAGGATATCAAAGTTTTCTTTATTTCTTTTACAATTCTTATTCCATAACAACTGGTCATAGCTGGCATATACAACAAACCTCTTTAACTTAGCAGTTTTAGCTGTTTGTATTAACAGTGATGACATACTTCACCAAGCATGTCAGCACCCCATAAATTAAAATAAAGAATTTGTTTCATAGTATCAAATTAACGATATTCATATTCACAACCTGTTACCACTGTGCTCAGTAACTTTCACAAAATATACATTTAGCCTGCGTTCACACAGAGGTGATACGACTTCGACAGACTTTGCTAGGCAACTTTTGGCTCGACTTTGCCTGTGGCCAGTTAGAGAAGGGAGGGAGGGGGTTGCCCTGGATAAATTATTTTCTTTTCACTGTAAAGTCTCTTTCATATAGATGGGGGGTCCGACTTGGAGGCGACTTCTATTGATTTCTATGGGCACAAGTTGGATAGAAGTCACCTTGAAGTTATGCAGGAGCCTTTTCTGAAGTCGGAGCGACTTCAGTAGTGTACATTAAGACGGCTCCTATTCACTTCAATGGGATTTCAAATGTCAAGCGACTTGGGGCGACTTGAGGCAACTCAGGTCGGGGAGCAAGTCACCCCTGTGTGAACCGGCTGTAAGGGCTTGCTTATTTACAAAGATGCATATGTTATTTTAACAACATGCTTCTTTACATCCACTCACAAACAAAAATCTAGCAAATGCATGCATTTGGGTCTTTTTCACATGCAATGGCTAACACACAGTAAAGTATACAATGCATGCAGTAAAGTTTATATGAACGGAGCTTTCAATGCTTTATTAACATGAAACAAAGCCCTATATCCCACTTTGAATAAAAGCTATTCAATATACTATTTCCCTGCCTTTTATATATGTGTATGAGTGTGTGTGTGTGTATGTATATATATGTATTTATATATGTATATATATATATCATTTGTACTATGTTTACTTTGCATTAATGCAGCCACTTTCTCCAAAATAAAGCTCTTATTTTGCAGCTGTCACACAAAGCATGCACTTGAAACCATGTGCAGTTCCAGCTGCTCTTTGTGTATTTTTGGCTGGCAAATCATGCTGTCAGCCAGACAAAATCAAGTAAATAAAATATAAAAAGTACATGATAGTAAAGTAATGCATACATTTGTGTTATATTTACAATTTTAATAACAGTAGAGTTACAGGTTACATAAGGCATGTTGATAGCACTATATATTGTATTTTCTATTCGGAAACATATTGTATATTGGCATACTGGATAACATACTGGATAACAAGGGTACTTGAAAATCAACACCATACCCTAGAATGAATTTAAGGATTTAATGCCTGGATAATTTGGGATCCTCTATGTAGTAATAAAGAGGGTCCCTCTCATGTTTGGCCCCCCAAGTTTTTAGAAAACAGGAAACAGCTAGTCTTTTGCAAAAAAATGCCTAATTATATGATTGAAAACCTTGCAGTTTATTTACTAAGCCTTCGTTCACACCAGTGCGACTTGTCATGCGATTTGACAGTTCCAAATGGCATGACAAGTCTCACCCCATTAGAGCCGTTCATATTGCTGTGACTCATGTTGCATGAATTTATGAAAAAGGTTCCTGCATTACTCTTTACCGATTTCATTGTGACTTGCATAGATCTCTGTTAAATGAAATTGCAAGCCGCAATGAAGTCGGCAGTGCAAATCGCACTGATGTGCACCTTTGAAATTGCACTGAAGCACTGCGATTTCATAGCCGCATCGGTGTGAACCCGGGCTAAAGGAGTACAGACTGTTCAATAAGGGAAGTGAATGCTAGCACCTGATTGGGTGATTGAAGTAAACACATCTTCATCAAATTCACTAAGCCTAGTGAATATTCACTTCACAAAATTAACATTGAACAGTCTCTAACCGTTTAGTAAATCAAACTAACCGTATGTAATCAAGGGGTGCTCAAAGTTTTGCAGGAGACTGCTGAGCATGGTGGCAACACGTTTCCTCTGTGGATTGTCTACAGATAGAAATTTCATGAATGTTCTTGTTTTAAAGAGGAAGTAAACCCTGATGGGGTTTACTTCCTCTATGTTCCCTTGCAAAGTAGAAGCATAATGGCCATCTTCAGCGCCTCTTCCTTCTGGAAGTTGCGTGACGTCACTCCCTCGCATACGGGAGCCGCCAGTCACGGCACAATCACAGTGAAGAAACAGCACGAAGGCCGTTTCTTCACTGCGTATGTGCCGAAATGACGTTGGCACATCTAGTACACTGTATATCTCCTGAACTGTGCAGGTTTGAGAGATATTCAGGGCTCCTACAGGTAAGCCTTATTATAGGCTTACCTGTAGGTTAAAGTGGTTGTCACGGATTGACAACCACTTTAATGGACATTCCTGCATTTTCAAATGCTTTTCACTGCAATTTTGTGCTCATGTGTTGATAGCTCACTTTTAAACATTTTGGAGGTTAGAATTGGATAAAAAAAATATATTAGCAGGTTCTTATTTTATATAATTTAAAGTGACAATTATTGGCAGCTCAAGGCCATTACTGAGCCCTTTCCACCTGTGTGCCTCAAATTTGGTATTTTTAATATGATGGCCATTCTCATTTATTGTTTGTTGTGTAGCATGCCAACTATGAAAATACAGGGTAATAGCCATTAGTGGGTTGTTTCTAGTAACATGTACTTTAACCTTCTTAGGTCTGGTAGTTATAACCTTACTAGGACAGGTGGTCATATAGTGGGAAGAAAAAGTATGTGATCCCCTAGAATTAACTGGTTTTCCACAGTACAGTAGTTTGCCATAACATGTGATCTTATCCTCATCAAACGCTGGCTATACATGGATCGCAATTTGGCCTGTTGAGAGGAGACCGGCCGGTCTCCCTACCATCAGAACACAATAGCTCAGTGGGAATGATTAACCTTACCACATAGAATATGTGGATGTGGGAACCAAGTCAGTTTTTATCATTCAACCTACTGGATGAATTAAAAAAACTGACCCATCTATGGCCAGCTCAAGTCAAAACAATAGACAAAGACAATGTGCATAAGCTAATAACACACAATTCTAATTTTGCGTGTCTTTATTGAACACACCCATTAAACATTCACAGTGCTGGAGGGAAAAGTAAGTGAACCCATAGAATAATTACTTAAATGAAAGATAACTGGAGTCAGTAGTTTGCACACCCGGAGTCCAATTAATGAATGCTTTTGGAGCCTGGTTTAGAGCTATTTTTATTGATAAAAAACACTCAAACATTTTAAGACTGCTATTCATAAGAAGCATCAGCTGATGTGAACAATGCCTAACAAAAGGGAGCTCTCAAGAGCAGTTGATCTGCATAAGGCTGGAAAGGGATACAAAGCAATCTCAAAGTGTTTAGGCATCCATCTGTTGACAGATAGACAAATTGTCTTTAAATGGAGACAGTTTAGTACTGCGGCTACTCTTTCTAGAAGTGGTCCAGCCAAGATGACTCCCAAGGCACAATGCCGGATCCTCAATGAGGTAAAGAAGCCATGAGTAGCAGCTAAAGGCTTGAAGACATCACTGGAACTGGCAAACAATCCTGTTCATGAGTCTACCATATGTAAGTCTTTGAACAGGTCGGGTGTCCATGGCAGAACACCACAGAGGAAGCTGCTGCTCTCCAAAAAAATTGCTGCACACCTTAAGCTTGCAAAAGATCACCTTGGCAAACCACAACACTACTGGGAAAATGTTTTGTGAACTAGTGAAACAAAAGTAGAATTATTCAAGAAGAATGCTCAGCGCTCTCGCATAAAAAGAGCATCAAAGCACCATTCTAACTGTGAAGTATGGTAGAGGGAATATCATGATTTGGGCTTGCGTCACTGCTTCAGGGCCAGGATTACTTGCCCTCATTGAGGTGAAAATGAATTCCCAAGTTTACCAAAATATCCTGCAGGATAATGTCTGTGGGTGGTCTTATGCATTAATTCCTCACCAGTCTGGCTTCAGAAAAAGAATATGCACCTTTTGGAGTGGCCCAGTCAGAGCCCAGACCATAACCCCACAAAGATGCTGTGGAATGACCTCAGTAAAGCCATTCACCCCAGACATCCTAAAAATTTATCTGAGCTGAAGCAGTTTTGTAAAGAAAAATGGTCAAAAATTCCTCCTGAACATTGTGTAGGTCTGATCCAGAGCTACTGAAAGCACTTGCTTGAAGTCATTGCTGCCAAAGAAGACTGGACCAGCTATTAAAGTGTTACTAAACCCAGGGCCCTGTATTCACTATATCTGGTCTCCCATAGAAAATGGAAATGCAATTATTTTAGTAAATATAAACTGCTAAATACCTTTTCTCATCAGTAGTTAAAGCAGTCTGACTTTTATCAGTGTCCAGCCGAGCACTGGTTACAGCTTGGAGGAAGAGTTTTCTGACTGTCCAATGAGACTGCAAGACCCCTGACCCTCTGTCTAGACAGTGCTGATCACATGCACCCTCCCAAGAAAAAAACCTCTCTAGCAATACACACCAAAATGTGCAGCCTGACTCCATAGACTCTGTGTTATCAGGAAATTATTAGGGGACAGTGGAAGGAGGGTTGGATCAGAGAAGCCAGGATCAAACAGCCGTTTTGCACAATACGGAGGATTAACCCCTTCGGTTCCACAGTGAATATAACAAGCATGCTTTACTGCATTTACAGACTGATTTTACTGTAGTGGGTTTAGTAACACTTTAACTCCAAGAGTTCACTTTTTCCTCCAGCACTGTGAGTGTTTAATGGGTGTGTTTAAGGCATGAGAAATTAGAATGGTTTGTGTGTATTGTGTTTCAATATTGTGACTTAGATTAGGCCCCTTTGACACGGGCAGTTTTTCAGACGGACCTGAACGGACGCTCCATTGTGCTCTATGGAGCGATGGATGTCAGCGGTGACATGTCCGCTGACACCCGATCCTCTCCGATCCACCAAAAACAGACGGATGGTAACCCTATTTTCCATCCGCCTGGTGGATTGGATCGGATGAACACGGAGAGACGGTCCGTGTCCATCCGATCCTCCATAGAGGAGAATGGAGCAGTGACGGGACAGTCTCTGCACAGAGTGCAGAGACTGTCCTGTCATCCGCCGGCTCAGCGGGGATAAACGGATGGATCCCCGCTGAGCAGTGGAGCCCGTCAAAACTTGCTCCGCTGGTGTGAAAGGACCCTAAGGCACAGATCACATTTTATGGCAAATTGCTGCAGAAAACCAGTTAATTTCAAAAGGTTCACACACTTTTTCTTGTCACTGTACCTATGCCACTGACTACCAAAGATATTGGTATTGTTTAAAATGTTTTGGGTTTATTAATGACATCTAGGCATTACACAATGCAATTTCAGGGCAATGCTGTTACATTTTACAGGGAACTTACAGTAATAATTGGAAAACTTAAAGTGGTTGTAAAGACAGAAGGTTTTTTTTTTATCTTAATGCATTCTATACATTAAGAGAAAAAAAACCTTCTGTGTGTAGCAGCCCCCTTAGTACTTGCCTGAGCCCCCTCTCTATCCAGCGATTTCCTTAAATGCCTCGGCTGTCCGGGACTCTCCTCCTGATTGGTTGAGACTCCACAGTGGCGCCATTGGCTCCCCCTGCTGTCAATCAAAGTCAGTTAGCCAGTCAGGAGGGAGAGGGGGTGGGGCCAAACCGGGCTCCGTCTCTGAATGGATACAGAAAGCTGTGACTTGGCACAGGTACCCCCATAGCAAGCTGCTTGCTTTGGGGGTACTCAACAGGAGGGAGGGGCCAGGAGAGCCGAAGAGGGACCCGAAAAGAGGAGGATCTGGGTTGCTCTGTGCATTACACAGAGCAGGTAAGTATAACATGTTTGTTATTTTTAGAGAAAAAAACAAGACTTTACAATCAGTTTAAGCATACCATAGATGGATTGAAATTTGGCCCGTTCAGCAGAGACTGGTCGAATTTCGATCCATCTATGGGCAGGCTGATTTTTCAATGTCTTTACAACCAGCCTGTCATTTTTTTCCCCCTCAGTTAGTGCCACCAACATAGTCGGCAACACTGATCATTGTATCCTGACGGAATAAACACTGTCAGAATACAATAGCTCTGTGGGAGAGTTTCCTCCATCAACACTGAGTGTGTTAATTTTGAGAATCCAATTTTTTAATTCAATCTCAAACTCAAAATGCATCATCTATGCCCTGCCTAAAGCCCTGTATACATGGGCTGAATGTTGGGAGACAAAGGCTGGTTCAAACAAAACCGTCCGACATTTAGCCCATGGCAGTCTGTCGGACACGCATGCTGGAAAACCAGAAGCAGATCGACTCCCGATCAGCTCACTTAACCAATGACTGAGAGCGCTGATCGGAGTGTTCTGTTGGGGGGGGGGGGCATCTTCCTGTCAGAACACAACAACTCAGCGTGGAAGATCGCTGAACTAACCTCGCATGGTTAGTATAGCGGCTCTAACCAGAGCTGTCAGTTTTTTTTTTTCGTGCAACCTGCGGGGTTACATGAAAAAAAAAACTCTTAGTGTGTACCAGGCATTGTACTTGGCTTCATTGGGTGGCTTTTAAAGACTGAGCACACTTAATTTATTTTTTAACCACCTCAATACCAGCATGTTTAATCATTTCCAATTTGTGGTATAGAATTAGAGACACCTTGGGTTGTCCGTTTTCCAAAAAAAGGGTTTATTTTGGAGGTGTTTGTACTGTCCAGGCATTTTGATTTGATATGTTTTTGCAAAGAAATCAGGGAAACTGTTATTGTCTTGGTTTTTTCAAAGCTCTCAGTATTTATTTATCTTTACATACTAAAAAAAATAAACCATGTGGTTACTAACCCCTTCGGGAGCCTGTCCTGCCAGCTACCAAGAGTTAGTTTGGACCAAGAGTGCTTATGCTGTAGCGCTTAGGCTCCATTTACATGGGACGCTGTTTCAACGTCCCCTGAATGTTTTATCTTGACAGCTAGAAACCAGTGTCTAAAATGTCATTTCAAATGCCTCTGAGCTGGCGTCTGAACCCTTTTTTTTGTGTTCCAAAAAAGCCTCTAAACTCAACTGCCTGGAAACGACCTTAAACGACCTTGTGTAAATGTGCTGATAAGATAACATTAGATGAGTTCAGGGGTAGCTGAAAAAAGCACCCAAATGCCTCTAAATGTCCGTTTACCAGCAGCAGTGTAAATGAGGCCTAATATATTCAGTGCGAAATAAGCCTAACTAAAAATCTAAATTGAGAAATATATATCAAAAGTGCTAAAGAATGTTCATAATTTTTTTTAAATATATGTCTTTCCAAAACAATATATTGTGTGATTGTTTCCGCCATTAATTGTGCACTCCAATTTTCCTCTAAACTCACCTGGAGTGCCCTCACCTGGCCTCCATGATCTTACATATTATGTATTGTCAACAAAGGCCTTGTCTTTTGTAATAAGTACTATTTTCTGATGATAACGCTTCCAAACTGATGTTTTCTATATGCGATCGATCACACTCCAATGATGTCCCATAAACACTCCACTAATATTGTTCATATGTCTTTGGCAGCTTGTCTCTCAGCACAGAAACATTAGCTGCCCAATGACACATATGTTAAAGCCCACCCGTTTGCCACTGCACATATGTGTTAAATGGGCAGCAGGTTAAATACCACAAAAAGAAAGCTTTATCTGTTGTATAAAAATAATATATAATTAATTTTGGTAGAGTGTTGCATGGTGGAGTAATTGTCAGTCAAACTATCACTGCTGAAAATTGGCCTGACAGGAAAAGAGTGTAACTTGCCAGTAAAGTGGTTAAATAGTTCCTGTATCTACAAATCCCACTTCTTGGATAGGTTTAATGTGGTCAGGCATGTGTGCAGGCTGACCCAGACAAGGGATTCAGCTTTTATTAGCTATATAGCTTTGTCTGGATTGAGTGTTGCTAATCTGGAGCTCAGGAGATTACATAAGTACATCTGTGGTGTTTGCTGGTGTGTGATCACAGTATTGATCTTTATTACCTAGATAGGGTACTTTCTTCTACATTTGGCATGCATGAATTCCTGCAGGGCATTCTATAGGTTAAATTCTAAGCAAAAATGTAGTTTGATGCATCCTCCTCCACATTCACCACTACCAGTGGCGGCTGGTGCTCACTATTTGGGGGGTGGCACAAACTAACACCGGCACCCATACCCCCCCACGGGAGACACGGACAGCGGCAGTCACACAGCAAACACAGCAGTGCCCTGCGCTCCATGAGCCCATCCTTTTTTAAAGCCTATTAGAGCCTCAGGAAAAGAAAACCCCCGCCATTGGAATTCATGCGTCCGGCGCTCTCAATGTAGATTGGGGGGCGGCGCCCATACCCCTTTATGGAGTGGCCGCCACTGACTACTACCATGATGCCACTATCGCAATATAGTACAATATAATACCTTAAAAAAAAGGCCTTCTAGTCGGAAGGCTTTGTGTGATCTCATAGGCAGCAGTTACCCGAGCCTGGTTCTCAAAACCAAAAATAATGCCTAATTATTTTTTTAAACATTATTTGTATACTTATAGCATCTGACACATGAGCCCTATTCATAGAGTGAAAATCCAGGTTGCAATACAAGCGTTTTACATAATTCTGAAATTTAAATGATCCCCCTTCCTAACTGTTTGTTGGGTGTCATATAGAACAGAAAGCAATGAATATTTGATTAATGTGAGCAAACATATTAACAGATTTTTTTTTTTTTTTTTAGAGAATGGGAAAAGTCTATAACTATTGTCTGGTTTTGATTGCTACCTGTATCCCAATAGAGGTAGGACATTGCCCCAGTGGGGACACAAACTACATTAAAGTAGAGGTTCTGACCTTTCTACAATCTATATAAAAAAAAACTCAAATATTATTATTAAGCATCTATTAAACCTATGACCCGTGTTGTTCAAGTATATTTTAAAAACATATTATATATATATATTTAAAGAAGAAATAACAATAATGTGTATTATAACCATAAAGATAGAAATAATGAACATTTACACGTAGCTCACGCCCCTGAGATCTGCACGTTGTGCATTTGCCACAGTTTTTTTCCAGGCAAGTTTAAATGAGAATAAAATGCTGCCATGCATCCAATTGTCTTTTATTCGTCATCTTCAACTTTTGTCAGAATGACCATGACCTTTTCAGAAACTTTTTTTTAAAAGTCTGTCGGGTTAGCGGAGAAGTTTTATTGCTAATGAAAGTAGCGGTTAGTTACACAAAAAGGTCAGACAGCCCCTCCTTTTATCCTATCTAATCCAGATGAAAGTCAATTCCTTTTAAATTCATTTAAACGGGATTTGAATCAATTAATATCCAAAAGATTACTTTTCCCTGGCTTACTGAAGCCTCGTACAGTCTTGTTATATTACGTAAGAAATGTATTATTCCTTCAAGAGAAGGCTTTGAAAGATTGCACCACTTATGCCTTACTACCGTTGTACTTATTATAATCACTGCGAGATCAATGGGAAAATCCTCATGCAACATGACATCTTCTCACTGCAGAAAGGCATCTTCTTAAAGTAAGACGGGTAGAGATATCCTAGATAGGAAACACTCTTCAAGGAATACTCCTCCGTCTTCCATTTTGTATTGTTTTCAACACATTGGAGAGATCGAAGCTTTTAGAAATGAGCTCGAGAAGGTCAGGATCCTTTTGTATTCCACCGATAAACTCTTCTAATGTCAGTTCCCCTAAAAAAAGACAGGCTTGTTAAATACATTTTATATATAAGGTGATTTTCACAAGCAATGGATAAGGGGCATTCTATGTTTTCATAGCAAATTAATAAATATGGTGGAGCTGCAAGTTGGTGTTGTCACAGGATATAATTTTCCTTTTTTTTAAATTATATTTTAAAGATATTTCCTAATTTATTTCACAGATAATTTGACAAACATGACACCCTACTTTAAATATTGTTGGCAGTTTGAAGAGACCTAGACATTTATTTACCATAGGTATTTTGTGACAAGTTGGCAGGCAGTTCTGCTAGTCATAGGATTCTTTTAACCACTTGAGCTCCGGAAGGTTTTACCACCTTCCTGACCAGGCCATTTTTTGCGATACGGTACTGCGTTACTTTACTGACAATTGTGCAGTCGTGCAACACTGTACCCAAATCAAATTTTTGTCCTTTTTTTCTCACAAATAGAGCTTTCTTTTGGTGATATATGATCACGTCTGCAGTTTTTATTTTTTTCACTAAAAACAAAAAAATACTGACAATTTTGAAATTGTTGAAAAAAAACAAAACAATATTTTTGACTTTTTGTTATAAAACATACCCATTAAAAAAATATATTCGTCAATTTAGGCCAATATATATTCTGCTACATATTTTTGGTAAAAAATCCCAATAGTGTCTACAAACTATGGGATATTTTTATTTGTTTTTTTATGTCTATTTTTTTTTACTAGTAATTGCAGCGTTCAGCGACTTATAGCAGGACTGCGATCCTTAGGCAGACAAATCGGACACCAAACTGACACGTTTGGCATTTTTTGGGGACCAATGACACTAATACAGTGATCAGTGCTAAAAAAAAATATCTACGGTGAGTGGTCTGCAAATGGTTATGAAAATATGGGTGCAAGATAAAAAATAACAGCACAATTTCACAGGTATTTCCTTCTTCAGGGAGACAAAAGATTTGAGTCTGAATTTTGACTCTTCTGACACACAAGTATGTTTTTCATTCTGGTATAGTTCATTGCGATTGAAGCGAATTTGCATTGCTGGCAACCTTTTTTTTTTTTTTTTATAAAGGACTGGCATAGTAAGATGAAGTGACATGGGGTCCTGGCTTTTACAGAGCTCTGATTAACCTGTGCTCCATGGCTTCCCGGCTACAGGGGTTTGGGGTATCCTGTGCAGTGCAGCTCCTGAATCCTGTGGTGCTGTAAGCATATGGTGCTGGATCTGGCACTGCATAGTAGCACTACTGTTGCCAGCTCAACTAAGACTGGAGTGGAGCAAAAGTTGTACCAGCACAGCCCAGTACCCTGCACAGAAGCACTATTGGTATCTGCAGGGAACATGCTATCTTGAGGAGTTTACAATAGTGTAAATATATCACTATATCCAGATTTTTCTGGAAAGCTGAAAATGTTTTACCCCGCACAGCAATGATTGTTGCTATGGAAGAAGCCCACTTTTTTTTTTGATACATCAGGTTAAGCAGCTTCATGGTTTAATAAGAATGAGAAATACTGTTTAAATCATTGGCTAGAATATTGCACCTGATATTACTAGAAGACGTTGATTTTCTATTTCTTTTTTTTTGGTACCCCAGTCGCCAGGTTTGAGTAGGTGTTTTTTTTTCATTGTGAAACAATGCTATTTCACATTATAATTAATATATTGTGCGTGGTTTGGATGGTAAAATATATATTATTACATTATATTTATTTCATTTCTTTAGAATAGCTATTCAACTAAGTGGAATGCAATTTTTCACATATTGAAACAATATTAGCCTGTTTATAATTTGTTTGCAGGAGATACATGTTAAACCAGATACAGTGAGGTATCTACAAGTGTATCATTTTGCTCAGGATATACACTCCTGTTATTCTTTTTATTCACAAGGTGTTAGTATATTTATAAGCAGGATGCAAGTTAGAGAGAAAAGATATTCTTGTTTCTCTAAAGTACATGCGACTTTGTCAAGGATAGATTTATCAGTTGGCTCTCCTAATATTATACCACTATTTCATAACATTATATATAGGGTTAGGGGACATTTTGATAATTGTCCTTTACTTTTACAATTTAAAAGTAAAAATAGGATATGCTTCTTCTTTGACTAAACCCTTATTTGTTAAGATTGCTACTTGAGTCTTCTTTTATTCATGAGTACTCTTTTTATTCATAATCTAAATTATTTTTTATAGTTGGAATAACTCTACGGCCTCCTCACTGACAGTCTGGGGCTCTTTAAAAGTGTATTTCTGAGGGCTACTTTTGAAACACGTTTCAGCTGTTAAAGCAAATATGAAGGAAGGGGAGAGAAATTTGATGGTACAAATGAATAGAGTGGAAGATGAATATATTATTAATTCTTCTATTATTAATTCTATTATTAATTCTTCTATTATTTCTCTGAAGAATTGGGAATTAGCACATGATCTAGTGAAAACAAATGTATTGAGAAGGCAGAACAGTTTTTTTGTTCAAAGTAGCATTACTTTGAAGAGGGAGCTATAGTAGCACGTTTATTAGCAACTATACTGTGTGCTCAGCAGCCATCTGCATAGTTAGAGGCAAAAGTAAATTAAATGGACATAGCAGTCTATTCTACCTTTGATATAGTTGATATATTCTATTGATTCTATAGTAAATTATATACCTCTAAAAGAGCATACTCAGATGAACAACAGATAATTATCAGTTTTTGTGTTGGGAAGTATAGATTATTTGGATTCTCCTTCTGAATTGAAAGAGTGTTGGAAATACTTCCCCTTTTGGGCCCGAGGGTATGGTCTCCCGGCAGAGGTATATAAGACTTATAAAGTAGATCTCTTACCATCATTATTACACAATAAATGTATCTTTTGAACCCAATAAGCCCACTTCCTCAGGTTCTATGAAAATAGTGTGGTGTAGATAGGCTGAGTGATTGCACCAAGTATGTAAGGACCACCTCCTCACTAAACTTACAACTTGTAACACTAATTATAGACTTGATTTGGATTTCTCCTCTGTTCAATTACTTTCCATTTCAGTAATTGATAAAAATAAATGATTAACACTTCTATTTCTGAAAGCTTTCTTAATTTACTGCATTTTTTGACACCTTCCTAAAATGTTTGCACAGTAGCATAGGTCTCACTTATATGCCATTATAGTAACAGCAAATGTATTATTTTTACTATATAATTAAGACCTACATTGTTTTTTTGTGGAAGAGGAAGGCTTTCTCTTAGTGATATTGTCTTCCAAGAATTTTATAATTTTCTCTATTTTTAAAGGATTTTTAATGGTTAAACAATCAAGATCCTTTGTTAAAACTGTCTGTGAACTCCAAGGGAAACTATGTGATAACTGTAGCTGTGACTGCCAGAAATCCCAGAAATATGGGTCCACTAAACCAATCAGCAAAAGGAGTTTAGTCCATATAGTACCCCTTCTACCAAAACAATATTGAATACAAGCACTGTCTTTATCTAAGGTGTACCAAATACACCATCAAAAGTCAGGCAACTCCAGAAAGAAAAAGATTATCTAGATTATCACAGTACATGATTAAAGTATACTTGAAGTCACAATTTTATGGGGTTTTTTTTAATGGCACAGGGAAAGGGTTATAATCCCTGCCCAACTGTGTCTCATTGTGCAGATTTTCCTTCACTTCCTGTTCTGTAGACCCAACAGGAAGTGAGAATACATCTTTAATGTGAGGAAAATCAGTTCCTAACAAGTTGTCACCTAAACAGGTATCCCACTCAGAAGACCCCTCCTTTCCTATTCTAGTGACAACTGGTGACCATTATGGATTTTTCGTTACCTTCCATCCCAGTGAATGTGCCTAAGACTGTGTTTCTCAACTACAGTCCTGAAGGCGCCCCAACAGGTCATGTTTTCAGGCTTTCCATTATTTTGCACAGGTGATTGGATCAGTTTCACTGCCTTAGTAATTACCACAGCCGTTTCAGCTGAGGGAAATCCTGAAAACATGACCTGTTGGTGCCCCTTGAGGACTGGAGTTGAGAAACACTGGCCTAGGACAAATAGAGAGAATGGAGTAGCAGACAGCAATAAGCATCTAACCAAAATTTTAAAAAAACGTGCTGACTCTAGATGCACTTTGTTTTAATCTTTTATTGGGTATTTCATTTCTGCTCCCAGATAACAAGTTACCCCAGCAAATCACACTGAGGAAAAGCCTCACAAGCATGATCATTGCAACATGTTCAGATTAGGGCTTGAGTAGATGGGCTTTAGACTTTTAGGTGTCTCTGAGATGTTTGACTCATGTTTGAGGTATTCTTTGTTTTTAGATGCTTAATGAGTTGTTTCATACTACATATGGGTCTAATCAAGCTGCTTCAAGGTGCTTTTGCATTTACCTTGGCTTGTATAGGGAAGAAAAGCAGGTCAATTGCAAACAGAAGTTCTTGTACATGGGCCTTTATGCTAACTGGAGCCTTGAAACTGCATAAGATATTAGCTAGGTAGGGAAAGGCCTCAGGAATTTGGAAAGTAATTAGGAAAGGTCCCCAGGAATTTGGGCATGGAAGCTGATTTGACTGTTGCAAACCCTTTAAAGCGCGATTCACAGGTTTTATTCTCAAACGTCAGCTTCCATGTATTTACTCTTTTATGTCCAAATCTTCATTTGCACATTATTCCATGAGCCATAACAGCTCTCATGAGATGCAGCTGTCCTTCACGACATTCCATATATTATTGTCTGCTGCTACGAGTTCTCTTGCTATGATTCTCATCACTCATTTTCTTATTGGGGCAAGTTCAAATACTTTAAATATTACCAATAAATATAAACAGCCTCATGCACACAGGACATTTTGCTCTCCTAGAAGCCTTTCCTCCTGGCAGCATAGTTTTTGCAGAAAAAAAACGCCTGATGCTTGTAAAAGTGTCTAACGCCTTTGAAAGTGTTTAGGCATGTTTACAGGTTTCGCTTGGGTTTTAATTTCATTGTCAAGAATAATAATTTATTCTGACCATTGACATGAATTAACACTCAACCACTAAACGCAGCTAGTGTTAACAAGCATTTAGACAAGTTTACAAGTGTCAAACGTTTTTTTGCCAAAACTCTGATGCTCCTGGAAGCACTGGCAGAGGGTTTTTTTTCCTGCCTCTAAACTCTCCTGCCACTAAACGCTGCTAAAAGCTTATGTGTGCATGGACACATAGGCTAACACGCAGGGGAGTTTAGAGGCAGGGAAAAAAACACCAGATGCCCCAAGGAGCAGCGATAAAAACATCCAGTGTGCATGAGGCCTTATAATTCAAAACATGTTACATTATTTTAATTTATTTTGTGTCCTGGAATTGCATTAAGAAAAAAACATACACACAAAATCAGACTAAATTTAAGTTTACCGTCTCCATTGACATCAATTTTTTTGAACAACAAGGCTGTGAATTCTTCAGGGTTCATACCCTGGTGACCATTTATAGCTTGAACAGCCTATAAAAACAAAATAACATATGTTTTATTTAAGTTAAGTTATTTAAACTGTTCTTTCAGTAATCAATAACTAAACAGTGTTTGTAATCCTGGAATTCATGTACTTTTGGATGGTAGGACCAATTCATGATAAAATTAGGTCCAAGCAATGATACTACTTGGGGTGCTATAAAGCAAACTCTGTAGAATTCTTCTCTTACTGAAATTCTTGAAAGCACATTATTCAATTAGAGCTCAGATTTTGAGCTGTATCCATAATTTGTGTTAACAGTAGGAACAAAGCATTCCAACTGCTTGTAGACCAAGGGCATACTCGAGTAAGCTATGTATAGTGAGGGAAAAAAATACTTGATCCCCTGCTGATCTTGTACATTTGCCCACTGACAAAGAAATGATTAGTCTATAATTTTAATGGTAGGTTTATTTTAACAGTGAGAGACAGAATAACAACGAAAATATACAGAATAACGCATTTCAAAAAAGTTATACTCTATATACTCGTGTATAAGTCGACCCGTGTACAAGCCGACCCCCTACTTTTGCCTAAAAAATATGGGAAAACTTATTGACCCGCGTATAAGCCTAGGGTGGGAAATGCAGCAGCCAGAACACAGGGACAGGGAGCCAGAACACAGGGATATTAGCCAGGACACAGGGATATTAGCCAGGACACAGAGATATTAGCCAGGACACAGGGATTTTAGCCAGGACACAGAGACTGTAGCCAGAACACATAAGGGATGAGTAAGGTAGTTTCACATTAAACAGAGCTGTGCTGCTTCTAAGAGCCGTTCTGTGCATGTAACTGTGACTAATCACATTGGAATGTAGAGAATGCTGAGAGAGAGCTGCAGCTCTTCACTGAGATCAGGAGGTGGGCAGGACTGAACAGCTAACATCAGCTTGTCCCGCCCACCTGCCGACATCAAGCTGAAAATCTGACACTTCTCTCAGCATTCTCTACATTCCAATGTGTTTAGTCACAGTTACAAGCACAGAATGGCTCTTAGAAGCAGCACGGCTCTGTTTAATGTGAAACTACTGATCACCCACAGACACTGACTCGGGTATAAGCCGAGGGGGGTCTTTTTCAGCACAAAAAATGTGCTGAAAACTCGGCTTATTCCCGAGTATATACGGTAAATTGATTTTCATTTTAATGAGTGAAATGAAGGGAGTGCTCCTAATCTCAGTTTGTTACCTGTATAAAAGACACCTGTCCACAGAAGCAATCATTCAATCATATTCCAATCTCTCCACCATGGCCAAGACCAAAAAGCTGTCCAAGGATGTCAGGGACAAGATTTTAGACCTACACAAGGCTGGAATGGGCTACTAGACCAACGTCAAGCAGCTTGGGGAGAGGGCGACAGTTGGTGCGATTATTTGCAAATGGATGAAACACAAAAAAACTGTCAATCTCCCTCGATCTGGGGCTGTATGCAAGATATTGCCGCGTGGAGTTTTAATGATCCTAAAAACAGTGAGGAATCAGCCCAGAACTACACGGCAGAATCTTGTCAATGTTCTCAAGGCAGTTGGGACCATAGTCACCAAGAAAACAATTGGTAACACACTACACCGTGAAGGACTGAAATCCTGTAGTGCCCACAAGGTCTCCCTGCTCAAGAAAGCACATGTACAGGCCCATCTGAAGTTTGCTAATGAACATATGAATGATTCAGAGAAGGACTGGGTGAAAGTGTTGTGGTCAGATGAGACCAAGATTGAGCTCTTTGCCCTCAACTCAACTCGCTATGTTTGCAGGAGGAGGAATGCTGCCTATGACTCCAAGAACACATCCCTACGATGAAACATGGAGGTGGAAACATTATGCTTTGGGGTTGTTTTTCTGCTAAGGGGACAGAACAGCTTCACCATATCAAAGGGACAATGGACGGGCCATGTACCGTCAAATCTTGGGTGAGAACCTCCTTCCCTCAGCCAGGGCATTGAAAATGGGTCGTGGATGGGTCTTCCAGCATGACAATGACCCAAAACACACAGCCAAAGCAACAAAGGAGTGGCTCAAGAAGAAGCACATTAAGGTCCTGGAGTGCCCTAGCCAGTCTCCAGACCTTAATCCCATAGAAAATATGTGGAGGGAGCTGAAGGTTCGAGTTACCAAACGTCACCCTCAAAACCTTAATTACTTGGAGAGGATCTGCAAAGAAGAGTGGGACAAAATCCCTCCCGAGATGTGTGCAAACCTGGTGGCCAACTACAAGAAACCTCTGACGTCTGTGATTGCCAACAAGTGTTTTGCCACCAAGTACGAAGTCATGTTTTGCAAAGGGGTCAAATACTTATTTCGCTTATTAAAATGCAAATCAATTTATAACCTTTTTGAAATGGGTTTTTCTGTTTTTTGTTTTTGTTGTTATTCTGTCTCCCACTGGTAAAATAAACCTACCATTAAAACTATAGACTCATCATTTCTTTGTCAGGCAAACATACAAAATCAGCAAGGGAGCAAAATACTTTTTTCCCTCACTGTAGGGTTCCAGTTAACTTCTTTAGGCATACCCTTTATATCCTATAGCAATATTCTCTATCTACCCATAGAAAGCTCCTGGAACCGACTGCTACTTTGCCTATCAATAATGGGTTGTGAATATCACTGATAGAAGCATTATAAAAATATGATTAAGTTATTTAAAAACAAAATAAGTGTTTTTAAAATAAAACTCTAAAAATAGTTGATAAGGGAGGAATAAGTAGCCTAACTATCAAATGCATAGGATTAAATAATAGGAAATCAAAAGTAAAAATACATTTATTATGTGTTTGTACTGTTTGTATTGGAAACATAGTTTTAGTTTAGTGCTAAACAAGACAAATCACATAATGACATGTACAATTTGTATTTACAGTAAAAGAATTGTTTTAAAATTTTCACTGGTTAATTTGTAAAGAAAACCTTTTTTAAAGGTCAAATAGTAGTAGTTAGTATTAAAAAATGCTTCTTTAGCCCTGTAAATGCACTCCCCTCCCCTCCATTGCTCCTGCTGTATGAATATGTCCCATGTAAGTCTATGGAACTTGTGTGCTTTACGAGCAGATTTTTATTGTCCATACTGTAGACAACATGAGAGGCCGCTGCCATCAGCAAAGGTTAAATCAGAGTTCCGGCCGAAATATGACTTTTAAGATAAAAATACACCTAGAATACTCATGTAACAAAGGTATGCTGTAAACTATACCCAGTTTTCTATTTGTGCTGCATAGCGCGGCCATCTACAGTGTGGGCTTCTAAAGCCATAGTGTCCTTCTTGGATTCCGTGCATGCTGGCTACCTGCCGATCTCATGCATGTCCAGTGCAGTGCGGTGCAATCTTGGTCACCTTGATACGGCATGGCTCCAATAACACTTAACATTGGCTTCTATGAAAAATCTTGGTCAGCTTGACATGGCACTGAAGCAGTGCCATGTCAAGCCGACCAATATTTTCCATAGCTGCCAGTGTTACGTATTACTGGTGCTGTGCCATGTCAAATTGACCAAGATTTTCCATAGACGCCAATGTTAAATATTACGGGAGCAGTGCTATGTCAAGAGGACCAAAATCTCCCAGGATCCAAGCCGGAAATCACTATGGCGCCGCGGCCCCTAAAGAAGTAAGTGAAGTTAGATATAGGCATAAATCAGGTAAGTGAACAGAAAAAAAAATGCCAATTCATTTTAAGGGTGCACATTTGTGTTGTATGGTGAGGAGTGAAAAATGTGGGTGGAACTCCGCTTTAAGCTGGCTTTGCTATGGAACTACATTAAATTTTTTTCATTTTTATAACTCTCATTCAATTCCCTAATTGTTAATGGGGTCAATTTGATGTTTGTTTCAACCTCAGTGATGAGAAAATTCAAAGGTGCAGGATGAAAAAATTTTCTCGACCAAACTGATTTCTTCAAAATCTACTAGTGCATGGCCAGCTGAAGTGATTAAGGATAAGCAGATACTACCCTTCATAAAAATTCAGTGCAAAGCACACATTTTTCAGATTGTGGAATACAACACTAGTTAGCATGTGATCTCTAAAGAGCTTTCTAAATTAGGAGAATATTTTTTACATTATTTCACACAATATACAGTGACATTTTTGACCACTTCTCCATGCAAAAGTTCTTCAATTGTAAGATGTTTGTGGGTTTCCTTGCATGAACTGCCCATTTTAAAATCTCCATACACAATTTCAATGGGAATCAAATCAGGGTATTCACTAGACCGGTCCAAAATACATTATACTGCGCATGGGTGAATATATAACAACCATATAAAGCAGTGGTTCTCAAACTTACAAGTGCCGTGACTAGAGTTGAGCGAACCCGGACTGTAAAGTTTGGGTCCATACCGGACTTTGGGGTGTCCGTGCCCTGAACCCGGACATTTGCAAAAAAAGTCTGGGTTTGGTATTCAGGTATTTTGTGCGCCTTTTCTATAGCTGCAGGGCCGCCAATCAAGAAGCGTTTTACTTGTTTGCCCATAGAAGCCATCACAGCCATGCCTACTAATGGCATGGCTGTGATTGGCCAGTGCATCATGTGACCCAGACTATTTTTGGCACCTTTTCTATAGCTACAGGGCAGCCAATCAACAAGCGTTTCATTAGTTTGCTTTTAGAAGCCATCACAGCCATGCCTACTAATGGCATGGCTGTGATAGGCTAGTGCATCATGTGACCCAGCCTCTATATGAGCTGGAGTCACGTATGCCGCGTGTCACATCGTGTCAGGCTAGTGTAGGGAGAGCATGCTGCCGGCGCTGTGAGGGACAGATTGCCCATCTAATATGATCTCATCCTGCATTACAGACAGATTCCTGGCAGTGCTGTGAGGGCAAAGCTTAGTGTTCTAAAACAATATGATACTGGACTAGGTAGAGTATACTAGTGCTGTGAGGGATAGATTACCGATCTAATATCATCTCATCCTGTATTACAGAAAGGTTCCTGGCGGTGCTGTGAGGGCAAAGCTTAGTGTTCTAAAACAATCTGATACTGGACTAGGTACAGTTTACTGGTGCTGTGAGGGACAGATTATTGTTCTAAAATCATCTCATCCTGTGTTACAGAAAGGTTCCTGGCAGTGCTGTGAGGGGAAAGCTTAGCGTTCTAAAACCGTCTGATACTGGATTAGGTACAGTCTACTGGTGCTGTGAGGGACAGATTATTGTTCTAAAATCATCTCCTAGTTCTATAGTGAGAGGTTTCTGCTGGTGCTGTAAGGGACAGATTAATATTCTAGAATCATCTCCTAGTTCTATAGGGAGAGGTTCCTGCTGGTGCTGTGAGGGACAGATTATTGTTCTAAAATCATCTACTATTTTTATAGGGAGAGGTTCCTGCTGGTGCTGTAAGGGACAGATTATTGTTCTAAAATCATTTCCTAGTTCTATAGGGAGAGGTTCCTGCTGGTGCTGTGAGGGAGAGATTATTGTTCTAAAATCATCTCCTAGTTCAATAGGGAGAGGTTCCTGCTGGTGCTGTAAGGGACAGATTATTGTTCTAAAATCATCACATACTGCTATAGGGAGAGGTTCCTGCTGGTGCTGTGAGGGACAGATTATTGTTCTAAAATCCTCTCCTAGTTCAATAGGGAGAGGTTCCTGCTGGTGCTGTAAGGGACAGATTATTGTTCTAAAATCAGGACATACTGCTATAGGGAGAGGTTCCTGCTGGTGCTGTAAGGGACAGATTATTGTTCTAAAATCATTTCCTAGTTCTATAGGGAGAGGTTCCTACTGGTGCTGTGAGGGACAGATTATTGTTCTAAAATCATCTCCTAGTTCTATAGAGAGAGGTTCCTGCTGGTGCTGTGAGGGACAGGTTATTGTTCTAAACTCATCTCCTAGTGCTATAGGGAGAGGTTCCTGCTGGTGCTATGAGGGACAGATTATTGTTCTAAAATCATCTCCTACTGCTATAAGGAGAGGTTCCTGCTGGTGCTGTAAGGGACAGATTATTGTTTTAAAATCATCTCCTAGTTCTATAGGGAGATGTTTCTGCTGGTGCTGTAAGGGACAGATTATTGTGCTAAAATCATCACATACTGCTATAGGGAGAGGATCCTGCTGGTGCTGTGAGGGACAGATTATTGTTCTAAAATCATCTCCTAGTGCTATAGGGAGAGGTTCCTACTGGTGCTGTAATGGACAGATTATTGTTCTAAAATCATCACATACTGCTATAGGGAGAGGTTCCTGCTGGTGCTGCGAGGGACAGATTATTCTAAAATCATCTCCTAGTTCTATAGGGAGAGGTTCCTGCTGGTGCTGTAAGGGACAGATTATTGTTCTAAAATAATCACATACTGCTAGAGGGAGAGGTTCCTGCTGCTCCTGTGAGGGACAGATTATTGATCTAAAATCATATCATACTGGTGTAGGAAGAGGTTCCTGCTGTTGGTGTGAGCGGTGCATTTCTTGCCCAAAAATAAAAAGTGCGTCTACGTTGTTGTTTTCCAAAACAAAAGAAGAATTTATTATTCTTTTTTTTTGTATTAATAAATAGTGCTACCTAGTACATTTGCGGCCAGAATGAGGAGAGCGTCAAATAAGGGACATGGTCGTGGTGCTGCTAGTGTTGTTGGTGTTGGTGAAGCTCCTGTTGCAAGGAGAGGACTTGGTCGATTTGTGCCAGCTACACGCACAAGTGAAACACCTTCAGGTGCGAGTAGCCGACAGAACCTTTAACGTTATATGGTAGGCCCGAATGCCGCTCAACGAATGGTGAGGCCAGAACAAGTACAGGCGATAGTAGATTGGGTGGCTGACAATGCCTCCAGTTCCTTCACATTGTCTCCCACCCAGTTCCTTGCTGAAAGCTTCAGAGTTGGCACCTGAACCCCATGGCCATCTGTCGTTCAACTCAGCCCCTTGTAAATCAGCCAAGCAGTTTGAGCCCCAAGTCATGCAACAGTCTCTTATGCTTTTGGATGACTCTCCTGGTGTGCTTTCCGTGGGCCATCCACATAGCCCTGCCCCAGAAGTGGAAGACATTGAGTGCACCGATGCCCAACCACTTCTGTTGCAGGATGAGGACATGGAAACACCAGAGCAGCACATCTCTGATGATGACGAAACACAGGTGCCAACTGCTGCAGCTTTCCACAGTGTGCAGACTGACAAGGAGGGCAGTGATGAAGGGTGGGTGGAAGATGATGTGGAGGAGGAGGATGATGAAGTCCTAGACACCACATGGAATGTGGGTCATGCGAGTGACGTGTGCAGTTTGGAGGAAGAGGTGGTGGTCGCACAGAGGCACCAGCACAGAAAAAGAGGAAGCAGGTTGCAAAAGCGGAGCGAGCTTCCCATAGACAGTACGCCTGCTACTACCCACCGCACCCAGGGACCTAGCACACCAAAGGCAGCTCAAAGGCATTCCCCTGTGTGGCAGTTCTTCAGACAATGTGCTGATGACAAGACACGAGTGGTTTGCACGCTGTGCAATGAGAGCCTGAAGCGAGGCATAAATGTTCTAAAGCACTTGCTGCAGTGGAATAAGTCTCGGCCTCCTCCTGCTTCCTCTTCTGCTGCTGCCTCGGCCTCTTCCTCCACCTCTACAGTGCCTGTGTCACCTGCCACCCAGCAAACAGAGCATGTGACAGCAACACCACCATGTCCGCCACTGTCCCCAAGCATTTCCACACGGTCCCATGGAAGCTTACAGCTCTCCATCTCCCAAACACTGGAGAGAAAGAGGAAGTACCCCCCTACCAACCTGCGATCCCTGGCCCTGAATGCCAGCATTTCAAAATTCCTGGCCTTTGAAATGCTGTCATTCCGTCTGGTGGACACAGACAGTTTTAAAAACCTGATGACGGTGGCTGTCCCACAGTACGTGGTTCCCAGCCGCCACTACTTTTCCAGGTCAGCCATCCCTTCCCTGCACAAACAAGTCGGGGTCGAGATCAAGTGTGCACTGCGCAACGCCATCT
>BLSH010405760.1:625261-644695 GCA_018402905.1 Glandirana rugosa
CTATGAAAAAGTCGGTAGAAAACGATGAACCAAAAACTATAACCAAGTAGCAAAAGATGGCTGAAAAAGTATCTGAAAAATAAAGAATAATAAGCATATTGGAATGAAAACTCTATACCAAGTGCTGCAGTGCAAGAAGCCCATAAAGTGGCTTCAAGCGTGTATACATGCCCAAATTATAGAGACAAAGGACTAGGCCAGTGGGCGAGTATAAAAATCATGGGCTTGGTTCAAAGTTGTGGAGATAGGAGAGTCACAGACCTGGATGGCAATATGCTGTATAGCCCAGGGACTGGGTGGGATCCCTTTTGGACCCATCACCAAATAGATGGTGCATCTAGTCCCCTGGGTTCTTTTTGGCCATTTCTTGGCAGATTAGTGGTCTCTTTTATTGCAATTGTTTTTTCATGTGTATGTACTGTGGGTATTATATGTCTGTTTTCATTTGATTACTGTCCATATATCTACTTTCGAACCATCTTTTTGTCCGGATGGTCTGTTTTTAAACATACTAATAAATGTTATTTTTTATGTATATGATTCTTTCTTGGTGAGTTGGTCTTCCCACCTAAAAGTCCCAGTGGGGGTTTTTCCTTGTGCTTCTACATTTGTTGTTCGGGGTGGCGATAGAACCGCTCCAATTTTTATGTCTTGAAATACACTTGACTGCCTAAGAAATATTTATTCTACATATTCTTGGAAAGAAGAACAGTTCATATATTCCCCATTTTTTATATACATGTTGCAGTTATGTTAGAATAAATGATTTCCCATTCTTAATATTTTTATTTGGTTTTTGCCATGCTGCTAAGCTAGTAAGTGAGTTTATGTCTTATGAAATAATGCTACTGGCTAAGAGTAAGTTGTGGAACTCCTTTTTTAGTTTTTGAATGGCATTAAAAAGGGGCAGAGTCACTCTTAGGGTTTTCTTTCAAAATGTTTTGGTTATTAATCACTTGACCTCTAGAAGATTTACCCCCCCTTCATGACCAGGCCATTTTTCTGTGATACGGCACTGCATTACTTTAACTGACAATTGCAGTCATGTGACATTGTACCCAAATAAAATGTATATCCTTTTTCCCACAAACAGACCTTTCTTTTGGTGGTATTTGATCACCTATGTGGTTTTTATTTTTGCACGCTATAAATAAAGAAAGAACAACAATGCTGAGGAAAGAAAAAAAAAGATTTTGTACTTTCTGATATAAAACATATCCAATAAAAAAACAAAAAACAAAAAAAAAACAAATTTCTTCATCAATTTAGGCCAATACGTATTCTGCTACATATTTTTGGTAAAAAGTCCCAGTAAGAGTATATTGATTGGTTTGCGCAAAATTTACAGTGTCTACAAACTATGGGATATTTTTATATATTATGTTCAATAGTAATGGTGGCGATCAGCGACTTATAATGGGATTGAGATATTGCGGAGGACAGTCGGACGCTAAATTACACTTTTGACACTTTTTTGGGACCAGTGACACTAATACAGAGATCAGTGCTAAAAAATATGCACTGTCACTGTACTAATGACACTGGCTGGGAAGGGATTAAACATCACGGGCAATCAAAGGGTTAACTGTGTGCTTTTCCCTTCCTAGGGGCAAATTTCCTCTCACTTCCTTTTGTCTCCCTCCATTTGTAAGTATAAGTCGTATGTAAAAGAAGGAGTTTCATTGAACCCTCATAATTATTACTCTCACTGCAATTTCAGGGCTAACAAGTCACCTATATGAAAGAACGCCCACAGGGATTTGGCGCAGCACAGAGTTCCCACAGTATAGGAAGGTATGCAAACGAGTATGAAAAAGTATACAATTTATTGGATCAAAGTTAAAATTGTCACATGACAAATGGACTAATTGCCATATACAACCATACAAATAAAACCAAGTGGATACAAAGATAGCAGTGTGGAAGCTTGCAAACCCTCAATAGGAAGGTATCCTGGTAATGAAGATTTGGCTTCCTCTCCAACATGTTTCAAAGTTCTTTTGGTTATGTAACAAACTTCTTCCTCAGGGAGAAAAAAATCACTGTATAGCTTTGCTTCCCAATGATTTGGACAATTGATACTGCTTGATATACAGACCTTTGGCCGTGGCTGCACGGAACGCCAGTATTGCTGTGGCCCCCAGCCATATCCATCCATAACTGCTTTGCACTAGCATATTACTTCATAATATAGCTATTCGCCTTGTCCTTGGGTTGACTTTGTGTCCTGCCATTGACTCTTGTGGGAGACTTGTGCGGACGTGCTGGGAGGACGCGGCAGGGCAGGCCACTGTTGGTTTTTTGCCTTCCCCCACCATGTATGGAGGGCTCCTTTACCTGACGCTGATATAGTGTCTTCGGGCCATTTCTCTTGCTGGGTTTTGTTTGGTACACACCAGACTTACAGCCTTACTTTGGCTGGTGTACGTTTTGTCCAAATCATTGGGAAGCAAAGCTATACAGTGATTTTTTTCTCCCTGAGGAAGAAGTTTGTTACATAACAAAAAGAATTTCGAAACATGTTGGAGAGGAAGCCAAATCTTCATTACCAGGATACCTTCCTATTGAGGGTTTGCAAGCTTCCACACTGCTATCTTTGTATCCACTTGGTTTTATTTGTATGGTTGTATATGGCAATTAGTCCATTTGTCATGTGACAATTTTAACTTTGATCCAATAAATTGTATACTTTTTCATACTCGTTTGCATACCTTCCTATACTGTGGGAACTCTGTGCTGCGCCAAATCCCTGTGGGCCTTCCTCCTTGCAAATTCGTAATTGGGGAGGCAGCACTGTGTTCCCGACTACTTTAGTCGAGAGACATTATAGGCCCCATCCCCCCTCTTTTTCCTATATGAAAGAACGGGCAATGGGCAGGTGACAGGTCTTCTTTATGAAGACATCTGGGTCTATTAGACTTTATACTGTTGAAATCTTTTGCAACAAATGGTTTTCAACTTTATTTTACTTTTATCAGTTTTTATGTTTAGAGACTTGTATATTTTTTGATCAAATACAATGTTTAAATATATCTATTTGAATTATTCATCAGGTGTTTTTCACGGTCTGTCTTTGCCATCTGTTGAGTGATCTGGATTAAACTGTACTTTTATGAGGTACTTTTATGCTAATTAGACCTCATTTTCCTTTTTTAATCTTTGACTGCAATATGCAATGTGATGGTTTTAAAACAATCTTTTTAAAAATTAGGTTAGATTTCAAAGCCTTTTTAACAGCTCTATAAAAGGTATGTTTTAAACAAGAAAACCTAAAATCATAAGGTGATCTTTTATTTGATATATACAAATAAAACATCAAATCTAGGACATTAAAAACCTTTTTAGACAAACATTTCTGACAATCCATTACAAGTGTATTAATACTGTGACTGCCATTTACATAAAACATTATAATACTAATTCATAATACTTTACTTATGCGCACATGAAAAATGAATAAACAAATGTTCAGTAGAAAATACAGCTCAGACCAAAAACTTTTGAAACATTTTTGTTACTAATGAATTCTGAATTGAACATTTTTTTTCTCAGTGATGCACAGTGGCATCATGTGTTAGCACAGCACAGAGCACTTATACTACTAGTTTGCAGTTCCCCCTGCAGAATTACCCCTTCCTCACATTTTTGGACTGATTTTTCGGACTGTTGATCCTGTATGCCATCAGTGGTTTCTTAAACCATAAAGCCAATGTGTAAGAAGATGTGTAAAGCTGAATATTCTTGGCACTAAGCCAGATTGTATCAAGTGATCAAGTGGATGACCTAAATACCTCTTGTGTGTCTTATATAATTTGACTTTAAACAAATTGGTAGAAAACCATTAAGTGAAATTTAAAGGAGTTGAAAGCTTTTATGAACTCTTAAGTTAGAAAATGGGCAAACTTGGCCGAGTACAGCAAGGCAGTCTAGTTATTTTGACAATATAAAATAAAGTTAGGAGTTCCAAGATCTTGTTGACCCTTTCAGTCTGCGGCGATCATCTGATGTTAACTGGATGAATAAAGCTCAAGCAGATGAGAGAAGTAAATTATACTTCCAAGATTTTTAGCCTTTACTAAGGCTGATGGAAGACCACAAAACACGTGTAGTGCATCCCCAAAGGAGCTACTGAATACAATCCTATTTCCCCACTTAGAGCACACACAGCGAGGCACACATTCTTCCACTGGTTCACATAAGTCTAGGTTTAGTCCTTTTATGGTTTTTATTGGGAACGATGAACTGGGATAGGAGAGGGAGCATCGGATAACCCGAAACTGTAGAACTGGATAACTTGAGGACTCCTGAATTTCTGGCTGCACACCACAACTGCTTCTAAATGTCCCACAGGATTTCTATGTTGTTAGCACCTGTACTCCTTCCAGCATTAAAAGCTACACACAGTCCCTTTTCATTAGCACAGGGGTCATCTACTCACATAGACACAGGATCATTGCTTGTCTCCTGCCGATATCCACCAGGCTCTTCCTAGTGAGGGAGATGTAGACTCACACCACCATAGGACAGCTGGACTCTAACCACCAACGTCCTCCTGGCTCTTTCCTGTGAGCTCTTCCAGACCCATCTTAATCTCTGGACGTGGGTTTGCAAATATGCCCCCCAGATAAGTGTAGCTAGGACCTTGGTGTCTTCCTCAGGGCTTTCTCCAGGATCCTGTACCAGGGGTATCCTCCAGCAAGTCTGGACCCAAGAACACTGACCTGCTGCTCTGGGCCAACCTCCAAAGGGATTGGCTGGAGTCCTATAAATATTCAGGGTGTCTACTCTGTTCATCCTCCCACTGTACTTCTAGAATCCTCTAAAAGACAGAGGGAAGTAACAGAGCAGCTCTAAATAATTAACCCCTGCTCCATTGATTACAGGGGAGCCAAAATAAACTTACCTAGCAGCCAGCTCTACCCTAGGAGGGTGCTACACAAGTACATTTAAAGAAATGGTACATAAAAAACTATAAGATAGCAGTAGGCCTATAATAAAAATTCAATTGAGGTGTGTGAACAACTGGAGATAATTAGGGAACCTGTGAGAGAAGCTTATTCTGAGATAAAGAATTCAGGCTGTGTCACTGCAGTTTATTACAAAACAAATCCACCAACAGCTATAGTGGTAACTGGTTTCATGGCATCTGTGACATTCTTTAGCTATGATTCTCATGTAAAGACCTTGTGACATAAATAAAGAGATAGGCTTGCCTGCTGACCAAATTCTTTGTGCTAAAAACTGGGACAATGCTTTGATAATCTTTGCAGGGCACTATGTCAGTAGAAAATTAAAGCCTCTGCCCAGGTTGGCAATTCATAAAGATGATTTGTTTATTAGGTGCCACATTCTGTAAAAATTGGACATATGTCCAATATTGTAAGTTCATATAAAGTTATGCCACACCTAGTAAACAAAGATTTTTACGCTCCCGACAAGGAACTACCCTTTTTTTTTCGCATTCCCCTTTGAAGCACTCTCTTTTCTTAAACTGTATACACACATTTTCCCCTGAGGTCTTTGGTTTGGTCACATGATGTCATTGGTCTCTCTTTCTTCATCCGGCGGTCCAGGTCAATGCTCTGCTGTATGCCCAGAACAGCTTAGTTATGTACCCCCATGGAATAAGTCCATGATGCCCTCGGCTCACAGGTAGAGGATTGAATAATAACCATGCATTGCAGATTGGTGGGTCTACAGGAGATGGAAATGGGGAAGAGTACTGCAATGGGAGCTACATGAAATTCCATGATATTCTACCATTTTTCTGCCATATCCAATTAAAAAATGACTAAATTAATACTTTTCCATCTACAGCATTCCTGGTTGATTCCAGATTATCAAGATGTTTATCATAATGCTGAGCCTGAACATCTATGAAGTGTTACTGTAGTGGATCTAAAGTAGTATATACACATACATTTTTTTTAGTGCAAAAACACTGACAGATCCACGTATCCACACAAGCATTGCGGATGCAAAGGTCTCCCCCACTACGCTATTGTATTCTGATAGTGGGACCTCCCCCCTTCTCTGTCAGAATACAGTGATCAGCTGATCTAGGGCTGGTTTTCCAGCAGGACTGCTAAATAGAAGCTGATTTAAATGACAGGACTATGCAGGTACTGAAACTTGGCTAGTTCCTGCCGAACCGGCTGAATTTCAACACATGTACATGTACATGTTACAGCTTAAATCTATCAGTGTTTATTACATTATCATGATCTTCAGAAACCTCCCTACCTGGTCCAAGAAGTTGATTTTGCTGTAAAGTTGCATCATCTTAGAACAAATATGTTCTTAATATTTGTATTGACCTTCATTAACATCAACTTCTTTGCCTAGTTTAGGATGTTAATAATACTAATACTGATAACTGACAAACAAACTTATACTGCCTTGAAAAAGTATTCATACCCCTTGAAATTTTCCACATATTGTCATGTTACAACAAAAATGTATTTTATTGGGAATTCATGTGATAGACCAGGGATATGCAATTAGCGGACCTCCAGCTGTTGCAGAACTACAAGTCCCATAAGGCACAGCAAGACTCTGACAGCCACAAGCATGACACCCAGAGGCAGAGGGATGATCGGACTTGTAGTTTTGCAACAGCTGGAGGACCGCTAATTGCATATCCCTGTGATAGACCAAAACAAAGTGGCACATAATTGTGAAGTGGAAGGAAAATAACAAATGGTTTTCAACAATTCTTTACAAATATGTGAAAAGTGTTGTGTGCATTTGTATTCAGCCCCTTTACTCTGATACCCCCTAACTAAAATCTAGTGGAACCAATTGCCTTCAGAAGTCTCCTACTTCATAAATAGAGTCCACCTGTGTGTAATGTAATCTACAGCTGTTCTTTGAATCCCTCAGAGGTTTGTTAGAGAACCTTAGTGAACAAACAGCATCATGAAGGCCAAGGAACACACCAGACAGGTTTAGGGATAACGTTGTGAAGAAGTTTCAAGCAGGGTTAGATTATAAAGAAATATCCCAAGCTTTGAACATCTCATGGAGCACTGTTCCATCCATCATCCGAAAATGGAAAGAGTATGGCAGAAATGCAAACCCACCAACACACGGCCGTCCATCTAAACTGACAGGCCAGGCAAGGAGAGCATTGATCAGAGAAGCAGCCAAGAGGCCCATGGTAACTCTGGAGGAGCTGCAGAGACCCACAGCTCAGGTGGGAAAATCTGTCCACAGGACAACTATTAGTCATGTACTCCACAAATCTGACCTCTATAGAAGAGTGGCAAGAAGTTTGCAGTTTTGCGAGAAGCCATGTGGGGGACACAGCAAACAAATTGAAGAAGGTGCTCTGGTCAAATGAGACCAAAATAGAACTTTTTGGCCTAAAAGCAAAACGCTATGTGTTACTAAGGCTGATGAAAGACCACAAAACACGTGTAGTGCATCCCCATAGGAGCTGCTGAATACAATCCTATTTCCCCACTTAAAGCACACACAGCGAGACACACAGATTTTTTTTTCATTCTTCCACTGGTTCACAAAAGTCTAGGTTTAGTCCTTTTATGGTTTTTATTGGGAACAATGAACTGGGATAGGAGAGGGAGAATTGGATAACCAGAAACTGTAGAACTGGATAACTTGAGGACTCCTGAATTTCTGGCTGCACACCACAACTGCTGCTAAATGTCCCACAGGATTTCTATGTTGTTGGTGGCTGTACTCCTTCCAGCATTAAAAGCTACACACAGTCACTTTTAAAAAAAATGTTCCATACCTTGAGAAAGGGCGTGAGAGGAGGACAATAGCCCGAAACTGTTGGTAAAAATGGAGCAAGATTGTTGTCTTGTTATGGACTTTGTTTGACTTACATGATCTTTTTATGATCAGTATGTTACCATTTGAAGAAAATTCTTGAATGATGCTTGTATTTTTTATACTTTAAAAATATTAAAGAAATTGTGTGCAGCAATCCTGGACTTTCATTTTTATATATATATATATATATGCGCACACACACAAATGTTTCATTTATATTTTAAACTGAAAGGATTGTTTACAAGTTAAGGTTTCTCATATACTTTAAGCTTCAGAGTGTAAACTAACTGATATTCTAAATACATATGTAATGTAAAGGTCCAGTTATTATATACTGCTGTACAGTGTTATATATACCTTTGTATATTATTCAGATATTGTGTTTTTTATTGCCTTACAAATAATGTTTATATTATTATGAATAACTTAGTATAAACCCAATTTTGGAATATACAGTTTCAATGAAGCTATTTTTCTCACCTAAATATATACAGTATTTTATGTCAATTAGTGTATTGCTTTCGCATGGATTATTTTTGCTATCGATTAAACTTGAGCACCATGTATGGACGCTATCCTGAAGAAGCTAATACGTGAAATGCAATTGTATCTCGTTACCAACCAGTGAACACTATAAAGGACACCCATGTAAAAAGTGTTTATATTATAAATATTCTAAAACAAATGATGATCCCTTAATACACCGCCCTCCTAAATACAAGATCAACAAATCTGCGCTAATATCCTGTAGACGTTTTCATTACTCAAAAACACCACTTCATCCAAGCAGCTGCTACAATCAATCTCTCATACATGTAAAACAATTGTATCACCTAGCCACTATAGGTAGTACTTTGTAGCGCTAAAACATCAATACAGTTCAAAAGTTCTTCATATATGTAGTTCTCAGGACCGTGATCAGACAAATCCCATAAACAGAATCTTCATATAGAGCATACACCATTCGATCTTCCCAATTTCCCACCAGGAATCCTACTCACCAGAGTTTTTTGCCTCACACTCTCGTGCTCGGCCACTTCGCTTGTTTGCCACACAAGGCTTTCCACAGGGGTATCTCAAATCTCTCCTGTCTGCACTGCTGTAATGGTCTGATCAATACGATTCAGTCATCTCCCACCTTGATCTCTGCTCACCTCACACATTTAAGGTAAGAGCTTTGGGTTGAACTTTCACAGGTGTTATCAGAGTTCCATTTGTAGTAAAAGAAAAAACAGCTCCACATAGTGCATTAACTTTCTAAAAGCAGAAAGTTTAATAGCACATTAAAAAAGATTCCCCTATATTAGGGTACTTACAAGACATCAATTTGAAAATCGCAGTGGTTAAATGAAGTGCCGGAGATTGGGGAATGTTGTCACTCTGCTCCCCTCCTCTCCGACCGCTGATTCCCCCGACCCGCAGGATGAATACAGCTATCCCTCCTTACATGGAAAATTCTGTTGCCGTGTGGATGTGCCAGACGCGTTTCGTCAATGGACTTCAGCTGTGACACTCCACACGGCCGGCAACCATTAGTTTAAATATCCTCCCCCTCTGATTTACACAGGTGGGACAGGTGTTGTAATCAGTTGACTCCGTAACCAACATTTTCCTTACTTCCGGCACTCCATCTTCATGGATAGCCACAAAACATCCAACATTTTAATTAATACAGCAATATAATTTCATCTTTACACATCAGCAATTTCACCTTAGATCATGGGACTCACCCTAAAAGTCGGTTTTTAATCAATAAAATTATCCTACATACCCAAGGATCTTCATTTATATCCATGTTTACCCGACAAATGCAAACTCAATTAAAAAGCCGCAATATTAATATCCCTTTTGCTAAGTGGGACTAACGCCCCGCAAAATGGGACTAACTCAGGGTATACTCATTATTTGATCCCTCATGTCAATAGCCAACAGACTACTGTCACATCATAGTCATCCAATTTAAACCCTAACCTCCCCATATATAATTACTTGACTATTAACATGAAGCATCATTAAACCCAATATGGGTAAATATCATTACACCTTAAAAGTGAACATCTATTGCTCATCCCAAATTATTGTTACAAGCACCCAGATTTGAATAAATTAATTCAAAATATCTATGACCACAGCTACAACCCTCACAATGTTAATTGTAATAATTCATGAATGCATTCAGGTTTAAAAATCATTGATAAAAGAATTGACATCCAGTTCCACATTCATTCCTCTAGGGGTCAGACTCTTCATCAAGAAGATACACTTAGTTTCACGTTGAGACAATTGTCTCACGCGATTAGAACCCCTCCAGGATGAATATACTAGGTCAATTCCACAGAACTGTAAGAGGGCTGGATTCCTGTTATGTTTAATCCTGAAGTGAAGGGACACACTGTGCTCCTTATAACCCCTCCTAATATTGGCTAGATGCTCTGCTACTCTGATCTTCAATTGTCTTTTTGTCCTACCAATATAGGTTAGTCCACAAGGACACCATAGGAGGTATACGACATAGCTTGAATCGCATGTGATAAATTCCTGTCAAAATTACGTCCCTCCCAATTAGTGAAGGATGTGCGTCCTCTATTTACAATGTTCACAGTTTTACAAGCTTTGCCATTTCGGCAGGCAAAAAACCCTTTTTGTTCAATCTGTAATTTTAATGTACCTGGGGCATCCGTAATTTTTTTAACTATACTATCTCCAAATGTAGGAGTACTGGCAATGGAAATTAGAAATAAAGCTCCATTTATGCTGGTCATTATTCACCTTCTCATTTCTATCTTTCAAGCACTCCTCCCTCGGGATATTTTCAACCTCTTCCACCACACCTTCCAGAAAATCTTCCTGGTAACCTTTCTCCAGGAATCTAGATTTTAACATTCCAGCCTGTGTTCTAAAATCTTCCATATTGCTACAGTTACGTCTAATTCTGGTTATTTGGCCCTTTGGAATATTTCGGATCCAGGCTGGGTGGTGCCCACTGTTGACTGGCAAATAACAATTCCTGTCCGTTGGCTTGAAGTACGCCTTGGTAACCAACTTGTTCCCACGTACCTCAATCTCAACGTCCAGGAAGTGTATATTGATGTCGCTTAGCTGATATTCCAATTTTATGGTTTTTTGGTTGGAATTCAGATATTGCATAAATTCCTCTTTAGACCCTTTCCAAATCAACAAGAGATCATCTATAAATCTCTTATAGAATAACAGTTGGGGTCGGTTAACATTATAAATCATCTTGTCCTCCCACTCAGCCATAAAAAGATTGGCGATGCTGGGGGCAAATTTAGCCCCCATAGCAACGCCAATCTGCTGGAAGAAAGAAGAAGAAACCAAAATACCAAAAATAATTATGTGGACTAACTTATATTGGTAGGACAAAAAGACAATTGAAGATCAGAGTAGCAGAGCATCTAGCCAATATTAGGAGGGGTTATAAGGAGCACAGTGTGTCCCTTCACTTCAGGATTAAACATAACAGGAATCCAGCCCTCTTACAGTTCTGTGGAATTGACCTGGTATATTCATCCTGGAGGGGTTCTAATCGCTTGAGACAATTGTCTCAACGTGAAACTAAGTGTATCTTCTTGATGAAGAGTCTGACCCCTAGAGGAATGAATGTGGAACTGGATGTCAATTCTTTTATCAATGATTTTTAAACCTGAATGCATTCATGAATTATTACAATTAACATTGTGAGGGTTGTAGCTGTGGTCATAGATATTTTGAATTAATTTATTCAAATCTGGGTGCTTGTAACAATAATTTGGGATGAGCAATAGATGTTCACTTTTAAGGTGTAATGATATTTACCCATATTGGGTTTAATGATGCTTCATGTTAATAGTCAAGTAATTATATATGGGGAGGTTAGGGTTTAAATTGGATGACTATGATGTGACAGTAGTCTGTTGGCTATTGACATGAGGGATCAAATAATGAGTATACCCTGAGTTAGTCCCATTTTGCGGGGCGTTAGTCCCACTTAGCAAAATGGATATTAATATTGCGGCTTTTTAATTGAGTTTGCATTTGTCGGGTAAACATGGATATAAATGAAGATCCTTGGGTATGTAGGATAATTTTATTGATTAAAAACCGACTTTGCCGAATATTAACTTAAAACGTATTGGAAAATAATATAGGGTGAGTCCCATGATCTAAGGTGAAATTGCTGATGTGTAAAGATGAAATTATATTGCTGTATTAATTAAAATGTTGGATGTTTTGTGGCTATCCATGAAGATGGAGTGACGGAAGTAAGGAAAATGTTGGTTACGGAGTCAACTGATTACAACACCTGTCCCACCTGTGTAAATCAGAGGGTGAGGATATTTAAACTAATGGTTGCCGGCCGTGTGGAGTGTCACAGCTGAAGTCCATTGACGAAACACGTCTGGCACATCCACACGGCAACAGAATTTTCCATGTAAGGAGGGATAGCTGTATTCATCCTGCGGGTCGGGGGAATCAGCAGTCGGAGAGGAGGGGAGCAGAGTGACAACATTCCCCAATTTCCGGCACTTCATTTAACCACTGCGATTTTCAAATTGATGTCTTGTAAGTACCCTAATATAGGGGAATCTTTTTTAATGTGCTATTAAACTTTCTGCTTTTAAAAAGTTAATGCACTATGTGGAGCTGTTTTTCTTTTGCTACAAATGGAACTCTGATAACACCTGTGAAAGTTCAACCCAAAGCTCTTACCTTAAATGTGTAAGGTGAGCAGAGATCAAGGTGGGAGAGACGACTGAATCGTATCGATCAGACCATTACAGCAGTGCAGACAGGAGAGATTTGAGATACCCCTGTGGAAAGCCTTGTGTGGCAAACAAGCGAAGTGGCCGAGCACGAGAGTGTGAGGCAAAAAACTCTGGTGAGTAGGATTCCTGGTGGGAAATTGGGAAGATCGAATGGTGTATGCTCTATATGAAGATTCTGTTTATGGGATTTGTCTGATCACGGTCCTGAGAACTACATATATGAAGAACTTTTGAACTGTATTGATGTTTTAGCGCTACAAAGTACTACCTATAGTGGCTAGGTGATACAATTGTTTTACATATTATAAATATTGATTATGAACCCATTTTGGAATTTACAGTTCAATGTAACTACATCTCTGGCTTAAATATATTGTATATATATACCAATTTGTGTAATGTGAGTTTCAATATTTTGGGATGGCATCAACTGAGATGCTCTAACAACTAAAAGTCTATCTTTTTAAATAAAAAAAAAACTAATTTTTACTCTAAATAAGATCTTACCTGCTAGAGAGCCCTACCTGCTAGAGAGGACAATTAATCATGTTAACAGTCAATTGACCACACCAATTAAATCCTGATATTGTACAGGAACAGTAACAGGAAAGTCAATAGTTAATTGAAATTGCCTTTCTGACCGGGGTTATAACCCTCCCTTATTCTATTCAAAATGAAAAAAAGGATTTGCTTTCAGTTCTACTTAAAGTTTTTTTAAACAAGAGGATAATAAATGCACAAGTGCAAAAGTCTTTTTCACATGAGCAAATTAATATATATAAGTGCATTATAGCTGCATTATTGTGTGTATTTTACATTTGCTTAGATTGCAACATTATATAATGTAGTGTTAACATAAGGCAGAAACAAGAGGTAAGAGAATTAGTAATCTATATATAAAGTGACCGTGTGCACTGCCTGCATGGTGTTCAATTTTTTTGTGCATTTAATATAAAGTCAGAGTATTCATTCTCCAGCCACAGCAGAGCAACATTCTGGCTGTAAAGCAGCTGTCACTCAGGAATACTAGGGAGACCCACTAATGAGATTTTCTGTGCCATGCTGTATGGTATGATTGAAGGTAATGTATTATGCTCTGTTATCAACTAAAAAAGCTTTCAGACAATATAAAGTTCATGCTGCAAAGTGATTGTTCATAAATTGTTTTGATCTATTTGATGCTAAACTGGTACCCATGACTATTTTTATTATGTGGACAATTTGTGCAGGTCTACTGAAACATGCCTCATTCTTTTCTATAATCAAATTATATGTCCATGGTATAGTATAGAGACAAGGGACTTTATTGTTGTATTTCTCTCAAAGAAATTGTACTAAAATTAAACACATCTAAACTGCCAATATTTTATTGGTTCAAACAAGTGGACACACTGATACTCTGAAGCTTTAAGGAGGGTCCGCATATATAAGCCATATATTTCAACTTGGATACTGCGACACTATAACATTCTGAAGGCATGGGCCATATTTTTGAGGGGTCTAAACTTGGGTTGAACCTATGATGCCTGTCCCGCTGGTGCTCCCGTTTACTCTGAGGTGACAGTGTTCACCATTTGTCAACGGGTCGCTGCCTACAATTCTTGGTCCCCCACTGAAGAAGCAACAAGTAAAACATGTTGAAAGGCCTCATCCATAACTAACAACTCAGTGTATCTCTGCACCAAGTGTATTTAGCACCTGATGTTTTAGGTGATTATAGGACACTGAGATCTTCAGCTTCGCCTTTTGAGTTATGGATGGCCCACTAGCCTTTTGGGGATGTGTATAATGTATGATTTTCTATACATGATTTAACTTTTATTTTGTTTAAAGCAGTAAAATACTGTCACTTTAGATATGGTTTTGTAGAATTTATTTGAAGCAAATACACCAGTAAAGTTCCGTGTCTCTATACTATGTCTCTATGAACATACAATTTGATTTTGGAATTTGGAATGTGGTTGTAGACCTATTACTGACACCCATTGCATTTTTTAAAAATTCTTTTCTATAGGTAATATTTTCTGTTTCATTTTCCCTATATTATAAAGAGAACCATGAGTAAAGCATTTAAACCACCCACAATGTATATGGAACATTGTTTAACTAGTAGGAAATATGCAACAAATTAAAAAAAAAAGTATTTTAAATCTTGTTCTTATATGGGCACTATTTATTAACATATCTACACACCAATAGAGAGCAATGCACTAAGTTTACCTACCATCAGTCTGATGTCACACGTCAATCCTTTGTCCTACTTCAGTTAAATCTCTAAGTTGGTTTAAGTCTTCCTAGGTTCTTACAGGCTCTCTTCAAAATTATTTACATTAATATTTTCTTTATATGTATGGCAGATTTTAGCCCATGCTGGCTACAAGGGCTGTTTTCCAATTGTGGACTTGTGCGCCAATGCCTGGGGCAGCAGGGTTAAAGCATCAAGTCTTAAAATGTCCAAATTGTGATAAATATTTCTTTACTGTTGGAGAGGAGAGTGCAGTGGGTGCTAAATCATGTTGCAAGGCTTTTTATTGATCTGCAAACCTAAAGTGATCTCTAATTTCTGTTGTTTGATTTTCTGTACATTAGAAAAGTAGTTTTTCCATATAAACCAGACCAATAGTGCAGTTTAGTGTAAGTTTTTAATAAAAGAAAAATTCTGACACAAAGGGAGAAGTATAACAGCAGGCTATTATCCATGAGTTAGGGCAGCCCTGTTGGCTTCATGTAGGGTAGAGCCATTAGAACTGATTTTGAGCGGGATAGGATTTGCATTAAACAGGGAAAGAGAGAGTGCCGATCATTTCATATAAATCAATATTTAGACAAAGAAGAGCATTAAATAAGGGGGTTAATGCAAAAAACAAAAAAGCAAAAATGCAAAAAAAAAAAAACCCAGCTCCCCAATGTTGTTTATTAAATACCTCAGTAAATATGGAAAAAGGCAAAAAGTGATAAAAAAAGAAACAAAAAACGAAACGAACGAAAAAAAATAAGGAAAGTAAAAATAAATATATATACGGTGCATACTAGCACATTATTATATTAACTTGCAGGGGAATTTTTTTTTGTATTTTTAAGACTTTACTATTGCTTTTAAATATATAGGATTAATAGCATAAGTACAGTTCCCTGAACATAATACATTTGAATAATACAAAAATAAATCCTGTTTGGCCATGGCCATGTGTTTGAATCTATCTTTGCTGTTAGCACCATCTAGTGGTGACCAGAAACAACTTAATGTTTGGGAACCGGAAACCTGCTCTGCAATGCTGAATGAGCAATCAGTCTCCCAGTAGCAGATTTTTCAGAGCACAGCAGGATGCACTCAGAGCCAGGAGGCTGCATATTGTGTTTCTGGTAACAGGAATTATCATCAGTCACAAAACTAGTATTTTTTTTTACTGAAAGTGCAGTTTGTCGTAATAGAGAATCTGCTCATATATAACAACTATAAGTAATTCTGATTATACTTTGTATTATTCTAGGAACACACAAAATCATTTTTGTTTGATGTAAAGAAATATCTGATATTTCCATTCTTCAAATGATTATGCAGTGCTCAATGCATGCAGCTGTCTTAAAGGCCACATGGACACCTTTTAATAGTAAAATGTTTTTGGACAGAATTCAACGCTTGTCTTCAACATACTGTTCATAAATTTACAAATGCCAAAAAAGTAGCAATATATTTGGCAACTGCTCAGGGAATAAGTAAGTGACAAATGTTTTAACACGCAAATAAATATTCAGTATATTTTTTACTGTTAATAAACTCTTGAATGTCACTGTGCTTTTCACATAAACACAAATGTAAAGGCAAAAAATGCTTGGATGAATATTGTATTGGACATTATATGACAAGAATTTCCTTCCTGTATGCATATGTGGCTATATATTGATTAGTATGTTGACAACACCAAAGTGATGCCTTTGGACTTTGATATACAAACAATAAATGGTGATTGCTGCGCTAGGTATAGATATAAGATAGTACAAGCCACTAGCACAATATTGCTGAACATACAATAAACAAATAGTAAAGAAATGGTTCAGCGCTTAAGTCAAAGTCCAAGAGGACTGGGAGGATATGTGGGATGATCCCTTGCAATCCCTGATAGCGAGCAGAGATAAATTAATTCAATTTAAAATACTACATAGATATTATTATACCCCCCAACGCCTACACCGTATATATCCCTTGGCCGGGGCGGGCTGTTGGAGATGTGGGGATGCCCCTGCGGGTTTTCTCCACATCTTCTGGGAGTGTCCTAAGATTACACAGTACTGGAGCAATATAACCCACTTTATTGAAGAACTGACAACCGTGAAAACACCAGTCACAATTAAAGTGTGTATCCTGGGCTTAGTAGATTCTCTGGCCCACTCTAGGGCCATGAGAACTCTATTGGGTGCCCTTCTTTTTTACGCTCGCAAGGCTATAGTACTCAGGTGGAAAATTCCTGATCCCCCCACTATAAAGGCATGGAAGCGACTGATCAATGCAGTAGTCCCCCTCTACAAGGCTACTTATTATTCTAGGGGGTGCCCGGGGAAGTTTCAGAAAGTGTGGCATCTATGGAATGAGGCAGACTCTACAGTAGATGACGGGAATGATGACAACTAGTCATATAATTGGCTCCTACATGAGAATCCTGCAATGGGAAGGTGAGGCTTGGTAAAGGCTGGGATTCCTGGATGAGGCGGGAGGGGCTAGAGCCGGAGAATTGCACTGTTTACCGTGTCATGAATGCATTTCCTCAGACAACAATGAGCAGAGATTGATGTTTTCTTGGTATTGTTTTGTTCTATTTTTTTTTTTTTTTTGATGGTTATGAAGAGATGTTGTGAGTATCGGCCAGGGTATGCCCAAAGGCCATGTTTTGTACCTAAAACTTTAAATGAATAAAGAGAATTTGTAAAAAAAAAAAATAAGTCAAAGTCCAAAGAGAAAATAGTTCATCAGGAGAGAGTGAATGGGGAACTCCTCAGGAGATCGTGCTTAAGTTAGTGGAAGAATCTTGGACTTTGGTATTGACAAAAAAATCCTATGAATACCATGGGCAGCAAGGAAAACTGACAAATGGATCTCTCAACCCAACCTATTACTAGATGCCCAGATGGCTGAGCTGAAGGTGTCCTGTTTTGGACAAGAAGAACTAATTCAACGGAAAAGTAAACTATGCTTGCAAAAATTGAAGGAAAAAAAGAAGAGGATGAACAACAATTGGGTGGATGAATACTGTCACAGAAATTATGAACATGCCATAAGGAAGATATAAGACCCAAACAGAAGATGGATCATTCCCAAGAAACACTATCCACATCTAGGACACTAGAAGCTGACATCAACTTGATGGCACTTAACGATGAATATCTTGTTTCTGTTTTGAATTACATATGCAGTGGTGGCTATAGGCTTGTCTTGAAAGCATTTCTTTACATTTCTTACATATATCTTAGGTATATTAGGTACATTTATATCTAAAAATGTGCACACTGCCAACGGCAAAATGTTGACATTCAAATGGTGCTCAATTAGGATTAAGGTTCTAATATGTGTTAAGAAACTTTCATAAGGCCATAATATCACCTCACGCTAGATCTTTTGACTCCAGACAGGAGGATACATTGGATTCATGCTTTCCATGTTGTGTAAGCAAAATTCCCTATTTGTATGTCACAGCAGAAGTCTTGCTAGACCAAGTAATGCTTTTCCAATATTTAGGTTTTCAGTGTTGGTTATCTATGCCCACTGTAGTCTTAGTTTCTTAACTAGCAACAGTTAAAACTGTTATGGACTTCTACTACTGTAGACCATTAATCTTCAAGGCTCTATAAAGCACTGTATTCACCAAGTCTGCTTCGGACAAATAAGCCCACAGAACTTTTGCTCACTAAATTTTATGGCTTTTATTTGAATTTGACACTATTCACTATTAACTCAAGAGACAGTTGTGCTTTATGCTGATTACATTAATAAGCAGGTGTACCTAATACAGTGGCCTATGAGTATGTGTTTGAAATATGCAGTACATTTTCATAATGCATATGCTGGAAAAGGGAAATACTTCACAATGCTACCAAGCCATTCTCACCCTGGAGTCAGCACACATTACAAGCTTTTAAAACAGCATATGCTGTACAGCTGGGAAGTCTCTATCTGGGATGATATTTCCTAGAACTGGCTTTGTTAGCTGACTACTAAGCTTGTTAAGTGTCCTTTCTGTTTGCACTTATTGCACTCTGTAGTACTAGTTGTCTTAAAAGGTCACTAAATATGAAATACAAATAGCCTCATATAACAGAGCTATACATAGCATTCACCAATATTTATTTTACAATTTCAATGCTTGAGTAGAACCTAAGATAAGTCACAAGATCTTTGCATTTCCTGTAAGATAAAGTACACCTTTGTTTTCCAGTATTCACCACTTTTTTTAGCAGATGAACTGTGGTTGTGATTGGAAGGCAGCTATCTGGCAATATGAAATGATTTTGCTGTGGACTCAATCTTAACCTTAGATATATTAACCAGTTATACTCTAGAGCAGGGGTAGGTAACCTTTTAGAGGTTGAGATCTACCTAGACAACATGGAGGAAAGCAAAGATCCCCGAGAGGGGAGGGGGTCTACTACAGGGCGCCCTTTGAAAATGAAAAAATATCAAGCTCCCAATAAAAAGACAGCATCACAGTAGTGTTCTCCCATTGTAGCGTCCTCTGCCCCCCATGGCAGTGTTCTCTGCCTCCTTCCTCCACAGTAGTGTTCTGTACCCCCCCAACACAGTGTCCCCTGCCCCCTTCACTTCAACCCAGCCCCCTACTGTAGTGTCCTCTGCCCTCCTCCCCCCTCAGTAGTCTCCTGT
>BLSH010405760.1:644705-656042 GCA_018402905.1 Glandirana rugosa
GACTATATATAAATGTCGGGTTCTCGCCACCAGCCGTTCGGTAGTTAGCGTTAACCGACCAGTTGGCGCCCCCCGGTTGCCCACTTACCACAGGTACCGAGACGGAGTGCCAGTGTATGTTCATCAGAGTGGAGAGCAGGAGACAGCATAGTGCTGCGTGGAAGACAGGACCTGTCAGCATTTTTAATTATAGCAAGCTGGTGATTGGTTGCTAGAACCGCCTAACAACCAATCAGTGAGCAGCTCCTGTCCCCGCCCCCGCATTCCATTCAGCTCCCACTTTGCAGTTAACAGGAGAGCTGCAGAAGTTGGAGGAGGCAGAGCCATGGACACCATTCACCCGTTGGCCCCCCGCGGTTGACCAGCCAATTGCGATTGATGGCTTGCCGACCACCGCTCTTGGGCTGTAAATATATATCAGTTATGGACCTATTATTAAGCCATCATTTTTGTATCACTTATGATACATAATTTAAAGGTACATTGTTTTTTAGGAAATTAAGACTTTCTTTAAAGTGAACTTCCCCCTTCCACACCCCTTTTTATAGAAAAACACATGAAGATGACCTAAAACACACAAAGTACACTTACCTACCTCCATGCTGCCTTTCCTTCTCCCTTTGTCCTTTTTATAGTGCCTCTCTGCTGCCCGAGCCCTCGCTCCCGCACTGCCATTTTGGAAATCTTTTCCATGATCAGCTTGCACTTTAGTCTCAGTGCACATGCTCAAGATGGAGCGAATGGTGTTAGGCAGCTAATTCCAGGCATGTGCCATACGACATTACAATTTTCTTATAAAAAAAAAACCCTCCTCTAAGATCTTAAAAGATCTTGGGAGAAAGCTTTTTTTCAACATATGAATGTAGCATTGTACAACGCATGCACATGTGCATGGCCAGTACAACAATACTGAGAAATCTTGCAAGATCTCACAGATTCAACACAATATCTTCCTGAAGGCACTGATGATGTTGCCTTCCCGGGCGCATCAATGTGGTCAGGGCTATGTCATAAGTGCTTTCATGGAAATCAGGAAGTCGACTCAAGATAGATAAGTAAATCAAAAAACTTAAAAAAAAAAAACAGTGTTAAATGATTTCACATTAGCATGCAGAGTTGCATGCTGATGTGAATTATAGTAAAATATGAGAAAAGTGATTTTGTCATCTTAAAGTTCCTCATGTTATGTATGCTTGTTTTCCAGTTTTTCTAATGACAAATTAAAAACAACTAGTGTTACTATTACCTTTATTGTATTTTGCCCTGTCTATCATGATAAACTATTCCCAGTATAAAGTCTGACAAAGTTATCTATAAAATAAATTGTTTTCTTTAACAACTGTGTTTTTGGGCCTGATTTATTAAGAAATATAAGCCTAAAATGGGAAATCCCGTGCTTAAAATGGAACTCCAGGAATAGTATATTTTTTAACGTTAGATTGAGCCAGTGCAGTTACCTGTCGTGATTCAAATGTGACATCTGGGGGAATGCAGAGGATGCTCAAATTTTCATTTGCAGTTCATGCCACATACAGTGTGTCCTTTGATTTTTGAAACAGTGCTACATTGATGTCTTATCGAGGACATGGAGTCATTTGATCTGTACCTCCTCTTTTCAGAAAAAGTCTTACAGTATATTCGTTTTAATGAATACACGCCAATCACTGATTGGACGAGGTGGAGAGAAGCGGAATATGATGTCACAATCTGCCCTCATCCATCAGAGAATGTCTTGTATTCATTTAAAAGAATACATGATATTCTGTGAATACAAGGGGTGCTGTGTAAGTGATATCCTATGCTCACTGTAAGAAATCGGAAGATGCAGCAGCGCTGCTGAAAGATCACAGGACTCTATGGATTTTATTTAGCATTGAAATTAAAGTTTGAGCATGCCTTGCAGCCCCGTGGACTTTACTTATGAATACTTATAACTTTACGTTAACTTTATAATAAATAATGAAGTCCAAACTACATTGATTTCTCATTTGTATTCAAATTCAACTTCATAGCAGTTTTTTGCAATTACATTTTACATTTAACTTATAAAGAAAAATAGACCGTGTAGAAATAGAAACTAAAGCACCAGAGGCGTAGCTTGAAGCTTGTGGGCCCCGATGCAAAAGCTGACCTGGGCACCCCATTGCCATCTGCTGCTTTTACAGCATGTTTGCCCTGTCACTCTGTGGGTGAAACTGGAAATTTAGAGTGCCCAGGATGGGCCTTGGTGGACCCTGGAGATTACTGAATTACCTACACAAGGGGACACAGCGAGCACTTTTAACAGGGACACTGTGTAATACGGAGCAGACAACCTCTGAGGAGTGGAACCTACCTGAATAATATGAGAGAGATCAAAGACTCCAGGGGTTTAGCGTCCTTATTTAAGAAATTAACCAGCAAGGCCAAACTTAATATTAGGGAAAACTTAGGGAAAGAATAAAACAAATGATGCTGCAAAAATCTAAACTTAGCCCACCTTTGTGGATATTGTCAGTCAGTAGAGCAATGGACAGAGTCCCCATTTCACATCAGAGCCCCCCCCCCACCCCATCACATCAGTGCCCCCCCCCATCACATCAGAGCTCCCTCCATCACATCAGAGCCCCCTGCATCACATCATAGCCCCTTGCATCACACCAGAGCCTCCTGCATCACATCAGAGCCCCCTCCATCACATCAGAGCCCCCTGCATCACATCAGAGTCCCCCTGCGTTACATCAGAGTCCCCCTGCATCACATCAGAGCCCCCTCCATCACATCTGAGCCCCCTCCATCACATCAGAGCCCCCTGCATCACATCAGAGTCCCCCTGCATTACATCAGAGTCCCCCTGCATCACATCAGAGTCCCTGTGCATTACATCAGAGCCTCCCTGCATCACATCAGAGTCCCCCTCCATGACAGCAGAGTCCCCTGCATCACATCAGTGTTCCCCTGCATGACATCAGAGCCCCCTGCATTACATCAGAGTCCCCCTGCATCACATCAGAGTCCCCCTGCATCACATCAGAGTACCTCTCCACATCAGTCCCCATTTCAGGTTGGTGGGGGAGGGGCCCCCCAGGAGGTGTTAGGATCGTTTACATTACAAAACTTTTCTGACTGTCTGTGAGTCTGTGTTGTGTCTGTGCTGGCAGTTCAGATGCCGTGTCAGTGTGCCTGTTATAATCTGTTCTCACATGGGAGAACTCTCCTGCACATCTGTCTGGGGAGAAGGCAAACTAGAAGCTCTGGACTGGATTACAAGCAAGATCCCTCCAGCCCCCCCCTATTCTTACCTGAGCCCGATCTGATTCAGTGACATGCAAGAGAGCAGCGGCCCTTGCCACTATCTCCCTCCTCATTGGGCAGATTGATAGCACTGGCAGCCATTGGCTTCCTCTCCCGTCAATCAACTCCAATGGTGAGGGAGGCTCAGAGGCTCTGAGGAAGAGGCTACGGCCTCGCAACGCGTCAGCCAATCCATCCAGAACACCAGTGTGAGGCGGTCATACTGATGTGACCTACTCCTTCACATTGATGCTTGTCACAGGATTTGTCTGTGAGTATGTTTTTATGACTATTATACAATAAAGGTATCAAGGATAATGCGCTAGGCCAGTGCGCCCTTGTGTCCTCTTTTCTTGTTAAACAAGATCATGGCAGCTGATCCAGCAAACCAATGACATTTTGGATTTTTATTTTCTTAATTCTATATATAGCAGGTCTCATTGTAGTTTTGGGAGGTTCTTAAATGCTCATATACATGAGATCATGCAAACCTAGCTTGATTCAGGTAATCTACAAAATCTGTAAATGCTGTATGTATCCATTTGCGTCAACTAAGTATTTTATGTGTTATAAAATATGCCTGAAGCCTTTCTATTCCACAATATCATCCATTTTAGTTTGAAAGTGAACATATACGCTAAGAGCAGACACAAAACAATATCCCTCAATCCAATGTCCAGCAAGACTGCTTCAGCATCTAGTAAAGGTACTCTCAGTGGATAATTGGACATTTGAACAAGGGAGTGGAAATTTAGGGTTTAGCAATGAAGTTAGAGGAAGTCTGACATGCATAACAAAGTGAAACAGAAATAATTATAGGTAATATAAATAGGAGTAGACACCTTGTAGTGTCTGCTCTTAGGCAAGACCGCTTATTTTAAACGTTTTTTAAAAAAGGGTAACATTCCCTTTAAATAATTACAGCTAAAAAAATAAAATTTTGTATAGATTAGGGAAAAGTTAAAACAGCTACTTTTTTGTGTCCAGTTGGGGAGATTTCTCCTTGCTTCTTCATCAGGAAGTGAAAGGAAGTCTCTCACTTTCTCCTGTCAATATTAATAAGGATTTTTGTCTCTAAAACCTCCTATAATTGTTTCCCATAATCAGTGTCCCTGTTGGAAGAATTTATTCTTGTGACAGTAGAGGAGATTTACTACAACTGGTGCACACAGAATCTGGTGCAGCTGTGCATGGTAGCCAATCAGCTTTTAACTTCAGCTTGTTAAGTGAATCTTTGACAATAGAACCTGGAAGCTGATTGGATACCATGCACAGCTGCACCAGATTCTGTGTGCACCAGTTGTAGTAAATCACCCCCAGTGATGGATAATAATTTTGGATTATCCCTCACGTTCAGTCCCAGTAACAAAGGTGTCTAATACTAATAAAGGTTGAATCTTCATGGCGGGAACACAGACAGAGAAAAAAAAACTGACAGGGTTGATAAAACTGTTCTACTCCAAAACTAAAAAGAAGTTTAAGCTTTAGGATGCAATATTGAGCAATTAGCATCCTCTATGTTTTCCAGTTTTCTTATATGTGGTTCTGATAAGTCCCTTGTGCCTTGTTATGTACACGTAAATAATATAAAGCATTCTTTAAATAAAGAAACTATTTATGTTTTCTGACTTTTTAAGTCATTATTTTGAAGCGTACATCTAAAATATAAGTACCTTTGCAATTTTCGCCATGGCTAAATGCCAGATTTCATCTGTCAGCAGTGCACTTTTTTCTATAGGACTCCATGTATCTAACATATGTCACGTCTGTTAAAACCATTTTACATAAAACTATAAAACCAACCAATTATAATATACTAGTGGAGCATAACTGCTGGCTACATGAATATCTGAAGATCATATATTTATGCCAGACATGGTAAGATACTCATCAATAATTCACTGGAAACTCTACAAAGCTTGTATTATTTGATATAACCTGAACTTTCTTTGGCCTCATTATTCCCAACTGAACGCTACAAAATGCTCGAATCATGCCACAAAAATTTATATGGCATCAGGGTCACATAAACCATTGGGTAGAAACTTTTACAGAAGTAAAGATGAGCAATGACTCAAAAATGATGTATAACAACTCCAATAAAAAGTATTTAGTCCCCACAGAGTTACTTGTTCTGTGGATTTGTTTCCTTACCGTTATAATACTTAGCAGTTCTTTTCGGTCAATCGATCCATTTCCATCTGCATCATATAGTTTAAAATACCACTTTAATTTCTGATCAATTTTTCCTCGTAAAACCAAGTTGATTGCAGCTATAAATTCCAAAAAGTCAATAAATCCATCCTAGGAACGAACAGAAAAATACATAGTAAACAAAAAGTAGTAATACAAATTTTGTCTCTAAACATTACATTGCTTAGTTGGAGAAAGACTCATCCATTGAAAAAAAAAAAAATCATTGGCAACTTGAAAACCCAAAATCCACAGTTGATCCAGAGAAAGCCAAATACCTATATGAAGCCTGATTAATTGTTTTCCATCAGAGAATAACATGTCCTTGATCTCCAAAGGCAGCTGTTTAATGCCCTTTTCATTTTTTTCAACATCCAATCTGGATATTCAAGAGATTTCAATCCTGCAGTAGGATTAAAAGTTAACTCTGTATAAAACTCAGTGTCAGTGCAGTTGCTTCCTTAGATCGTTTAGGATTACAACCAGTGTCCCTCAAAAGGCTATTTCTCACAGGGGATATACAATAAGTACCTGCCTTTACAAGGCTGTTCCAACATCTTCATGAAGGGTCAGAGCCAGTTCACATTTGTCCGACCTGCGCTCCGACTTTCAGAGCACAAGTCGCATGACATGTCAAAATCATTGGTTCCCTCTGAGAACTGTCTTAACTGGTCCAACTTTGAAAAAGGTTCCTGTACTACTTTGGTTCGACTTGGGCACGATTTCAGCCCATTGATTTGAACTGATGTCGCATCCAAGTCGGATCATCATCTTAACTGATCCCACTTGTGGCATGTGACTTGTGCTCTGAAGATCTTGAGGGGGAATGCCATACCAAATTATAAAAACAAATAGCGTGGGGTCCCCCCCAATCCAAGGGGGCGGGGGATATTCTTTCTTTTTAAAAAAGGACTTGGCAAAATCAGCCTCTTGTTCTTTGTAACACTACGCTACTTTTTGTGGGGTGAATGGGTATGGGTATAATGTACCCCATACTCATTCACATGAGGGGGATCTGGGGGCCCCCTTTCTTAATGGGGACTTCCAGATTCCGATAAGCGCCCTGCCTGCAAACCCCCACAACCACCAGCCAGGGTTGTGGGGAAGAGGCCCTTGTCCCCATCAACATGGGGACAAGGGGCTTTGCCCCCCAAAGTACCCCCCTGCATGTTGAAGGAATGAGGCTTGGTATGGTTCAGGAGAGGGGCGCTTGCTCGTACCTCCCCTTTCCTGACCTGCCGGGCTGCATGCTTGGATAAGGGTCATGTATAGTCTTGGGGGGGACCCCATGCCAAAGGGATTGTTTTGATTGGTCAAAGGGCAAATTGCAATCATCTCAAAGTCATCTCATTGGAGTCTGATCTGAAGTGGCAGGGCAAAGTCGGATCGGAAGTGTGAACATATCTCTCATATCCTCATATCTAAAAAAAATCTATTATACTCCTGTCAAATGACTTGATGAAGAAAAGATTTCAATCATTAAGATTAACAAAATGAGGAAAATCAAAAAGAGACTCCTCCCCACCCCACCAAGTTAGTTAGAGATCCTTTTAACATCTTATATACCATATGACTTGCTCACAGAAGCGGTTCCCATCATTCCATGTAGCGATCTCTCAAAGAAGTAAAAAATTTCACCGCCATCGAAGCTTGGTATTGACTACAATCTGGTTTGCACTAGTGCGATTTCTGATGTGATCTTGAGTTGGACAGAATCACATAAATATGGAAATCACATTGTTTTCAATAGTGCCCTTTCACATCAATGCAATAAAGCATGGAGTGATTTTTGGTTCCTGCGCTACTTTGGTGTGCTTTCAGTGTGATTTATTCCCAGAGAGTTCAACAGAAATGCACAGAAACACATGTATATGTGATTCTGCTGCAATTTGGAAAGAAATCTAATTTGTTTTAACCCTGCACTCTCCTTCCAGACAAATCCTTGACCCCTCAAAGAGCAGGCCATAAAATTTCACCCAAAAAGACACAGGATTAAAATCACAAATAAGTCGCACTACATAATCACACCTGAAATGTAATCAAAATCGCATTGCACTAGTGTGAACCAGGCCTAAGTAAAATTCTAAAGAATAATTAGCATACTTATGTATCAGTTCCGCATTCATTAGATTTAATATACAGTATGCTTGATATCTCTTAAAAAGGAGAGCAAAATAAGAATCTAACCATTTGCACATATGTTCATTAAGAGATTCAGTGCTGGAAACTACAGGCAGGTGTTGAGGTGGTTTGTGCATTGTAGGTAAAACAACCACAATGGCATTATCTGCTTTCAAAAACAAGGCCTGTTTATCAGAAATTAAACCCAAAGCAATATCATAATCATTTAGCTTAGGGGGTAAAAGTCCAACAGGATTGGTGATGCCACTCAGTGCACATCCTGCTCCATGTATGCGTTCCTTGATGAACCAATTGAGGGTGGATACTGCTGTGCGAGATGTGAGCGAGTTGCTTCTCTGGAAGCCAAGATCCTAGTTCTAGACAGACAGTTGGCAACACTGAGAAGCATCGGCAACCCGGAAAGGAGCTTGGACATTACCCAGCAGGTGCTGGCGGTGGCCAGAGAAGAGAAGGTTGGAGACATGGAGGCACAGGAGCCAGAGGTAGGTAGCTGGGTGACAGATAAAAGGAGGGAAGAGTGCTAGGGAGGCCAGTCCTGAGTTGGTACACCCCAACAAATATGCCAAGTTGCATGATGTTTAGGTTGTCAGCTCAGGGGTGGCATTGCTGGAGCAGCTGCTGGTAGTGGGGGGCTCAATTATTGGGCAGATAGAGAGGGCAATCTGAAAGACCGTGGTCACCGAACGGTATGTTTACTGTGCGCTCGGGTTCGGCACATTGTGGATCGGGTGGACAGATTCAATGACAAAGTGAGAGGAAGGTGGAGAGTCCTAAAAAATGATTTCATGGACTTAGGGAATAGATTGATCAGAAGGACCTCCAAGGTAGTTTTCTACCTGTACCTTGAGCCACACCAGAGAGGGAGCTTAGGCAGTGGCGTAACTAGAACCTTCGGGGCCCCGGTGCAAGGAATCATGAAGGGGCCCCCCCCCGCCCGCCCGCCCGAAAAAGCATCCTTTTGATACTTTTTTTTTCATCACTGTATAAAAAAGTAAAACAACAGGTCACAATGATGACCTGCAAAATATAAAGAACAACCATAAATAAAAGGAGATATATACATCCATTGGACAAAGTTATAGTCAAAGATCCACATTTCAATTATATATTTAAAGACAGCCTGGCTGTAATACCTGTGTGCTGGGCTGCAATACCTGACCTGTGTGCTGGGCTGTAATACCTGTGTGCTGGGCTGTAATACCTGTGTGCTGGGCTGCAATACCTGCGTGCTGGGCTGCAATACCTGTGTGCTGGGCTGCAATACCTGTGTGCTGGGCTGCAATACCTGTGTACTGGGCTGTAATACCCGTGTACTGGCTGGCTGTAATACCCGTGTACTGGGCTGTAATACATGTGTACTGGGCTGTAGTACATGTGTACTGGGCTGTAATAAATGTGTACTGGCTGGCTGTAATACCTGTGTACTGGCTGGCTGTAATACCTGTGTACTGGCTGGCTGTAATACCTGTGTACTGGCTACAAACTGTGTTACTGGCTGATATATACCCCACCTGTGTACTCTTGACACAATATGTGGAATACAGGGGATGGAGTGGGTCGATTCTATAAGGGGTGGGGCTTATGAGAAGTAGGAGGGGTCAAAAAGGAAGGACGGGGCCTGGCGCCCCCCATCCTTCAAACTTCACCAGCCACTACTGGTGGGCCCCTCACAATAGTGGAGGGGCCCCTCACAGCAGCAGATAGGCAGATGGGCCCCTCACAATAGCAGAGAGGCCCTCACAGCAGCAGACGGGTGGGTGCACCCTTCATAATAGTGGAGGGGCCCCTCACAGCAGCAGATGGGGGGTTGGCCCCTCACAGCAGCAAACGGACGGGCAAGCCCCTCACAGCAGCAGACAGGTGGGTGGGTCCTTCACAATAGTGAAAGGGGCCCCTCACAGCAGCAGATAGGCAGACGGGCCCCTCACGATAGCAGAGAGGCCCTCACAGCAGCGGATGGGTGGGTGCGCCCTTCACAATAGTGGAGGGGCCCCTCACAGCAGCAGATGGGGGTTGGCCCCTCACAGCAGCAAACAGACGGGCAAGCCCCTCACAGCAGCAAACGGACGGGCAAGCCCCTCACAGCAGCAAACGGACGGGCAAGCCCCTCGCAGCAGCAGACGGGTGGGTGGGCCCCTCACAATAGCAGAGGGGCCCCTCACAGCAGCAGACAGCTGGGTGGGCCCCTCACAATAGCAGAGGGGCCCCTCACAGCAGCAGACAGGCGGGTGGGCCCCTCACAATAAGAGAGGGGCCCCTCACAGCAGCAGACAGGTGGGTGGGCCCCTCACAATAGCAGAGGGGCCCCTCACAGCAGCAGACGGGTGGGTGGGCCCCTCACAATAGCAGAGGGGCCCCTCACAGCAGCAAACAGGTGGGTGGGCCCCTCACAATAGCAGAGGGACCCCTCACAGCAGCAGACGGGTGGGTGGGCCCCTCACAATAGCAGGGGGGCCCCTCACAGCAGCAGACAGGTGGGTGGGCCCCTCACAATAGCGGAGGGGCCCCTCACAGCAGCAGACAGGTGGGTGGGCTGATGGGAGGTAGGAATAAGATCTGCGGTGGTGGTGGGGTGGGTTCAGCAAGAGGCAGAGGTGAGGCTGGAGATCGATTGCACCACTGGCATTTTTTTAAACTTAACTTACATGATGATCAGTCGATTCCCCCGTCTGAATTCCGTCACTGTGCCAGGGAGGTATTCACTCCTTTCCTCATGGGGACTCGCACATGGGGGATCTCCTCCCCCTTCACTCATCATTGGTGTGTCACTGTCAGCTGACTTTCAATTTCAGTGACCGCCCGCCTCCCTACATGTATTCTCTATGGAGTGGATTCGAGATAGGCGGGGCGGTCCAGAAGACTCAGTCTCTCAGTTCTGCCTTGCCTCCCCTCCCCTCAGCGTCAGTGGCCAACAGGAGAAAGGCTCCCCCCTCCTCACACAGCGTGAACAAATGGACAGGCGGGGCAACAAGCAGTGAGTGCACTGCTGCCTGTTTACATTCTTTCATTCACAGCAGCAGTCACAGACGGGATCACAATGGCGGAAGGGCATGCATGAGGGCGGGCCCCTTATAATAGCGGACGGGCGGGTGGGCTGCCATAACTAAAGGGCCCAGTCGCAATCGCGACTGCTGCGACCCTCATCGTTCCGCCCCTGAGCTTAGGGAACTGAACAAGTGGCTGAGGAACTGGTGTAGGAAGGAAGGATTTGGGTTCCTAGAACTGGGCTGACTTCTTAGTCGGTTAACGGCTCTTTAGTAAGGATAAGCTGCACCTTAATGGGGATTGTGCAGATCTATTGGGAAGAAAGATGGTCACAAAGATGGAGGGGCTTTTAAACTAGGTATGGGGGGGGGGGGTAGAGGAAGCAATAGCCAGCAGTGAGCAAGGGAGGGTAATAGTGGAGTCTGCAGTTATAATACAAACATAACTTCTAATTCTGGGGTGGATGTGTGGACAATTGGAAAACAAAGCCAGAGGAAACATAATGAGGAAATAATATGCACTCATACAACACTAAGAGGCGAATACCCAAATGCTAGGAGCCTAGCTAAAAAAACGGAGGAACTGGAGCTGCTTTTACATGAGGAGGACTTAGACTTTGGGGGAATAACAGAAACTTTTGTATTCAAGGGTATTCCTTGTATTGGAAGGACAGGGAAGGTAGAAGAGGGGGAGGGGTGTGTCTATATGTCAAAAATGATGCAAGAGTGGTAGAGAGGAGTGACA
>BLSH010405760.1:664079-674482 GCA_018402905.1 Glandirana rugosa
TGGAACCCCATGGGGTGAATGATGAGGTCTGGTCAGACTCATGTGTAATAAATAGTGGTGGGAAACCTGTGTAGGGACATTGGTCAAAAAATGGGTTCTTGTTTGGAACACCAGGTACGGACGTCCGGAGTCGAACATCTAATTCGCGATTACCACTTGACGAAAACGTTTTAGCTCTATGTGATATAGGTGTCCGGAAGGGGACAGATCTACCATCGAGTGAAGGACCATCTTACTTTCGTCTAACCAGACCGTTCTTGTTGGAAAGCATTTGGGTACGACTAATGATGATTACTAATCTCAACTCGCTTGTGGACCTTCAAGCCCAAGACGACCAGGCAGGCTTGAAGCCCTGTTTCAGGCCCAGGCCCGTGCGATCGTTCGGGTTCCGTCCGGACCCGGACCCGGACTTTGTCCCGAAGTTCGGACGGACCAGCAGAACCCGAACTTCCAGGTGTTCGCTCAACTCTAATCATTAGTAGTAATCAGCATGGGTTTACGAAAGGTTGTTCTTGCCAGACCAATCTGCTTTCATTCTACCAGGAAGTGAGCTACCATCTAGACAGGGGAAGGCCTGTGGATATAGTGTATCTCGATTTTGCAAAAGCAGTTCACCATTAGCGCTTAATCTACAAGCTGAGGCCTGCAGGCATGGACCACAAGGTTTGTTCTTGGGTAAAAAACTGGTTACAGGGATGTGTCCAAAGGGTGGTGATAAATAATGTGTACTCAGACTGGTCTGGAGTAGTAAGTGGGGTACCCCAAGGTTCTGTTTTGGGACCGATTCTATTCAATTTATTCATAAATGGTATAGAGGATGGGATAAATAGCTCATTCTCAGTTTTTGCGGACGACACAAAAATAAGCAAGGCAATAACTTCAAATCAGGATATAGAAATTTTACAGAAAGACCTGAACAAAATAATGGATTGGGCAACTACATGGCAAATGAGGTTCAATGTGGAGAAATGTAAAGTACAGGCGGTCCCCTAGTTACAAACTTCCGACTTACAAACGACTCCTACTTACAAACAGAGGTAGACAACAGGAAGTGAGAGGAAATCTCCCTCTAGGAAGGGAAATTCACTCCTCTTAAGAGTTATTATGGGAAAACAGGTTTCTCCACTGAAGCTTTATCACCAAGGCTTGTTTCCACAAAAACCCAAAATTTTCAAAATCCAATTATCATTGGGACAGGGAGTGAGGCGAAATTTTCTGAACAGAAACATAGACAGCAAAACAAACATTACAGGGGTGTTTACCCTTTCCAATGCTATCTTTGAACACACATCAGATCTCCATACGGACTGACATCCAGATATCTGAACTGATTGAACAACAGATCTCCATACGGACTGACATACAGATATTTGAACTGATTTAACAACAGAACGTTCGTGGTGGTTGGTGCGGTGGAAACTGGCACTGTCAAAACGGCTGTGTGACACCCTTAGTGTTGTGAAGATCTGCTGAATGATTAACCCAGAGATTTCAATGTTATGCCTGGCTTCCAGCTGGGTCTGGTAAGCCTTTTATTATCTGGTGACGGATTCACAAAGCGCATGAATTTCACTGGGTGTTGCTAATCGATTGGTCAACTTTGCAATATGGAGATTTTTTTCAGTTAGGAATCAATAATTCCTGATATATGGACTGTTTAATTTAGCTCAGCTTTATTTATATTTATGTATGTTTTTTTGTTTTAGCTGCTGCTCACCTGTGAGACCCTTGCGCAGTTTATTGCTGTTGTAAAATTAATAAGGGGCCTGGGTGACCTCAATTATGAGGAATGACTGAAAGCACTGGATACAGCAGCAACCTAGTCCACTTGCACCACTCCTATCATAGTAGCGCGAGGATACCCCTACCATACTGGATTTGTTCTCGCTGAAGAAGTGACGCTTGAGAGGGGACATGATAGCAATTTTCAAATATCTCAATGGTGATCTCAGCAGGAAAAAAACTATTCAGTTTCAGGGAGTGTAAGAGGACACAAGGCCACACAATGAAATTGGAGGAGAAGAAGTTTAACCACTTCCCGACCAGCGCCGTAAATAGGCGGCGGTCGGGTTTGAGTGGCTGTACCGGGATATAGCCTGCACCTGCAGGCTATATCCCAGTGTCATTTTTTAGAGCTGGCAGTCGGCTATCCAGGGGTAACGACCGATCCGGCTCGGGAGCCGTTCGGTCGTTACCCCAGGAGGCCCCCCCTCCCGCCACCTTCCGCCGCTCTTCTCCGGCCTCCCGTCCCACCGGGAGACCGGAGCGACGATCCGGCGCGTCCGCCGGCTGGAAGGAGACCCGACAGAAGCCGTAATCGGCTCCGATCGGGTCTCCTTCGGCAAATTCCGGAAGCGACGTCACAACGTCACTTCCGGTTTAGACGGCGGCTAACGGCGCCAAATTTAAAAAAACGACAGTATTCAGAATCGCCGTTTTTTGGCAATCTGAATACTGTGAAGTGCAAAGGAGGGATGGGGGTCTTTTAGACCCCCCCCGGCCCTCCAAAAAGAGTACCTGTCACCATATATTACTATCACAAGGGATGTTTACATTCCTTGTGATAGCAATAAAAGTGATCAGATTTTTTTTTTTTAAAGGAACAGTGCTAAAAATAAATAATTAAATGAAAATAAAAAAAAAAAAAAAAAAAAAGATTTAAATCGCCACCGTCCCCGCGAGCTCGCGCAGCAAAGAAAACGCATACGTAAGTCGCGCCCACATATGAAAACGGTGTTCAAACCCCACATGTGAGGTATCGCCGCGATCCCCAGAGTGTGAGCAATAATTCTAGCAAAAGACCTCCTCTGTAACTCTAACCTGGTAACCGTTAAACATTTTTAAAGCGTCACCTATGGAACTTTTTAAATACCGGACTTTGTCGCCATTCCGTGAGTGCGCGCAATTTTCAACCGTGTCATGTATGGTATCTATTTACTCGGTGTAAAATCCTCTTTCACAATATGGAAAAAAATTGGGCTAACTTTACTGTTGTCTTATTTTTTAACTCAAAAAAGTAAAATTGTTCCAAAAAAAAAAATGACCGCTGCGCAAATACCGTGTGACAAAAAGTATTGAAACAATCGCCACTTTATTCTCTAGGGTGTTTGAAAAAAAAAATATATAATGTTTGGGGGTTCTAAGTAATTCTCTAGCAAAAAAAATGTTTTTAGCTTGTGACCACCAAATGTAAAAAAGTGGCCCGGTTGGTAAGTTGTTAAACTTAAACTGTGCATGGGGTTTTTTACTGTCAGGGCAATAAGGCTGTGGAACTCTCTTCCACAATTGATGGTGGCAGTGGGGAGTATGGATATTTTTAAAAGATTCTTGGATGTGCATCTTAACCACTTCAGCCCCGGAAAGTTTTACCCCCTTCCTGACCAGAGCAGTTTTTGCGATTCAGCACTGCGTCGCTTTAACGGACAATTGCGCGGTCGTGCGACGTTGTACCCAAACAAAATTTGCGTCCTTTTTTTTCCCACAAATAGAGCTTTCTTTTGGTGGTAATTGATCACCTCTGCATCATTTCTGATCGCCGCTATAAACAAAAGAAGAGTGACCATTTTGCAAAAAAAACAGTTTCTCTTACTTTTTGCTAAAATACAAATCCAAAAAAATATAAAAAAAACATTTTTTTTCATTGGTTTTGGCCGATTTATATTCTTCCTCATATTTGTGATAAAAAAAATCGCAATCAGCGTTTATTGATTGGTTTGCGCAAAAGTTGCCGCGTTTATGGATGGTGAGAATTAATTTCTGGGGTTTTTATTTTTTATTTATTTTTTACTAGTAATGGCGGCGATCTGCGATTTTTAGCGTTACTGCGATATTGCGGCAGACATGTCGGATATTTTTGACACTTTTTTGGGACCAATGACATTTATACAGCGATCGGAAATTTAAATGTCCACTGATTACTGTATAAATGTCATTGGCAGTGAAGGGGTTAACCTGGGGGGGGGGAGAGCTAGGGGTTAACTGTGTTCCCTGTATGTGTTCTTACTGTGGGGGGTCTGAGCTAATATGGGCATAGGAGATCTAACTGATCCCAGTGACAGGGATCAGCAGATCTCCTATGCCCGCACTGACAGGGTGGGGAACTGCTGTGTTTACATCGGCGGTACCCCGCTCTTTGGCTGTGGCCGCTCATCGCGGCTCGCCGGAGGACATGGGGTCCGCCCGAGCCGCGGGCGCAATCCTCCGGAGTGCGGCAGGCACGCGTGCGCGCCCCCTAGCGGCCACCCGCAGATCGCCACCTTTTTACGGCGATTTGCGGTAGCCGTCCACACTGCCGCAGTAAATATACTGCGCGCGGTGTGGAACCGGTTAAAGAACACAACATACAAGAATATGGGAAATAATTATAGACACTGACATACGTACACCTACATTGGTTGAACTGGATGGAATATTGTCTTTATTCAACCTTACCTACTATGTAAATTTTATGAAAAAATCTTACTAAATCTGTGTGTCTACCTGGATCAGAACTTAAAACTTCATAGGTATACAAAATAGACTGTTAACAGAGAGATTCCTTTTTCTAATTGGCAGTGTCAAGAACCACCACACTGCCACCTTTATCAGCCTGATGAATGGCAATAATTATTCTTAAAACAATAACTTTTTTGTCCATAAAATCTTCTTGAAACCTGTCAACCAGACCTATTTACTCAATAAGCATCAATTAATCAATCAATTTGTAAAATGTGAAAGATGATGTTACATCAAGTAAATAGATACCTAACATGTCCTGCTTTAAATTGTGCACGCTCGTGGATGTTGTCTGAGTATTAAACTTATGCGCTGGAAGCTTGTTGAATGCAGAGAATCACTTTACTTGCTTGGAGGATTGCAGAACATGTCTTCATATCATCATAACAGCAACTGAACACACTGAGAGAAGCACTTCCTCTCATATACAATAGAGTTAAAATGCAATAGAGATTTACATGCACATTACACTACAATACTACAGCGCCACCTGCTGAATAGATAGGTATAATGCATATCGTATATAGTCACAGTATATAAGCAACTTGCTGTTGTACTTCCAACAGTGGAAAGGCACCAAACTACGGTACTTAAACATCTCCATAGGCAACGTTTAAACATTTCTACAGGTTACCAGCTTAGAGTCACAGAGGAGGTCTAGAGCTAGAATTATTGTTTTCGGTCTGACGTTCACGGCAATACCTCACATGTGTGGTGCAAACACCGTTTACATATGTGAGCATGACCTATGCCATTATTATTGTTTATTTTTTTATTATTTATTTTTTTATTTTTACACTGTCCCTTTAAAATTAATTTTCATCGCTTTTATTGCTATCGCAATTAATGTAAACTTCCCTTGCCATAACAATACAGCATGACAGGTCCTCTTTATGGAGAGATGAGGGGTCTATAAGACCCCACATATCTCCTCTACAATAGAAAACATTAGAGAACAAAAATTCATTGATCTATTGCTTTAAAAAGGGCCGTCATGATGTCATTCCAGTCCTCCTAGACCATAGAGTTGAGCGGAGGCCATCTTTCCTTTGCTCATCTCTGTGACCAGCTGCCGCCAGTGTCAGATTGGTTCCCAGGGCTACTGATCATCCAGATAAGCCCGGGAACCACTGGAAAGCGGGGGGAGAACTTCTGTTGCTTCTAAAAGTAAGCCAGCACCGAATCCGCCACTCGTATCACTTTTATCAGAAAGAACGGAGCCTGAGGGAAAAATGAATACTGGGTTATGGCATCTAGCTGCAGTCATAACCCCTTTATTAAACGCCAAAGTCATGACGTATTATCCCAGTTAGGTGGTCGGCACATGGTTAGGGTAACAAAAATTCAGTTTGGATCATCCTGCACTGTAGCACACTCTGTTGGAGAGGAAATGGTCTGTCTGCAAACGTAGTGCCTATATTGTTCAGAAAACAGTTTTTCAAATAAATAATTCTTAGAATTATAATAACATCTACAATGGTTTGGAACAAATTAAAATGATTAGTAGGCAAATCAGACAATCAAAAAATGCTTTTCCCGACTTTGGCAAATCAGTTCAGGATACATTTATCACAGAGACTAATTTTTAACATTCCTGTTGCGTTGAGGATATCTTGACCTATATTTCTTCCCGGATTCCTGAGAAATGCTTAAATCTATCAACCTGAATGAACAATTTGACTAAAAGTTATTTAAGCATATGGACCTTTTTGTACTGCAGTGTTAAATTCATGCATGTGAATAATAAAGTCGTATTCCTACACATGTGGCTGGTGCCCCAAGTGTCCCTTGCACTTAGCTTTCCCTGGCAGAGCAGTGTGCCACTGGAAGATTGCTATATGTGCTTATTATGTCCCTGGCAGGGTCGAGAGCAGCTGGTGATCATACGTTTCCCATCTCACTAACTGAAACATGAAGATGGCATATTTGCCCCATTTGTTTAGCATGTCCCTGGTGGAGTGCACCAAATGTTTAACACATTCCTGGCAGAGAACACAATGTTCTTAGAACGTCCCACACTGAATGCAATGCACACACAGGGTAACCCATTAACAGGCATGATTCTAGTAGACTTCTCCATATGCAAATGTGTTAGGGTGGTGAAAGTCCCTCTTTGCTCTCATTTACAGTTTATAGTGCCCGAATCTGAATAGCATGGCAGAAATCTACACAAAGTTTAGTGTCTGACCAGTATAAAGTTTCCTTAGCTTTTCAAGTGAACTTAACCACTTGAAGACCAGCCCTTTTTCTGACATGTGTTGCTTACAAGTTAAAATCAGTATTTTTTGCTAGAAAACCCCCAAACATTATATATATATTTTTAGCAGAGACACCTAAAATGGCGGTCATTGCAATATTTTATATCACACTATATTTGCGCAGCGGTCTTTCAAATGCAATTTTTTGGAAAAAATACACTTCAATGAATTAAAAAAAAAGCATTAGCCTAATTTTTTTTGTATAATGTATAAAGATGTTATGCCAAGTAAATAGATACCTAACATGTTATGCTCGCACTCTCATGGAATGGCGAAAAACGATGGTACTTAAAAATATCCATAGGCGATGCTTTAAACATTTTTCATGGCTACCTGTTTTTACCTGCACGAGAATTATTGCTCTCGCTCTAACGATCGTGGAAGTACCTCACATGTGTGGTTTGAACACTGTTTACATTTGTGGGCGCGACTTACGTATTTGTTCGCTTTGGCGCACAAGCACGGAGGGATGGGGCGCTTTAAAAATGTTTTTTTCTTATTTATAATTGTCTTATTTTTACACTGTCTCTTTTAAAGTGCTTTTTTTTTTTTAATCACTTTTACCCCAAACCCCTCATTTGCACTAGAAAGTATTCAAAACGTCAGGACCGTCATTTTTGTATACTTGCAATTTTGAAAACTGGCGCCGTTGGTTCCCGAGTAAACCGGAAGTGACGTTGTGACGTTGCTTCCGGGTTACTAAATCCGAGACCGGATCAAAGCCGATTCCGGCTTTGTTTGGGTTTCTGGCCAGCCGGTGGGCATACCAGCTGATCGCTCGGGTCTCCTGGTGCCTGGGCGAGTGGTGGAAGGCAGGGGTGTCCCCTCCCGCTGCTTATCATAACACCCGAGCTGCTGCTTAGCAGCATCGGTTGTTATCACTAGACCCCGGTACCGGGGTGATACCTGCAGCTGCATCTACAACCACTTGAAGCCAATGATGTACAGGAAAGTGATTTGGCAGCAAGTGGTTAAAGTGTATGTCCAGGCAAAAACTAACTATCTCTAAACCTGCTATCTGCCACATTCTAAACCTAATCTATCTAACCCTGTAAAGCAAAAATCACTGTACTTACCTATTCTGCAGATGATCTGGTCTGGTTTCGAGTGGCCGAAGCTGTGTGCAGGAGAGGACCGACAACGGCTGTGAAATGTCTGGGAAGTGAGGACACCCATAGACTTACTATGGGGCCTCTGTTGTTGGCTGCCTCTCTTGCACCCGCCTCCACACTGAGGTTGATGCTGGGACCGGACCGGATCGGCTGCAGAACAGGTAAGTACAGTGATTTTTGCTATACAGGGTTGGACAGATTAGGTTTAGAATGTGGCAGAGAGTAGGTTTAGCGTTAGGTTTTGCTTGAACTTATACTTTAACCACTTGCCGACCGCCCGCCCGCCGCAGCCTGACGGCGGCAAGGTGGTTTGTTATCGTGAAATGCCGTCACCTGACGGCGGCCGTGATAACTAGTACTGTGTTCGGGGGGGCCCAGGGAGCGGGTAGGGCGGACTCGATCGCCGCCGGCTACCCGCGATGCCCCCCCCGCAGTGAGAGAACGGAGGTCCGTGTAAGTCCCCCTTCCCCCAGCCAGCCCAGCCCACACACAGTTAGAACACACCCAGGGAACACAGTTAACCCTTAGAGCGCCCCCTGCAGTTTAACCCCTTCACTGCCAATGGCATTTACACAGTAATCAGTGCATTTTTATAGCACTGATCGCTATATAAATGCCAATGGTCCCAAAAAAGTGTCAAAATGGTCCGACATGTCCGCCCCAATATCGCAGTACCACTAAAAATTGCAGTTCGCCACCATTACTAGTAAAAAATTAAAAAAATAAAAACCCCAGAAATTAATTCTCATCATCCGTAAACGCGGTAACTTTTGCACAAACCAATCAATAAACGCCGATTGCGATTTTTTTTTTACCAAGAGGAAGAATATAAATTGGCCGAAAGCGATGAAAAAAATGTTTTTTTAGATTTGTATTTTAGCAAAAAGTAAGAAATTTGTTTTTTTTTGCAAAATTGTCACTCTTCTTTTGTTTATAGCGGCGATCAGAAATTACGCAGAGGTGATCAAATACCACCAAAAGAAAGCTCTATTTGTGGGAAAAAAAGGATGCAAACTTCGTTTGGGTACAACGTCGCACAACCGCGCAATTGTTAGTTAAATCGACGCAGTGCCGAATCGCAAAAAGTGCTCTGGTCCTAAAGTGGGAAATCCTGGTTAATCACTTGCCGCTAAATCACTTTGCCTGAACGCCCACTTTAAAATTTTGTACCATATGTATTTTATTATTTGACTTTTGCCAGAAATTCCAATTGGTGCCGAGCTTAGCACAGAGCAGTTTTGTAAAATAATTTCCTTTTTTTTTCTCCTTCACTTCAGGACAAATCTGACCATTTATTCTTTTACCACCAACCATTACCTTACAAAAGAGAATTGATAAGTGCATTGATGAGTCAAGTACTTGTCTTGCACATCAAATAATAAAACAAAACATAAAAATACACAAAATAATAAATACTTTTCTTTCACAGTACATTATTCTTTTATCCCTTCACTGTAATCACTTCAAGATCAGTGACTTATCACTTTTGGAAGTAGTCTGCTCCAACATATTATGCAGTTAGCATTAGTTCAACTATCATAAAAAGCTATCATAATACAGCCATTTCACTATTATTATTCCATTAAATGTATTTTAAACCCAAACATTGTAGGTCCTCTATCTGAACTTGACTAGGTCACAGCCTCTTGCATACCCTGTAAAGTAGAGCTCAGAGACAGGGAGGGAGAAGCAGCGTAAGGAGCCACACAGCTGTTCTGCAATACTAGGAGCATGCTGGTAGGGAAGAGAGCAAAGTGATAGAGAGATAGGCTCATCAGTGTGCTGCTCCTTCATTCACTGTCCAGTTACAGGGTGGGGAATAGACCTGTAGATGAAAACTACAGTAGAGGAAAATCAGGTTTCCTTCCTGGATAGACAGAGAAATAAATATTTTGTATGGTAAAGTAGCTATCATGTATGTTTTTATGTTTTATGTCTGTGTATTCAGCAGTTTACCTGGAGTTCAACCTTAACCACGTCCTGCCTATGCTATAGCCCAGTGATGGCAAACCTTGGCACCCCAGATGTTTTGGAACTACATTTCCCATGATGCTCAACCACACTTTAGAGTGTATGAGCATCATGGGAAGTGTACTTCCAAAACATCTGGGGTACCAAGGTTCGCCATCACTGCTATAGCCAATAAAGGGCTACAGCATGGCTCTTCAGTTCTGGGAGGATGTCTATGTGGGTGGGCGTTGGGCAGGACCGATCCTAGGGACACAGGCGCCTGGGTGCAGAAATATTTCTGGCGCCCCCACATGGGCGTGGTCATCTTGCTAACTCCTCCCCTTTACACATGTTTCCATGGCAGCGACCTAAACACAGAGATGCTGCCCTTAACAATGGTCAGAGACTGCGGACATAGTACAGGAGATGGTCAGAGACTGCAGAAATGATACAGGAGATGGTCAGAGACTGCAGGAGATGGTCAGAGACTGCAGAAATTATACAGGAGATGGTCAGGGACTGCAGACATGATACAGGAGATGGTCAGAGACTGCAGACATGATACAAGAGATGGTCAGAGACTGCAGAC
>BLSH010405776.1:9364-23336 GCA_018402905.1 Glandirana rugosa
TCTACAAATTTCCGTAGAAATGGTTTCTGGAGTTAATCGGTAGCAGGGTGTTTTAGTCACCCCAGAACAGGGAGGTGGAAAAGCCCATCGGAGTGTTACGCATGTAATAAAACAGACTCTACTAAAAGCTTTAGGAGTCGAGAATACCGCAACCGAAATCGAACCGCCCATAATCTGACACGTAGAGACTATTATAACCCCTCAAACAGGAGGTACAGTGACTAAGACGTGAGACGACGACGACAAGAGACGGAACAAAAAAACTTCTAGGACAGAGTAGTCCGACTGAAGAAGGAAGTCCGGTGGTTTTATACGAACGTTTCATAAATGTCTCCGTCACGTAAATAATTGTCGAGAGTCCTAAAGACGGTCCTAACCAACAGAAATCCTGAGAGCTGTTAATAAATGCACTGCCTCTGTAAATACTTTGCAAGCATATTTTGGTGGCCTGAAGGAAGAAGTCAGCCTGATGAGACAGGATCTTCAAAAAAACAAGGCAGAGAACAGCAGCAGCAGAGTGCAGAATCAGTGACATGGAGGACAAACTCCCCAATATTATCAGAGATGCACAGTCTAATACCCGCCAAGCTAAAGCCAACGCCATAAGAGCTGAGGATTTCGAAAATCATCTCAGACAAAATAATGTACGCATTGTGAGGCTACCCGAAAAGGTGGAGGGACAAGACCCCACTGATTTTGTGGGACGATGGCTAATTGAGGTCTTTGGTAAAGATGCCTTTAAACATCTATATGCAGTGGAGAGAGCTCACAGAGTTCCTACAAGGCCCTTACCATCAGGCTATCCACCTTGTCCTATTTTAGCAAGACTGCTGAATTACAGAGACAGGGAGATTGTGCTAAAACTGGCTAGAGAAAACCAAAATATCCAATATAATGGGGCGAGAGTTTCCTTATATCTGGATTTCTCTGCTGAGGTCCAAAAACTAAGGGCCAGCTTCACTGAGGTTAAGAAGCGCCAACAGAAATTTCAGACCCCATACACCATGCTGTATCCGGCCAAACTGCGTGTCATCGCAGGAGGACAGACTCATTTCTTTTAAACAGCCACGGCAGCATCTGCCTGGATTGATGAACATGAACAAGTCCTGCGTTGGGCCGGAGACCTGCAGATGAATGGGACTGATTCCATAAGATCCTGGTGAGAGCTCCTGTTATACCTTGCAAAACAGGCCCATGGCCCGTACATTTACATGGGCAACACTGGAAACTTACAACGCTAAGCAATGATACGGAATGCGAGTTCGGAACCGAATTTACCATTACCCTAGAATGTTATTTATTTTTCTCTCAAAGCCTGGACACCTTGAATGGAGAGGGAGCTATGGACTTATGGGACCGGTTGTTCCACATGAGGAGGAAGATTTCTAGTTTGTTTATGCTTCTTCACGATTGCCTTTTGGAGTATTAAGCACACTTGGCCACGTAGGCCCACTTTGCAACCTTTACAATGGCGATCATTGTCGCTGGTTATTTCTTACTTGAAACTGGCACTGTTGTGTCATTTGGATGACTACTTTTATTCTGCTTTAATTCACGGGACATCAACAGTTACTACATTTGCCCTCATGGGAGCACTGTTCACTAACAAACAGTTCAACTCTGGAACTGCTTTCTATGAACATACTGGGTCTTTGACACTTGGAGCTTCGGGGTTGTGGACCACATCTGGGGCCCCCTTTTGAATCAACCCGCAAGTACTTGCCCATCCTATGTGCCCTGCAAGAGACCCATCTCACAAATGACACTGTGCCATGTGTGAATTTTTGCTTGGGTAGGGAAATCGTATCACTCCACTCACACCTCTTATTCTAGATGGGTGATGATACACCGATCCTTGGACTATGAAGAGTATGACTTTGATAGACAATGAGGGGAGATATTTTTTATATATATATATATATATATATATATATATATATATATATATATATACTGTAGATTGTACTCTTTAAAATGCATCCTTGCTTTTTTTGTATATCCCACCTCCTTATAACAATTACTACAATTGTTGCTAGAATATCAGTTGAGATACCTGGATGTACCTTTGTATGTTATGGGAGATTTCAACTGCTAGTGGACCCGGCTGCGGATAAACATGTCCCTTCCACAGTTGGGGGGATGACCCGCCACACTGGCTTACAAAAGTTTATAGAGGAGGTGGGATGGATTGACCCCTGGAGAGGTAGACACCCCAACACCAGGCAATTTTCCTGCTTTTCTAAGACCCACTCATCTCTATCACGCATTGATATGTTCTTATGCTCATTGACTGCATACAGATATACATTGAAGGTAGAATATGCTGTTCGAATTTTGCATTTCAGACCATTTGCCTCTAATTACACTATTGGAGGTTCTCCCTCCCTCTACCCTGGCGACGGCCTCATGGAAACTGAATGCTTTTTGGCTCCAGCTCTTCCCTTCACACACACCTATAGTCTCCAAAATAACTGAATACTGGAGAAGACATAATAGGGAGGCAAATATATGTCACTCCTGGGAGGCCGAGACATCTTTTATAACAAAATTGAATCTATAAAGAGATCTACTGGTGCTCAGAGTAGAGTTGGAAAAGCTAGTGAGTGATTTAGAAAATGCATTTGTTGAGAATCCTACGGATGATAGCAGAGAAGTTTCAGCCCAGGCAGCTCTGGATAGGTTCATTGCCTCTGCAGCAGACAGAAAACCCTTCTTTAGCAGACTGGCATACTATGAGGAGGGTGAGCATACTGGTCGCCTATTAGCCAAAATTGCCCATTCCCAGCAATCACCCCTGTCTATCGGAGTTCTGAGGCACCCTACAGGTGGGATCGTGAATTCACCTGACAGAGTAATGTCCATATTGGTAGACTATTTCTCTACCCTATATTCTTCTAAACAAAACTGTTCTACTGAATCCTTTAATGACTAGCTTGACTGGGTTAATTTGCCTCCTTTATCAGATGTCTTTAGAAGACAGATGCCCCCTTAACTCTAGAAGAATTGCAGGAGGAGACTGGTTTGTTCCCTAACTCAAAGGCCCTTAAATGGTATTTAATATGGGGAGGAAATTAGGACATCTACCCATTTCAATGACAAAGTCTAATATAGTATTAATATTTAAACCTGAAAAGGACCCCCTAGATCCAGGATCTATACAGGCCAATATCCCTTCTACAGAACAATGTAAAAATATTGGCTAAGGTTTTTAGCCTTGCGTCTAAATGCAGTCATTTGTCCATCATACATTCGGATCAGGTGGGATTAATGCCCCAAAAACCCACAGCCATCAACCTGCGCAGGCTTTTTCTTAATATTCAGACACCATCGGATAAAATGGGAGACAGAGCATTACTGTCCCTAGACTCCCACAAAGGTTTTGATAGTATTGAATGGGAATATCTCTGAGCAGTCATGCAGAAATTTGGTTTTGGGGAAGGCTTTATATCTTAAACTGCTATATAACGCCCCGGTAGCAGCTTTAAGGGAAGCAGGGAAAATATCTCCAGACTTTAATTTGTATAGGGGTACACGGCAGGGGTGCCCACTATCCCCACTCTTGTTTGCTCTGGCCATAGAGCCCTTGGCTGCTGTGATTAGGGCAGATACATCTATCCGGGGATTTGTGTATGGTACAATTCATGAAAAGGTGATGATGTATATGACACCATGCTTTTTCTGGGGGATACATCCATGTCGTTGACAGAGGCCATGAGGGTTATTCAGGAATTCGGAACGTACTCGGGGCGTATCATAAATTGGTCCAAATCAGCACTATTACCTTTAGATGGACAGGTAGACCCTCATACGGGGAAAATACAGGAGATACCGGTTTCTACCCGAATTAAATATCTGGGCATATGGGTCATCCCCTCTCTTGTAGACTATTTTCTTTAATTTAACCCCACTACTTAACAGGTCTCGGGATAAAGTCAAGGTCTGGATGAGACTGAGGCTTTCCCTGGTTGGCAGAGTAAATCTCATAAAAATGATCCTTATGCCCCAGTTGCTATATGTACTGCATACCACCCCAGTCATCCCCCTGAAAAAAAAATTGCATTATTAATTCACTTTTTAGATCACTAATATGGTCATCTGAATCAGCTAGAATTAAACTTGAACAGTTGCACCGTCCCAAGGATGCGGGCGGTCTTGCACTCCCCAACCCATGGGTATACTATATGGCATAGCAGTTACAACATCTAGCAAGGGCTATTAGTCCCCATACTGAATGTGCACTGAATTTCAGCGATTCGATTACGTAGCTTCTCAAATAGTCGGTGGGTATGGAGGTGGCAGAGGGCCTAGAGGCATGAAGGTATAGCAAACCAAATACATTTTACCCTACCTACACCCTTATGCAAAAAATGTGGTCCAAAATTAGAATGCTGCAGAAAATTACACGATTTACTAGGTTTAGCCCTATCTGGGACATCGCCCAATACCTGGAATTGGTGAAATTGAAGCGTGGTGCTGTGTGGAGGCAACATGACATTACACATATGTCTCTCATCTTCACTGACAGGTGATTGAGATCCCTTCCGGATCTTCAGGCCGCCTTCTCACTCCCGTCATCTATGTACTTTTACTACCTACAGCTCTGCCACGCGGTTCATGCACAACAGAATGTGGACACATGGACAATGGAATCTGCTCCCATATTTAATTTCATGTATGAGATCACCATATATAAAGGGTTTATCTCCCACAGTTATGTGATGATTCTAGATCTACCCGAGTCCAACCTTAGAGCAGTAAATCATGGGAAGGGGGATGTAGGTGCCTTCGAGGAGGAACAATGGGAGGAGGCTTTGCAGTCGGTTATTCAATGCTCCATGAATGTAGCCCAACGCCTTTATCAATTATATATTGTTCTAAGGGTGCATTACACACCAGCCAAATTGGCACGCATGGGTTTACGACCTGATCCACATGCTGTGTAGATGTCCTAAGCTCCACAGATACTGGAAATTTGTCATTCGTACACTTAACCAGGTATTTCAGATACAACTCCCCAAGGATCCCAAATGCTGTCTGTTGAGGATACTAGATGGTCTGCAGGTGGAGGAGGCTCTTAGACAGGCCATAGGGAGAGCACTCTTCCAGGCTAGACTAGCGATATTAAAACACTGGAAGTCCACTGAACCCCCTAAAGTGAGGGAATGGCTGGCTTGGATGGGAGATACCCTCAGGCTGGAGAAATTGATATACCAGCACAGAGGCACTGGTGGCAAGTTTGACAGACTGTGGGCTCCATGGCTGGATACACTGGGCTTGGCCCCGGTGGACCTGGTCATGGACAGGCTGCTCAGGTAGAGAGACTACCCTTGTGTAGAACCCAGGGAGGGCTATGGATGTGGACCCGGTTTCAGTTCTTCACACCGTTCTAAATTCCAGATTGATCATTAATTTCTTCAATGTCTGTCCATAAACTTTGGGGTTTATATGTGCGCACTATTCTGTGAACACCTTGGATGTATGATTGATGACGTGATGCTCTGTGGATGTATGTGTTTTTATTGTAGATCAATAAAAACCTTTTTGTTGAGGGAAAAAAAAAGAAAAGACAACTTGTATTACAACACCATTGTAGACAGTGTGGGCACATCCTGGGCCCACTGGTGCTTTTTGCACGGGACCATGTGCTTTGTCAGGAGCACGTAGTCAAGTGCGAAACATTTTCCGTGCAAAATTCACAGTGGAGGGGCTGCAACAGTCGTTTCTACCCACAGCCTTTGGGAGAACTGTTCTTGGCAACATCTGTGCCAGAATTGAACTTTGGATAACATTGGCCTTACTGTGCCCCTAATAGTTCACAAAAGAGGTCATTTGTGAACTCACAACCCAATCACTAGAGTCCCTCGGCTGGAATACCCATAGACAGGCTGACCATTGAACACCAGCTGTAATCCGGATGGATTAGTGCTTGACATTGAAGCCCGTATAGGGCTTGAGGTGTTGATCAAATCTCTGGGTTGTTACAGTCTGATCCAACACTTATTGTGCAATTGCCTGTTTGATTATTTGTTCATGTGGTCCTGGGCTCCCTTGGGTGAGTGGTTTTACTGTATCTGTGTTTTGTGACAACATTGTCCCAATTTTATCTATTGGCATTTGGAGGGCTGTTGGTCAATTAATTGACAATCTGAAGTAATTTGTTTATAACAAAGTATTTTTCATACTGTTTAAATACCGCAGTATGTTCTCATTTTACAACTACCAGGCTTGACGGGTTTCTCTTTGACCTTCACATTTGTTTTTCTCTATACTGGATTAGTTGAGTGACCCTGCCCTATAGGGTGAGACGGTGTTTTTGATCCGTGACAAGCGATGATTTATGACTACAGCCCATAGTCAAGTGCTGACCCCATTGTTTTTATATATTTATATGTATTCTCTATGACCCTCATATATAACTTGCCTTTTTAGTGGTCTATCCCACAAGTAGTGTACAGAGATTTTGTAGTTGGAGGATCACCCCATACATGGGGGTATGAGCACACGTGTCTCATTTTTCATTTTGATAATACCAGATGGCTTTATACTATGATACTCTATTTTTTCGCCACTCCTTTTCTCCCATTTTGTCGCAGCATATAACCCACTCCACCAGCCCTCACCCATTTATGCTTCAGCAATGTCTGCGCACATCACAATAATCCCCAAGGAGGATCCCCAAGTTCAAATCTTAGACCTATTTCCGTACTCAATGTGGATTTTAAGTTGTTCGCCAAAATACTTGCACGCTGCGGCTGATACCCTATCTACAGAAATGTATCTTTCTCCTATCGTTCACTGACAGACGCAGCTTCTCCATTGCGTGTGGGGTTTTATGCTGGTCTCACTAGGAGTTAACTAGGCAGGGAAAAGAAACAGCTGGCCCCTCCCATGGGGGCCGTCCTCTCTTCCCACATAAAAAACCCTTATAGCATAGCTCTTCAGTTTCAATGCCTAGTTTGCAAGGAGTTGACCTGGCTTCCCTTCAGGGGAATTGCGGTCCTGTTTGTGACCGTTTTTTATTTTTATTTGTCTTCTCGCAAGATTATCACCGCACCTGGAAGACTTGTATAGCTTGGTGCGGGGCGGAGGGTCATAACCCTCGCTCTTATGTCATGTCTAGGGTCCTGACCTTTTTACAACAGGGCCTGAACAAAAAAAATAAATAAAAATGGCTGAGTACTCTATAGGGCCAGATATCGGCTCTGGCGATTCTCTTTCAGAGACCTTTGGCTTCGCACTCGTTGATTCGTACCTTTGTACAAGGTGTGTGGCATGTGACGCCTTGGGTGAGGACTCCGATGGCTCAGCGGGATCTGAATTTGCTTTCTGTTCTTCAGAAACCACCTTATGAGAATATCAGGGAGATTTCCTTACAACTACTGTCGCGGAAGCTGGCCTTTTTAGCTGCCACCACTTCCGCCAGACGGGTGTCAGAATTAGCGGCACTATCGTGCAAGTCTCCCTACTTAGTCATGCATAAGGATAAGGCGGTCTTGTGACCGTCTCCCTCCTTCCTTCTGAAGGTGGTTTCTCCTTTCACATTAATGAAGATATTGTTCTGCCTTCATTGTGCCCTCGGCCATCGCACCCAAAGAAGTTTGAGTTGCATGCTTTGGATGTGGTGAGGGCCTTACGGGTGTACTTGGCTGCTACAGCTTCTTTTCAAAAAGCTGAGGCCTTGTTTGTACTGCCAGAGGGCCCGTGCAAAGGATTGGAGGCCTCGTCGGCTACGATTTCTCATTGGATTATTAAAAACCGTGACCTATGCGTATTCTGTTCGGGGCAAGTTTCCCCCTTTCCAGTCACGGCTCATTCTACCCGGGCTGTTAGCACTTCCTGGGCTTTCAGACACCAGGCCTTGGTGTCACAGGTGTGCAAGGCGGCCATTTGGGCCTCGGTTCACACTTTCACTAAGTTTTATAAAGTTGATGTGTTTGCATCTTCGGATGCTACTTTTGGCCGCAAAGTTTTGCAGGCGGCAGTGTAGGCGCGTCTGGCGCCTCCTTAGAGGTTCAGTTGGGTACTGTTAGGGTTTACCCACCCCTCTTTTTGACACAGCTTGGGGACGTCCCCACACGTAATGGAGAAGCTGCGTCTGTCAGTGAACGATAGGAGAAAAAGGGATTTTATTAAAACTTACCGTAAAATTCTTTTCTCCGAGTTCACTGACAGACGCAGCACCCACCCCTCTGTGCTCTGTTCTTGTACGGCTTGTGTACGAACTGAAGAGCTATGCTATGAGGGGGTTTTATGTGGGAGAGGACGGCCCCCATGGGAGGGGCCAGCTGTTTCTTTTCCCTGCCTAGTTAACTCCTAGTGAGACCAGCATAAAACCCCACATGTAATGGAGAAGCTGCGTCTGTCAGTGAACTCGGAGAAAAGGATTTTATGGTAAGTTTTAATAAAATCCCTTTATCTTGATCAATTGGGCTTTATGCCCACTAGGGAAGCCAGGGACAGAATGGCCCGTGACATCAATTTTGTCCACTCAGCCCTATCGAAGGACGATCATGTATTTCTTTGGATGATGAAAAAGCCTTTGATAGTGATGACTGGATTTTAATTTACCTCACTTTGGAGGACATTGGTCTCGACCCCCATATGGGGTCTTGGATCAACGTCCTATATTCCGCCCATTCTGCACACATCCATGTGATTGGGGAACTTTACAACTCGTTACCCATTACAAATGGAACAAGCCAGGGTTGTCCCCTGTCCCCACTCATATTCATACTATCCCTGGGGCCTTTTCTCATAACCATTCAAGCAAACCCTAAAATATCCAGAATTCGCTTTGGGAATTGTATTCATAAAATATCAGCATAAATATGCGGTTGCTCTTCTTTTTAGTCGACCTGTCACCATACTAATCTAACTTTAAGAACTCAACTGGTATAGTGAGCTTTCGAACTTCCACATTAACCACTTGACCACTGGGCACTTAAACCCCCTTAGCAACCAGACCAATTTTCAGCTTTCAGTGCGCCCACATTTTGAATGACAATTACTCAGTCATGCAACACTGTACCTATATGAAATTTGCGTTCCTTTTTTCAAACAAATAGAGCTTTCTTTTGGTGGTATTTATTCACCGCTGGGTTTTTTATTTTTTGCGCTATAATTATAAAAAAGAACAAAAATGTTTAAAAAAATACATTTTCTTCGTTTTTGTTATAAAATTTAGCAACTTAGTCAATTTTCTTCATAAATTTTAGCCAAACTTTATACTGCTACATATCTTTAGTAAAAAAAAAACAAATTAGTGTATATTATTTGGTCCTTGTGAAGGTTATAGAGTCTACAAGCTATGGTACCAATCACTGAATATTGATCACACCTGATGTACTATCGGCCTATCTCATTTCTTCAGACCCTAACAAGCTAGGAAAGTACAAATACCCCCCAAATGACCCCTTTTTGGAAAGTGGACATTCAAAGCTATTTAGTAAGTAAGGCAGTGTAGTGGCATGGATGGGCACTGTAGTGGCATGGATGGGCAGTGTAGTGGCATGGATGGGCACTGTAGTGGCATGGGTGTGTCACGGATGAGAACTGATGTAGTATGGATGAGTATGAATGAGGCACAAATGAGCCATGGATGGGGATGACTGATCACGGATGGGGATGGATGAGTACAGAAGGATGAGCACGGATGGGATGACTGAGCATGGATGGGGATGGATGAGGATGACTGAGCACGGATGGGGATGGATGAGTACAGATGGATGAGCATGGATGGTATGACTGAGCATGGATGGGGATGGATGAGCACGGATGAGGATGACTGAGCTTGGATGGGTATGGATGAGCATGGATGGGGATGACTGAGCATGGCTGGGTGGGTGAGCATGGATGGATCGCTGAGCATGAATGGATGGCTGGGTGAGCATGGATGGATGGCTGGGTGAGTATGGATGGGTGAGCACAGCTGTGTGGGTGAGCATGGCTGTTTGGGTGAGTATGGATGGATGGTTGAGTATGGATGAATGGCTGGGTGAGCATGGGTGGGTGGGTGGGTGAGGATGGCTGCGTGGGTGGTGGGGGTGCAGCCTGTCACTTAGCAGCGCGGTGGGCACTACACATCGCCCACAGCACTGCAGCATGTCCTCTCTCCCCCCTCTCCTCTCACAATGCACCGATCGGTGCAGAGAGGGGAGTGAAAATCCAGCACTTCCGCCGGCTTGTTTTCATGTGATCCGCCGGCTTGTTTTCACGGTCACAGATTTTCCTGTGTGCACGCCCCAGGGGGCACGCAGGAAACGCGTTCATGGGAGGATGTCATAGTATGTCCTCCCGGGATTGAGCAACCGCCCTGTAGACGTCTTTTGTCGATAGGGCGGTTGTTAATTGGTTAATTACCACAAATCAGAAGCCCTAAACCTTACCACTCCAGATCAAATACTATATAACATCCAAGAAAACTTGCATTTTAAGTGGGCCCCATCCCACATCAAATATTTAGGCATTCTGCTACCTAGAGACCTGTCCAAATTATACACACTTCCCTTTTCCCCCTTACTTTCCAAATTCCACTCTGAATTATCATTCTGGTGTTTTTACAGCTTCTCCTCGTTGGACAGATGTAATGTCTTAAAGCAAAACGTGCTCCCTTGGATCCTCTACCTTCTTCAGACAATTCCGACCCAAATCTCTGTGATCATCTTCAAAACATTGCAATCCATGTTCAACAGATTTGTTTGGGCATCAAAAGCAGCTAGGGTTAAATATTCCATCCTACAGGTGACCAAAAACCCATGGTGAGATGGCGCTCCCCAATGTTAGACTTTACCATCTGACTGCACATCTTACCCAAACCCTAGATTGGTGTCGACACTACAACACCAAGCAATGGGTATGCATGGAACTGCTCAATCACACTTCAGAGCTATTTAGGGTCCCGTTTGAGCCAACTTTGTAGTTTTAACATCCTTTACTATGCAGACCCAGGTCTGCTTGACCCTCCATTGCAGGTGCACTGTAATATTTGCCATCTCGCCTTCTGCCAATTGTATTAGCATACTCTTTGAAATAGTTCATCTTCATTGGTTCAATAACCATTCAGAGCCACTGCAGTACCCACACGGCATCCAACCCACACTGTCTTAGTTGCTCATGCAACTCCCCACAGCTTTAAGACTGAATGTACATCATTGGATATGCACAGTCTTTTTCTGAGATTGTCCATCTCTGCTGGTTAGTTTGGTTTGGTTAGTTTGATATGGCGCATCAGATTGGAGTTTGTTAAACTATTCTACACAGTGTGAGAGCTCCTCCAGCCCACGGGTTTCTCTCTGTTATTTGTTGAGATGTACTGTATTTGATAGATTATTTCCATGTTTGGATCGCATGACCTTCCATTCAACCACTTATCCCCAGCTACTCTGGAACACCCTCAAAATACGTCAGCTTCCTTTGGTCTGTACATCCTACCATAATCTATCGGCTAGCAGGACTTGCTGGATTGGACTATTGGTGGACTTGGTACTTTTTTGCCTTATTTTATCACTTGTTTGTGAGTATTTTTTTAACGTTTTATATAATAAGTCATCGCCAAGGTAATGCGCAAGGCTGGTGCACCCTCTGTTCCTTTTCTTTCTCAAGTCTTTGGCTGGGCCACTCAAGGACGTTCACAGAGTTGTCCCGTAACCGCTCCTTTGTTGGCTGTGTGCTTGTGGTCGTTGTCCTGTTGGAAGATGAACCTTCGCCCCAGTCTGAGGTCCAGAGCGATCAAGCAGGTTTTCAGCAAGGATGTCTCTGTACATTGCTGCATTCATCTTTCCCTCAATCCTGACTAGTCTCCCGGTTCCTGGCGCTGAATAGCCTCCCCACAGCATGATGTTACTGTAGGGATGGTATTGGCCAGGTGATGAGCGGTGCCTGGTTTCCTCCAGACATGTCGCTTGCCATTAAGGGTAAAGAGTTCAGTCTTTATTTCATCAGACCAGAGACTTTTGTTTTTCCTGGTCTGAGAGTCCTTCAGATGCCTTTTGGTAAACTCCAGGTGGGCTGTCATGTGCTTTTTACTGAGGAGTGGCTTTCCTCTGACCACTCTACCATACAGGCCAGATTGGTAGAGTGCTGCAGAGATAGTTGTTCTGGAAGGTTCTCCTCTTTTCACAGAGAAATGATGGAGCTCTGTCAGTGACCATCGGGTACTTGGTTACCTCCCTGACTAAGACCCTTCTCCCCCGATCGCGAAGTTTGCCCGGCGGCCCGCTCTAGGAAGACTCCTGGTGTTTCCAAACTTATTCCATGTACAGATGATGGAGGCCACTGTGCTCATTGGGACCTTCAATGCTGCAGAAATTTTTCTGTACCATTGCCCAGATCTGTGCCTCAATACAATCCTGTCTCGGAGGTCTACAGACAATTCCTTGGACTTCGTGGTTTGGTTTGTGACCTGATAGGCACTTTTAAAGTGATTGTAAAGTCTTGTTTTTTTCCTATAAAAGTAACATACATGTTTACTTACCTGGTCTGTTGCAGTGGATTTGCACAGAGCAACCCGGATCCTCCTTTTCTCGGTTCCTCTTCTGTGATTCTGGCCCCTCCCTCCTGTTCAGTGCCCCCACAGCAAGGAGCTTGCTATGGGGCAACTGAGACGAGTCACAGTTCCCTGTGTCCAATCGGACACGGAGCCTGACCCTGCCCCGCCCCATCTCTTTTCTGATTGGCTAGCTGACTTTGACAGCAGCAGCCAATGGCACCACTACTGTTTCAGCCAATCAGGAGGGAGAATCTCGGATGGCTGAGACACTTGTGGAAATAGCTGGTAAGAGAGGGACCTCAGGTAAGAGTGAAGGGGGCTGCTGCACACAGGGTCCTTTCACACATGGACGGTCTATTTTGAAGGACTCCGCTTGCTCAGTAGGGATCGCTCCGCTGATCCCTGCTGAGCAGACGGATGACAGGTCTGTCTCCACTCACTGTGCAGGGGACGGACCTGTCAGAGTCTCACTGTCCCCTATGGGAGATCGGATGAAAACGGATCCGCCTGTCCGTTTTCATCCGACAACATCCGATCCGATCTGCCAGATGGAAAATAGGGTTTCCATAGAAGTGAATGGAGCGTCTGATCAGGTACGCCTTAAAACTGGACAGCCGGACCTATTCGGTCCGCATGTGTGAAAGGGGCCTTAATGCATAGAATGCATTAAGATAAAAAAAAAAACCTTCTGACTTTACAATCCCTTTAACTGTGAAACCTTGTATAGTCAGGTATGTGCCTTTCTAAATCATGTCTGAATTTACCACAGGTGGACTCCAATCAAGTTGTAGAAACCTCTCAAGGATGATCAGTGGAAACTGGATGCACCTGAGCTCAATTTTGAGTGTCATGGCAAAGCCAGTGAATACTTATGTACATGTGATCTTTTTATTTTTTATAAATTTGCAAAGCTTTCAAACAAACTTCTTTCACATTGTCATTATGGAGTATAGACCTAGTTGCATTCCCCTTATGTTTGGACTTTAAAGGCGCTAAACTCGTAACATAGTATATAGTAAAAATTAAATTTTTATTTCCAAAGACCTAGATAAAAACAATTTGCCATAGAATGTACATAACTTCTTAGCTAAAATACACCAGTCAGAGAAGAAAATGATGAATATGTCAGGTGTGTTTAGAGATTCATCATATATCTATAATGCAAGTATAGAAAATCAATAATCAAACAACAACAGTATAATACAAAGTGGCGGCTGGTGTGGGAGGGGCGCTGGGGCGCCGCCTCCCCGCCGGCAAAAGACTGAAGAAAAAAAAAAAAAGTCAACCCGCCCACCTAGGTGGCGCCAGTACATTGACTTTCTTTTTTTTTTTTTCTTTTCGGCTCTTTGGCTGTCACATGACAGCCAACTAAGTGAGCCTATTGGCCGGCCATTCAAGCCTATGCATGTGCGCTTCTTGCTGCGGCCATGCATAGGCTGATTGGCTGCCCTGAGCCTCCGCTCAGGGTGATTGGATGAGGGGCCG
>BLSH010405776.1:23568-40112 GCA_018402905.1 Glandirana rugosa
AGACATGTGGTAACCTTATACAAATTCAGAATCTTGATGGTATACTACGTGTATAGATATATGACATAATAGTCACCGCCGACCACTTCAAAAACCTACCCCCCCGCGGTCCGGGGCGGGAAGGGACACTGGGGAGGATGAAAATTATTCGGGGCGGGGAATATCTTAGGTGGGTGAGGCAGGGGAAGTGGGTGGATTCTATAAGGGGCGGGGCTTATTAAAAGTAGGAGGGGTCACAGGGAAGGGCGGGGCCTGGCGCCCCCCCATCCAAAAACTTCACCAGCCGCCACTGATAATACAGTATATAGATATGTGCATCATATGGTAGTTCTAAGACTTAAACATATTCCAATGGTGTACAGATGAACATTCCATGCTAGATTTAAAATCAGAGAAAGACGAGCCGATATCCCCACTCACACCTCATAAAGATATCATAAGATATCTTATAATTGCATAGTATGAACGAATTGCTGATTTATAGGGGTCCCAGTAATCATCTCCAAGACGATAGGCAACAGCACTGAGGTAAAAAAAAATGGACAAGGACCTGAAATTGCAAATAAGAATACTGTGCAATAATTGGCCTTGTAAAGCCAAAAAAATAGAGTAAAGAATAAATCTATAACAAGGGTATGCTCATATTTGTATGTTATTATAAAGATCACATATCCTACCTGTGTCTTACAGTATTGAAGGTGAAGAGAGTATCCCTTTTGTATTAATGGTGTTGGTGACATAGGCTAAAAGTAACACACAAAGAAGTCTGTATTCCTCTGTGTAAGCCTATACTGCTGTCAATGCTGCAGTGTATGTTTAAGGGGGTTGGCCACTCACCCATGTAAATCTGATATGCTTCAACATGGCATATTTATAATTTTTATAGAATATATCTTGTATAAATCATGCTTTACTTGTCCTATGGCTAACCCATAGTTTATCTGAGGCCATAAAGTTAATGCAAGGCATATAGAGAGTATAAATAAGAAACCAGTTTAGTGGCCACACTCCAAAGCTCCCAGTTCATCCATAGCTCAGAGACCCCAACAGTCTAAATACTGAGAAAAGGTTTCCTGTGGGCTTTTGAACAAACACAATAGCGCAGCAGAGATGGTACTTTACCCCACAGGTGAGATGCAGGGCGTATGAGCAAGTTCTCCCGTAAAGCGTGTCCGCAAGGCAAGTGCCTAAGTTCTCAGCACTACACACCTATAAATGTAAGTCTCCTTCAGATCACAGTCGCCATATCATAGGTGGCAGCTGTGCGTGATTTGGGGAGAGAAAACAGGTGATCTCGTCCCGACTGGCCTCCTGGAAGTGCCATGCGCACGCATCACCTCCCTGGCACGCATGAGTGCCTAGAGTTTCCGCGTCAGCGTGCCGGAGTGACATCACGCGCACATGCCCTGCCAACATGGACAGCTATCCAGAGGATTGAAGCTATCCACCAGAGTAGCAAGATGGAGGCCAAATTAGATGGAATGGTCATAATAGACCAACAATTGCCTTAAAACCGCCACGGGCAATAGACTTGGGCAGCTTACCGTGCCATGTGATCCATTGCCACATCTAAGGAAGGGGACCCTTTCAATGTTGTCTAACTATTACAATAAACCCCTACATTTCCGCATCAAAGTACCTATTGTGCGCTCCCTACTGGGCGTGATTCATATTACGGCTAGATACACAACATCAGAAGCCATATCCAGCACGAGTGGGGAGATCTGAAACAGAGTACAGGCTTACAATGAATTACTAACTTTTTTTGCAAATAGCTACTCAAAAAACACACTTCTCTCCAACAAAGAACCTGTTGCTCCAATATCCCGGCACCACTTTGGACATATACAGTATCTCACAAAAGTGAGTACAGCCCTCACATTTTTGTAAATATTTTATTCTATCTTTTCATGTGACATTGCTGAAGAAATTACACTTTGCTACAATGTAAGGTAGTGAGTGTACAGCTTGTATAGCAGTGTAAATTTTCTGCCCCCTCAAAATAACTCAACACAGCCATTTATGTCTAAACCGCTGGCAACAAAAGTGAGTACACCCCTAAGTGAAAATGTCCAAATTGGGCCCAAAATGTCAATATTTTGTGTGGCCACCATTATTTTCCAGCACTGCCTTAACCCTCTTGGGCATGGAGTTAACCAGAGCTTCATAGGTTACCACTGGAGTCCTCTTCCACTCCTCGATGACAACATCACAGAGCTGGTGGATGTTAGAGACCTTGTGCTCCACCACCTTCCATTTGAGGATGCCCCACGGATGCTCATTAGGGTTTAGGTCTGGAGACATGCTTGGCCAGTTCATCACCTTTACCATCAGCAAGGCAGTGGTCACCTTGGAGGTGTGTTTGGTGGTGGTATGTTGGAATACTGCAGCCCAGTCTCTGAATAAAGGGGATCATGCTCTGCTAGAGTATGTCACAGTACTTGTTAGCATTCATGGTTCCCTTAATGAACTGTAGCTCCCCGGTGCTGGCAGCACTCATGCAGCCCCAGACCATGACACTCCCACCACCATGCTTGACTGTAGGCAAGACACACTTGTCTTTGTACTCACCTGGTTTCCACCACACGTGGTTGACACCATCTGAACCAAATACATTTCTTTGTCTCATCAGACCACAGGACATGGTGCCAGTAATCCATGTCCTTAGTCTGCTTGTCTTCAGCAAACTGTTTGCAGGCTTTCTTGTGCATTATCTTTAGAAGAGGCTTCCTTCTGGGACAACAGCCATGCAAACCAATTTGATGCAGTGTGCAGCATATGGTCTGAGCACTGACAGGTTGACTCATACGTCTATTTCCCAAAGACAACCTCTGGATATGATGCTGAGCACACGCACTCAACTTTTTGGTTGATCATGGCAAGGCCTTTTATGAGTGGAACCTGTCCTGTTATAAACCGCTGTATGGTCTCGGCCACCATGCTGCAGACCAGTTTCAGCGGCTGGTACCCTACATTCTCCACCCAGGGGAGTAATGCCTCGCTCCCCAGCAGCATATCGATTCTGGACAAGATGGTATGTGTCCTAGAGTAACAGGAATATTGTTGGGTCCCTGGGTTTTTTACCCTCCATACATCCACTAGAGCCAGTTCTCCATTTATCCTTGTGAGTATCCCTCCTACCCTTCCTACCACTGATCCAGGTGGGCTCCTATCTAAATTGTTTGTCCATAACCATATTAAAGTCGCCCATTATCATTATCGGGATATCTGGTTTGTCAGAGATAAACGCAGCTGGTATAGTATTTCTGAGTCATAAGGAGGAGGGATATACACGTTGGCCATTATACATCTCAACCCTCCCAGTGTACAGTTCAAAAAAAATAGTGGCCCCTTTTGTCTATAGAGCTCTGTCTGCAGGAGAAAGCCACCCCAGTTCTTACCAGAACACTCACCCCTCTAGAGTACGATGAGTGCACTGAGTGGTATTGAGTTTGACATTTTTTCCTCTTTAAATAGAACAAGGTCTCCTTCGTGAGGTGAGTCTCCTGCAGACAGAGCAATCCTGCCTGGTACGTGGTCACCGCAGCAAACATTGCGGCCTTCTTTATGGGGTCCCCAAGTCCTCTAATATTCCAGGAACAAATCTTCACCCTCCCCTCCTTCATTTACTCAGATCCAGAATGTACAACTTCTTTTGTACCTTCCTCCCTCGCTCTGCTCCCTTCCCCTTCTCTCCAAATTTCAACTGTGCATCCCCTTCTGTAAGGTTCCCATTAATCTCGTTGTGCTTACTCCATAACGCAAAACCTTCAAATATGCCTATTACATTTAATGTGATGAAATGTGTGTGGTTAGTGCATTTGAAAATACTGTCATTCCAAAATTATTAATAAAATAAATAATGTTTTTGAATCCGATCTCGACATGGATCCAAAGACGTATACTAGGATATGTGTCGAAGGATAAAAATAGGAGAGATAGAAGGGTTGCAGTAATCAGGTGTCTTTTCCTCGCAAGGAAGCTAATTGCTTGGAAATGGCTATCGGCAGAACCTCCAAGCAGGGTAGAGTAGGAGAAAGAGGTGAACGGGGTCATAGCGAAAGAAAATTTTGAGTATAGGAGGAGAAGTAAGGAGTCTGAGTATGAAAGAATCTGAAGAAGATGGAAAGATATGAGGTGATAAAGATAGAGTGGGTTCTCTCTGTTTGGTTCCTGTGTTAGTAGTATAAAGTATAAATGAAAATGGATAAAGGCATACACCAAGATGATGAGCGAGAACACTACTCTCTACATGAGTTAAATCTGAGAACTTGATGGAGATAGATGTACGAGTCTGATTGGGGAAAAAAAAAAATATTTAGAGCCGCCAAAAGCAATGTCCGCGTATAAGGACAATTTCTCCTCCAGGCGTCCCACCCACAGTCCTCTGACCTCGGAAGATTCCCTAATCAAAATAGCCAGGGGTTCCAAGGCCAGAGCAAACAAGGAGGGGGACAAGGGGACATCCCTGTCTCTCTATGAAGAGAGAAGGCATCAGACAGCCAATCATGCCAGCCAATCAGCCAATGGGGACCCGTGCCCTGAGGGCCGCATAGAGCATTTTAAGCCAGCAAAGGTATTTGGGGCCAAATCCATAACGCCTCAAGACCTCCCAAAGATATATCCATTCTACTGAGTAAAACGCCTTTCCTGTATCTGAGGCGATGCCTCCAGTGCCTTGATTGTCATGTGGTAGTGAGAGATTGAGACATAAGTGCCTTAGGTTTATTTCTGTTCCTTTACCCGGCTTGAACCCCGTCTAATCAATATGGATCAGGTTTTCAATAACGGTGGAGAGACGATTGGCCTAGACTTTCACTAGAATCTTGGCATCCGCATTTAAAAGCGAAATGGGCCTATAAGAAGCACATACCTGGGTATCCTTGTTGGGTTTGGGAATTAGCACAATGATTCCTTCTTTCATAGATTCAGGGAGAGTGGCCTGGGATGACTAATCAGAAAAGAGGGTCGTAAGCTTAGGGGCTACCATTTCAGTAAAGTTAGAATAAGATTCAGCAGGGAACCCACCCGATCCCATCGTCTTGCCCACCTATAGATTCCCAATAGTTGTCTGTATCTCTTCCAGGGAAATATCTGCATCTAAGTGATCCCTGTCTGCCCTATCTAATGTTGGAAGATCAATAGGTTCCAAAAAGGAATGCGATTTTCTCACCCTGAGAATAGGTAACCCTGGGCTCGAAAAGCTCCCTAAATAAAATTCATAAACCTCTTAAGATCTGGAGCCACTAATAATTGACCACTCACGTCCCGTATTCCAGCGCTATGAGTTTGAGGACTTTGGCTTTTTGCCAACCAAGCCAGTAACCGGCCATTTTTACCTCCATACTCAAAGACCTTTTGTTGAGAATATAGCATGGCAAAGAAGGGAAAGTTCCCCAGGGTTCGCTGCCGGATCCGATACCCATCCGGGGTCTCAGAGGAAATATATTCAGCCTCTAACCCAGCTGCCTTAGCCTCCAGAAATTCTAACTAAACATTTACCTCTCTCTGAAGTATAGCAATTCGGAAAATTTACGCACCTCTGACCCAAGCTTTAAAAGAATCCCACCTTACTATAGGGGATTCAGCGTCCCCATTCATAGTCCAGTAATTACACACAGATTCCGTGATAGGTTCCTCCAGGCGATCGTCCGTTGAACCAGAATCTGGATAGAAGCCACAACCAAGAGCCAGATGGGGCGGAGAGCGAAAACTTTATACTAAGTGGAGCATTTTCCGATAAGCCTTGCGGGAATACTCTCGCCTCTGTAACCCAGTGGAGGGCAGCAGAAGAGAGGTCATAGACCTATATCAACGTTAGGAGCAAGGGGACATGACAGACAAAAATGACAGGGGGAGAAATCCGCATGGCAGATGGACAACACCGAACACCCAGTTCGGTACAGTTTGTGTCATATAGAACAGTGCTTTAAAGCACAAGCCAGGAAAGAAAACATAAAGCACCAAGTAAACTTGTAAAAAGAAAAAGATTAAAACAGAACATGACATTGCTCCCAGCCCCCCCCCCCCAACCCCTAAGGAACAAACAAACCCACCCCCCTCCCCGCAACATTATCCCAAATGTGGAGCACATGAAACCCCAAGCAACCAGTCAGTTAAGGCAAACCTAGGGGGGCATGAGCCAGGTGAATCCGCTCAGATATAGAAGCACCTACAGTACAGTAGAGGTGCTGGCAAACAATCAGCATGAAAATATGCCTGTAGTATTAGTAGTTTCTCTCCTGGGCAGGATCAAGTGTAGGATTTAGTCCAGCAGCATGGTCAGTGTAGAATCATAAAACCATTTAGGGACCAGGAAGAGTCCTGGCCCGGGGAGGATAGAGATTATCTTTATGTAGAAATGACACCTGCAAGCAGTGGCACAAACTTAAACAATTGAGAACCAAGTATATTACCAGCACAATTGTGGAGGTTGGCTCCCAACAGACAGCAATTTACTGTAAAGAAGAGGAGGGTCCCCACTTTTCCAGATAATCAGGGATCCAAAATAATAAGCAAGATGCTGGCTGGACACCTTTCCTCCTTTCAAATCAGCGATGGGGTGCCAGGGTATCCATCCAAGCCAAGGCCTCATGTGGAGAGGTAAAAAAGCGAACCGTTTCCCCATCTTGAACCTGTAGACGAGCAGGAGACAGGACACTGTACCTTATGTTGCGGGCCCACAATGCAGCTTTAACCTGGTCAAAGGACTTGGGTCTCAATAGAGTAGTCAGGAAATATGAGCAGCTTATTGTTTTGGAAGCAGACTTCTCCCTGAATCCTAGCTGCATGGAGTACTTCATCCCTGTTCTGAAAATTGAGAAGCCGTAAAATAAGGGTGCGTGGGGGGGGGGGCCTGGGGCCCAGGCCTGGGTGGAACATGATGCACCCTCTCTACAGTGTAGTATGAAGAGAATTGAGCATTCGGCAGCAAGTTATGCAGCAGATCTTCCACAAATACCGTGGGGTTATTACCCTTCACGCCCTCTGCCAGCCCCACAATCCGGAGGTTATTACTCCTGTTGCGATTTTCTGCAACGTCCGCTTTCTTTTCAGGGCTTTTAATTTGGTCTGTAGGGTGCGGAGAGCCAAGGAATGCTGGGTGACTGTGTCTTCTGTGAGGCCTACACGCTGCTCCATCTCTGTCACTCGAGACCGGAGTTTATCTATGTCCTGCCTCATGATGCCCATGTCTAGCTGCACTGCCTCAATCTTTGCTGTGAGTGTAGCCTGGCACAAGGCAATCGCTGACATGATATTGGCTACAAAACTCGGGTGAGCAGAGACATTCAGCTCCTGTGGCTCCGTCTGCAACACTGTTAATCCTCCTTGTGGCACGAGGCTCCACATGGACGGGAGGGGACGGGGTCCTTATCTTCTCAATCGGTGGGAATCTGAGCTTTTTTCCCCTGCCAGCTGATGTTCTGGAGGATCAGCATCTCATCCGGATGAAATCCTCCAGCTACAAGCAGAAATGTCTCCCAGAAGAAGGATAAAAGCAGGTTTTGCCACCAGAGCTCCAGGATATGCAGCTGCTCAGATGGCCATCTTGGACACGCCCAGCATTTTTTATTTCTTAAGATCTTATTACACATAGCTACATATTTATTCTTGTCCATCAGGATGATATTCCCTCCTTTGTCAGCCAGTTTTATTGTGATTATATTATTGTCTAATAGTTGTTTCAAAGCCTGTGTTCACTTTTCATCAATGTTAGTATGCGCTTTGAAGTATGTTTTAAGTTTCTGAAGTTTTTTATTTATTAATTTTAAAAACTCTGCTGCATTGGAGTTGGTACTAGGGGCTGGACATTTATCTGACTTTTTCTTAGGTGCTTAAGTGATCTATCAGAGCTGTCTTTTCCAGATTTGGGTTGCACTTCCACGAGATCCAATAGCTGTGGGGGATCAATCCGATCGATTAAATCTGCTGTGTTGTTTTCTTCCAATAAGGAGATAAGCTGACCTATTGCTCTGTTTTCCCTTGGAGAGGCCACTATCAATGCCTTGTTTCTGGTATAAACTTTTCAAGCTCAATTTCCTAACAAAAAGTTGGAGATCTTGAAATAAATCAAATTTATCAAGATCATGACCTGGGTAAAAGCTTAGTCCCTTTTTCAAAATTGTGATTTCATCTTCTGATCGTGTGTGTGAAAGATTGACTATATTGAGATTATCAACCAGTCCAGTTTCTGTATTGGATATTAAGTGATCACAGGTGTCTGTGTTTTGAATTGGATATGTGGGCATACTGCTGGATAGAATTAACTCTAAAAATGAAACATCTGTGGTGGTTGGCTCAGACAGCTGCGGGCATAGTTTTAGCTTGAGAAGTAGGTTCCCCAGTTTGTGGTCTATTGTGTGAAAGAGACCAGTCACCAAAGTTGGTACATTACTTGGTACCGTTGAAACAGAATACACCCAGGTGTAGAAGTTGTAGGGTAGGAGGTTTTGTGAGAAGTGTCTAAACTTGGGTTTTTTAGCTGTTTGTCCTTGTATCAAGTTGCCATGGTGTTGGCGTTTAGTGCGTTGTCCACTCCTGTGCTTGAAAGATATCTGTAAAGAGGCAGATGATAAACTTGAAGAATGCGACATTGAAAAAATGGCAGAACCGCACCAGCACCACATCCCTTAAAGAAAATAAATAATATGAAGGATAGAACGGAAAAATGGGACTTTAAAGGTGCTGGTATACCCCCTAACTGAAAAGACATACCATACAAGTATAAGTAAAATATATAAATTGTTATTGATACATGATAAAACACATGAATTGCTAGCGCAACCAGAAACACTGGAATGCTAGATGTGATTAAGAACATCGGACCGTGACTCTACAATCCCCATTTGCCCAAAACCAAGACAAACACCCATCCATGGACATCGAGTAAAACCCACAGTCCTAACTTGTTTGATACAGAGAACAAGTAAGGTAGAAGGGTGAAGCAGATGGCATCATCAACTCCATGGGTGGTAAATGATCCTTGCTTTTCCAGCGCGTTTCGCCCATATGGGCTTCCTCAGGGGATCATAGGAAGGATTGGGGTGTAGCGTCACTACAATTACAATGTGATTCACAAAAAAAAGAACAAAAATAAATACATATAGAAATATCAATATGTGAAAGAAACAATTCTTTATTTTTTGTAAGGTCAACAATAATATGGCATCCTAAACATAATCATATAAGCGAAGAACCTACAGAAGTTTAGATAACCCACACTTTGTCAAGTACCTGGTAGAGTTAAGCGGACACCTGGATGTTCGGGTTCGGCCGAACTTCGTGAAAAAGTTTGAGTTCGGCCCCGAACCCCATTGAAGTCATTGGTGACTTGAACTTTTGGGCACAAAAATGGCTCTAAAAAAGTCCTGGAAATGGCTAGAGGGCTGCAAAAGGAAGCAAAATTGGGGTAAGAGTAGGACAAACGCCCTGCAAACAAATGTGGATAGGGAAATAACTTAAAATCACATAAAAAAAAATAAAAAATGGAGGAGGAGGTGGATGTGGAGGAGGAGGTTGAGGAGGCGGTGACCCTTGCGTTGTAGGTGGTGGAAGTGGCGGTGTAGGAGGAGGAGGAGGTAGCCAACACTGTTTTTTGTTTTTGTTTTTTTTTTTCTAATTGGGATAGCCCCCAAAATATTGAGACAAATTTAAAAAAAAGGATACGTTCACTTAAGTATACCAATGGCTGTGTGAGGCCAGTATAAATGGCTATTTGCACAAGGTACAGATAAGTCTTGTGGGATCCATGCCTGCTTCATTTTAATAAAGGCTAGCTTGTCCACGTTGGCTGCGGACAGGTGGCTGCGCTTGTCTGTGATAACGCCCCCTGCCGTGCTAAACACACGTTCAGACAATACACTGGCTGCAGGGCAGACCAGCACCTCCAGGGCATAAAGGGCAATCTCAGGCCATGTGCCCAATTTGGAGACCCAGAAGTTGAAGGGGGCAGACCCATCAGTCAGTACGTGTAGGAGTGTGCACACATACTGTTCCACCATGTTGCTGAAATGCTGCCTCCTGGTAAGACGTTGCCTATCAGCTGGTGGTGCCGTTTGTTGTGGCGTGCTGCTGACAAAGCTTTTGCTTTTCCACGTTTCGGCCATGCTAACTCAGCCTTCTGAGGTGCTGGTGGTGCCTCAGCTGCATTGGCCACCTCTTCCTCCTCCTCTCCCTTTGCCTTGTGCTTCCACTAAGCCCCCGGTGTCATTTGGGAATGCCCTCAGCAGCGCGTCTACCAGCGTGCGCTTGTAGTCGCACATCTTCCGATCACGCTCCAGTGAGAGAATTAAGGACAGCATGTTGTCCTTTTAATGGGGATCCAGCAGGGTGGCCACCCAGTAATCAGCACAAGTTACAATGTGGGCAACTCGGCTGTCGTTGCGCAGGCACTGCAGCATGTAGTTGCTCGTGTGCCAGGCTGCCCAGAGGCAAAGACAAGCTGTCCTCTGTGGGAGGTGTATCATCTGTGTCCTCCGTATCCCCCCAGCCATGCTCCAGTGATGCCCACAAGCTGCGTTTGGTGCCACACTGCTGTGAACACGGTTCCTCCTCCTCCTCCTCATTCTCGTCGTCCTCATCCTCCAGAACTGTGCCCTGGCTTTAAAATTTTTTACCTGGCATATGCTGGTGCAGGAACCCACCCTCCGAGCCACTTGTGAATGACTGGCCTGATAACCGTGGAAATGACCCCTCTTCCTCCTCCTCCTGTGTCACATCCTCTTCCATCATCGCCCAAAGTGTTTTTTCAAGGAGACATAGAAGTGGGATAGTAACACTGAGAACAGCGTCATTGGCACTGGCCATGTTGGTGGAGTACTCGAAACACCGCAATATGGTACACAGGTCTCGCATGGAGGCGCACTAGGTGGTGAAGTGGTGCTGTTCTGCTGAGCGACTGACCCGTGCGTGCTGCAGCTGAAACTCCACTATTGCCTGCTGCTGCTCGCACAGTCTCTCCAGTATGTGCAAGGTGGAGTTCCACCTTGTGGGCATGTCGCATAGGAGGCGGTTAGCTGGAAGGCCGAAGTTCCGCTGCAGCGCAGACAGGTGAGCAGCAGCAGGGTGAGAACGCCGAAAGCGCGCACAGATGGCCCGCACTTTCTGCAGCAGCTCTGACATATCCGGGTAGTTTTTTAGAAATTTCTTCACCACTAAATTCAGCACATGCGCCAGGCAAGGGATGTGCGTCAAACCGGCTAGGCCCAGAGCCGCTACGAGATTTCGCCCATTATCGCACCCCACCAGGCCGGGCTTGAGGCTCAGTGGCAACAACCACGCATCGGTTTGTTGTTCAATGCCCGCCCACAGCTCCTGCACAGTGTGGGGTTTATCCCCCAAACATATCAGTTTTAAAACAGCCTGCTGTCATTTCCCCCTCGATGTGCTGAATGTGTTACGCTGACCAAATGAGGAGGTGGTAGAGGAGGAGGAAGCGCAGTAGGAGGAGGAGGCAACAGGAGGCAAAGAGAAATGCCCTGAAATCCTTGGCGGAAGGACATGCGCCAAACTGCTATCTACCTCAGGCCCACCCGCTACTACATTTGCCCAGTGTGCAGTTAGCGAGATATAGCGTCCCTGCACGTGCTTACTGGTCCACGTATCAGTGGTTCTTGTCCCCGACTTGTTTGTGCAGGGAAGGGATGGCTCGCCTGGAAAAGTAGTGGCGGCTGGGAACCACATACTGTGGGACAGCCACCGCCATCAGGTTTTTAAAACTGTTTGTGTTCACCAGACGGAATGACAGCATTTCAAAGGCCAGGCATTTTGAAATGCTGGCATTCAGGGCCAGGGATCGTGAGTGGGTAGGGGGGTACTTCCTCTTTCTCTCCAGTGTTTGGGAGATGGACAGCTGTAAGCTTCCTTGGGACCATGGTGCGTGGAAATGCTTGGGGACGGTGGCGGACATGGTGGCGTTGCTGTCACAGCGTCTGTTTGCTGGGTGGCAGGTGGCACTGGCACTGTAGAGGTGGAGGAAGAGGCCAAGGCAGCAGCAGAAGAGTGCTTATTCCACTGCAGCTCATGCTTTGCATGTAGATGCCTGGTCATGCAGGTTGTGCTCAGGTTTAGAACATTTATGCCTCTCTTCAGGCTCTGCACAGCGTGCAAACCACTTGTGTCTTGTCGTCAGCACATTGTCTGAAGAGCTGCCTTTTGTGTGCTAGGTCCCTGGGTGCAGTGGGTAGTAGTAGGCATACTGTCTAGGGGACAGTCGCTCCGCTTTTGCAACCTGCTTCCACTCTTGCTGTGCTGGTGCCTCTGTGCGACCGCCACCTCTTTCTCCAAGCTGCACACGTCACTCGCATGACCTTCATTCCATGTGGGGTCTAGGACCTCATCATCCTCCACATCATCTTCCACCCACTCTTCGCCACTGCCCTCCTTGTCAGTCTGCACACTGTAGAAATCCGCAGCAGTTTTGTCATCAGAGACGTGCTGCGTTGGTGTTTCCATGTCCTCATCCTGAAACAGAAGTGGTTGAGCATCGGTGCACTCAATGTCTTCCACTTCTGGGGCAGGGCTAAGTGAATATCCCACGGAATGCACACCAGCAGAGTCATCAAAAAGCATAAGAGACTGCTGCATCACTTGGGGCTCAGACTGCTTGGCTGATTTATAAGGGGCTGAGGTGAAAGACAGATGGCCATGGGGTTCAGGTGCCAACTCTGAGCTTTCAGCAAGGGACCGGGTGGGAGACAATGTGAAGGAACTGGAGGCATTGTCTGGCATCCAATCTACTATCGCCTGTACTTGTTCTGGCCTCACTATTCGTTTAACAGCATTCAGACCTACCATATAACGTTCAAGGTTCTGTTGGCTACTCGCACCTGAGGAAGGTGTTTCACTTGTGCGTGTAGCTGGCACAGATCGACCACGTCCTCGCCTTACAACAGGAGCTTCACCAACACCTGCAGCACCACGACCACGTCCCTTATTTGATGCTCTCCTCATTCTGGACGCAAATGTACTGTTTAGCACAAATTTATATTATTTTTTATAACGCTAATCTGTCCCTCACACCAGCAGCAGAAACCTCTCCCTACACTAGTATGAGATGATTTTATAACGGTAATCTGTCCCTCACACCAGCAGCAGAAACCTCTCCCTATACTAGTATGAGATGATGATATAACGGTAATCTGTCCCTCACACCAGCAGCAGGAACCTCTCCCTACACCAGTATGAAATCAGTTTATAACGGTAATCTGTCCCTCACACCAGCAGCAGGAACCTCTCCCGACACCAGTATGAGATGATTTTATAACGCTAATCTGTCCCGCACCCCAGCAGCAGGAACCTCTCCCTATACTAGTATGAGATGATTTTATAACGGTAATCTGCCCCTACAACACAGCAGGAACCTCTCCCTGTACTAGTATGAGATGATTTTATAACGGTAATCTGTCCCTCACACCAGCAGCAGGAACCTCTCCCTATACCTGTATGAGATGATTTTATAATATAATGCTAATCTATCCCTCACACCAGCGACAGGAACCTCTCCCTATACCAGTATGAGATGATTTTATAACGGTAATCTGTCCCTCACACCAGCAGAAGGAACCTCTCCCTATACTAAGATTAGGCATTATAAAATCATCTCAAACTAGTATAGGGAGAGGTTCCTGCCGCTGGTGTGAGAGATAGATTAGGCATTATAGAATCATCTCATACATCTCTCACACCAGCGGCAGGAACCTCTCCCTATATTAGTATGAGATGATTTTATAACGGTAATCTATCCCTCACACCAGCAGCAGGAACCTCTCCCTATACTAGTATGAGATGATTTTATAATGATAATTTATCCCTCACACCAGCGGCAGGAACCTCTCCCTATACCAGTATGAGATGATTTTATAACGGTAATCTGTCCCTCACAGCGGCAGCAGCATCCTCTCTCTATATTAGTCTGAGATCATGTGACATGCAGCTGTACGTGACTCCAGCTCATATCGAGGCTGGGTCACATGATGCACTGGCCAATCACAGCCATGCCATTAGTAGGCATGGCTGTGATGGCTTCTAAGGGCAAACGAGTGAAACGCTTGTTGATTGGCTGCCCTGCAGCCATCCAAAAGGCGCGAAAAAATACCCGAACTCCGAACCTGGACTTTTTCTCAAATGTTCGGGTTCGGGACACGGATACCCTAAAGTCCGGTACGAACCCGAACTTTACACTTCGGGTTCACTCAACTCTAGTACCTGGTGAATGGAGAACAAAGTAATGAGCCGAGAAACTCGCATCAGGACTGGTCAGAGATACTCCTAGTATAGGGAGCCAAGGTGAGAACCCTGGACAGGCTTGCTTGGATCCCGAACTTCAGAGGGTTCAGACTATTCCCAACAATGTTAGCCTATTGATACAAAGTATCAGAGACCGGATTGGACTGGAGACACAAGAAAGGGGGACGGCTAAAGAAGCAAGGACACATCCACACTTGACATCTACAATCAAAAGCATAAATGCATGCCACTATTAGGCTGAACATAAATCAGATAGACAGACTAATGGCTATAACAGCCCTAACATCTCTTATACGTGATGTCAGTATAAAACCCCTGAGCTGGCAAAACAAATATTCCAAATCGGCACTTTATATGTATGCAATATAAGTGTAGCAAAAGAGCTTGCAGGTGGATGTGTGCATATATATATATATATATATATATATATATATATATATATATATACATTGTTTACAAGGCAAGCTAAACAAATATCCATTTTAGTCTATATACTATGTGAACCACAAGCAGGGGAGCGCGTGTAAAATACATGTGCAAATACATGTAGCATTGCTCACTTGATGATCCTTGTGTGTCGTACGACTGTCAATGTTGGTCCTGAGGAGGCGGTCAAAAAGTGTGCTGCACTTCCCCAAAACCTAGGGGAAAGATTTGTGTCCGTTATCCCTATGGACATAGAAAAATGTGGATACACTCACCGTATACAAGACGCCCCCCACAAACAGTGAAGGGGGTACAAAGAGTTGGCCAATAGACCCAAGAGTGTGAACACCTTACCTCACAAACGAGAGCCCCAGAGAGGAACAGCTCGAGCCTGGTGCTGTAAGAGCCGCAAAGGCAAAACGCTGTTTAGTCAGAAGGGAGAGATGTCCCGTCCCTACAAGCGCTGGTTTGGCGCCAAAAATGTCGGCACGCATCCTCCATAAATGACGTCATAGATGTGCGTCCTTACCACAGGAGTATGCTACAGAGCATGCGCCGGCCACCTTTTAGATGTCATGTGCTGACTATAGGGCAATGCTGATGTAATGGTGGGACGTGACGGCCGGTCAAGATGTCCAGTAATGGTTGAAAACCCCCAAGATCCAGACCCCCTTTAAAGCACATCCCCCAGCCAAAATGGGCGAGGGGCTAGGATGGAAAAAAAGGGGGGGAGGCAGGGGGGGAAGAGCCACGGACAGACCGATGAAGCCGCCCCCGTCCCACCACAATTTCCAAAGAAAATTTAAATAAAAATGGAAAATAAGCAAAAATACTAATAGTAAAATGAAAAAACTGAAAAATAACTAATGATTAAATAATTTAATGAGGGGGGGCGTGGCCGGATGGTGAACTGAGCAGACGTGCTTGAGAGGAGCTCCTGACATCCTGACTCTAATCCTGTGCAAAGCTGCTGCATCCGACTTTTCTACCCTTCCATCGGGGTGTTGTGTGCCCCCAGCTGACGGCCTGAACCTGAGGGACCATCTATTGGTGAGAGGGAGCAGCCGGCAGGACATACCGCGGCTTGGGCCTAGTCCCGGGTAGTGGCGGCCATCTTGCTACACCCGCGCGACGCCCGCACCGAGTCTCCTGTCTGCCTAGGCCCTGGGTGAGTGAGGTGTTGTCGCCTGGGATAGGGACTACAGACCCCGGCCATGCCCACTGTGAGCCAGAAAGCCGCAAAGAAAGGGCCCCAGGAGCCGCGCCAGACCCGCTCGGTGCAAGGCCTGGGCCAGGGCCCCTCCTCCGCCATCTTGCTAGCAGAGCAGAAGGGGAAGCGTGTCGCAGACACACAGGTGGCGTCTAGGGTGATGGAGGCTGCTGAGGAGGGGGGGATGCGTAGTCCAGGTGCATCCACTACCCTAGTCCATTCGGTTCCTAATTCCCCAGAGCCGGAGTCGCCGCAAGAATCCATTACTAGGCCCATCCTGGAGGCCATTAATGCCAGCAGCGCCGCAGTCATGGTCCGCATAGACCACTTAGCTGCAGAATGTAACCTCATCCGCCATGACATGGATAAGATCAGGGGCAGGCTCACTACAGCTGAGGAGCGGATCTCGGAGGTGGAGGACACCTCTCATACCTATGGAGCACAACTTGCAGAACTTCAAGGCCTGGTCAAGTCGCTGCAAAGGAGAGCTGAGGACGCAGAGGACAGACAAAGGAGGAACAATGTAAGAGTGGTGGGCCTGCCGGAGGGGTCTGAGGGGGATAATCCTACTCTCTTTGCTGAACGCTTTTTCCAAAAGTTGCTGACGTTGGGTGATTTACCCCCCACTTATGTCGTAGAGAGGGCTCATCGGGTACCAGCA
>BLSH010405776.1:45643-58826 GCA_018402905.1 Glandirana rugosa
AGAGACTACCCTATAACCGTGTAGAAAGAGAACCTCCTCTGTACCAACGGACGGCATGGTTTGGGGGGGGGGGGGGGGGGAAGGGGGGGGGGGGTTTGGTACGGCAGGCAACCATGTCTCCTCCAAGAGAAAGATGTGCCAATATCCCATCAGAGATTATGTACCAATTGGAGATCACACAACTCCAAGCATGCTGGCAACGGCATGCTACATAGCCTAAGCCCCTATCTAGAACTGATAACATGTCTCCAACCAACAAAGTTTACAACGGTCTGTAATATCGAACCAAAAATTCCCACAGTCAACAAGGAGGATATATTGACTCTGTAGGAAAAACAGAATCTGATCCCAATCCAGTCCAAAGATTCTCTCCTCCGTCTTGATCTAAATGTACTGATCGCTCAATAGATCAGTTCATAAAAAAGGCTTGAAACTTTTATTTCTCTTACGTTCATTGACAGACGCAGCCTCGCTTCATGACACGTGGGTTATGTACCTTTTACTAGGAGTAGACTAGGCAGAACGAAAGTTCAGAAAGCAAAGTTGGCCCCTCCCCAGGGGGGCCGTCCTAAGCACATAACCCCTCAGCCCTGCATAGCATATCAGTTTTCTTCTGCCTAGTGCAAGGAGTTAGACCTGGTTCCCTGCTGGGAACTGCGGTTCCCCTATTTTTTTCTTTTGCTCAAGCTTCCTGATGAAGACTGCAATCAAGTAGCCGGCTGGGAGATATGCGGATATCTCGAATCCGGAACCCTCCCCAGCAGGGCCGACGAATGCGAGCCACCCTTAGCTGTACGCGGGGTCCGCCGCATCGTGGGGCGGCCCGGCGGGTTAAACGTCTCGCCAGCTCACTCAAGAACGGGTCTGAGGGCCCGCGTCTTGGGTGTTGCATGGCCGACAGCTCTCCCAGAGTGGCTGGGTGGCAGGTCTGTCTCGGGTGGGTGACCCGCTACGCCCGCAGGATGGGTACGTACGCCTCCCGGGGCTTGGGGGGCTGCCGGGTCCCATTCCTACCCCTGGGGTGTCTGGTGGGCCTGTTCCCCTCCCTTACCCCTCTCTCCACCACCCTCCCCCTGCAATGCCTATGGGACAGCTACCCCTAGCCTGCTTGTGACCTCTCCGGTTCCCCTCCCCCTCCCTTGCCGCGGTGCAGGGTCCGGGGGGCTGAGGGGGAAGTCCGCATGTGAGCCGCGCTGTCGGCCTGCATGGCGGCGGCCGGCGCCATTTTTTGATGGTCCGGCTGCCATTTTGCTGTAGTTGGTCGCGTGGTCTTGGCCTCTAGGGAACATGGCGGCCATTTTGCCTTGGTCCGCCGTGTACTGCAGAGTGATCCACGAGCTGGAGGCCGGGACTCGTGCAGGGGAGATGGCTCATGTACCGAAAGCAGCAGCAGACAGTGCTTCCCAGGGGTGGCATATTAGCGGGTGGTGAGTCCTCCTTGAAAAAAGTTCCCTGGGGTGGTGGGGGCGCCGTACTCCGGCTCATAGGCCTCTCTGGGACAGTGTCCGGTGGGTGGTGCATGGGTGGCTGAAGCTCTGCTTCCCCGCCAGAGGTCTCCGGGCTCTGGGCTTGCTGGACCCGGTGGTGCGCTTGAGCAGCTGCCAGTGGTCCCAGGAGTGTGGCTCACAGGGCACAGGGGAGACCTCTACCTTCTCCCCTCTTAGCCTTTGGGGTGGAATCGAAAGACCCCCCTGGAATAGTTTGAGGGCGAGATCAGGGGACCCTTTCTGATACGAAGGGTCCTCAGGGGCCACGGTGGTCCGTGTATGTGAGAGGGGGAGATGGCTCAGAGGTAGGTACTCTGGCTGCCAAGCTCAGCGTTGTGAGTTTGCATCCCTGGGCCCTCATCTCCCGGTGTTACTAAATGGTTCACCTCGCCGCTCGGCTTGTCTCTAGCAGAGACCACGGAGTCTTGTGCATTAGAATGTATGGAGATTCCTAGGGGCACCTGGGACCTCAGCCCAGGATCTGGACTGCCCGGGGTGAGCCCTGGTGAAGTGTGAGAATCCTTTGTTTCCTGTAGGCCAACCCGGGCTCCTAAGGCGTCCCCTTATGTCCATTATTGGCCAGTTTGTCTATAAGGAATGGCAGAGTCCGCAGAATTCCTTCACCCTGACAAAAACGTTTTTCTGTGCGCTATCCATTTGAGGACAGCCTGTTACAGAAATGGGTCTCCCCGGCGGTGGACCTGCCTGTGGCCCGCCTACACAAGGCGACAACTATTCCCCCTGGAGGGGTCTCCCTCTTTTAGGGATCCGGCCAATAGGCGGACAGAAGCAGTGTCTGTCTAAGGCACTCTTTTTGGTGGCAGGGGCAGCCATACGACCAGCCTTGGTGTCTGTCATGGTAGCTCAGTCGCTCACGGAGTGTGCGCTTGCGTGGAGTGCGGCACGGGGCGGCGTAGATTCGCCTAAGCCTGTGACGCAGCCCTAGACTTGACACCGATGTTGTAAAAAATGTCGGTTTTTTGCAATCATTATCAGGCACCTGCTGTGGCTGCGACGCTGGTCGGGTGACCACGCATCCAAAAAAGGCCTCACGGATCTTCCCCTTCAAGGTGACCAGCTATTTGGGCCCCATTTGGATGAAATCATTAAGGATTTCACTGGGGAGAAGAGTTTCTTCCTGAACCCAAGCGGCGTGACCAGCGCCGCAAACAGGGACCTCCGCCCTCAGGGCAGAAACATTTTTTTCATGCGCCCGGTCAGACGGGCAGGAACGCCCGGGCCGGCAAGTCTGCCTCGGGCTCTGGTAAGCGCCCCTGGCAACTACTGCAGTGGGACAGGTCCCCCTCGTCTCTGGACCGTCTGATCCGGCTGGATCATCTGACCAGGGGGTCGTTGGCTTAGTGGCTTCTGGCCCCGGCATTGACCCTGGGGAAGTCGTTTCTTCCTCTAAATTGGTCGATAGTCATGACGGATGCCAGTCTCTCGGGCTAGGGAGGAGTCCTTAGGAACCTGTCGGCTCAGGGGCGTTGGTCGACGCAGGAGTATCGACTTCCGATCAATGCGTTGGAGCTGAGGGCGATCGAGCCTTGTCTCCTCCGCTGGTCGGAGAGGCTGCGCGGCCTCCCAGTTCGGGTTCAGTCGGACAACGCCACGGCAGTGGCGTACGTGAACCATCAGGGCGGAACAAGAAGCTCGGCGGCAGAGGCAGACCACGTCGTAAGGTGGGCAGAGCTTCATGTGCCGGAAATCTCCGCCATCTACATTCCGGGCGTAGACAATTGGAAGGCAGACTTCCTAAGTCACCAAAAGCTGGACCAGGGGGAGTGGTCCCTGCATCCAGAGGTCTTTCGCCAGATTTGCGAAAGGTGGGGCACGCCAGATGTGGACCGGTTGGATTCCCTGGTGGTCCCGGTTCAGGTTTCTGTACGCCTTTCCTCCTCTCAAGCTTCTACTGCGGTTACTGCGCAGGATAGAAGTGGAGGGAATCCCGACAATCCTGGTGGCCCCTGATTGGCCTCGGCGCCCTTGGTATGCCAATGTGGTGTGGATGTTAACAGACGTTCCCTGGCGACTCCCGCTTCGCGAAGATCTACTGTCGCAGGGCCCCATCTTGCACCCTGCTTTACCATCGCTGGCTTTGACGGCATGGCTATTGGGTCCCAGGTGTCGAGGGACAGGGGGGTCTCTGAGCCAGTGATCCCCACTATGCCTTAGGCGCGCAAGTGTACTTCGCGCAAGATTTATCATTGCACCTGGAAGGCCCATATTGCCTGGTGCGAGTCGGGAGGTTGGAATCCCCGTTCATTTGCAGTTGCCCGGGTGCTGGCCTTTCTTTAACAAGGCCTGGACCAAACGTTGGCTTTGAGCACCCTCAAGGGCCAGATCTCCGCTCTGGCGATCCTCTTTCAGCATCCTTTGGCGACGCATTCTTTGATCCTTACATTCGTACAGGGTGTACGTCATGAGGCTCCTCAGGTACGGTAGCCCCTGGCACCGTGGGATCTGAACTTGGTACTTTCTGTACTGCAGAAACCACCTTATGAGAGGATCAGGGATATTCCCTTACAGTTGCTGTCTCAGAAGGTCGCCGCCTTGGTGGCTCTCACATCCGCTAGGCGGGTGTCTGCATTGGCAGCTTTGTTGTGTATGTGTATGTGTACCTAATTGGTCCTACCTAAGGGTAAGGCAGTGCTGCGTCCGTCTCCTTCGTTCCTTCTGAAGGTAGTCTCCTCTTTTCACATTAATAAGGACATTGTCCTCCCTTCTTTGTGTCCGCACCCGTCTCATCCTACGGAGATTGCTCTGCATTCCTTAGATGTGGTGAGAGCATTGCGGGCGTAGTTGCCAGCTACGGCTCCTTTCAGGGAGTCAGATGCGTTTGTGCTGACAGATGGGCCACGCAAAGGGTTGGCGGCTTCGTCTGTTTCACGTTGGATCAGACAGACCATGACCCATGCGTATACTGTTCAGGGCCAAGTACCCCCTTTTCCGGTCATGGCTCTTTCCACCAGAGCGATTAGTACTTCCTGGGCGTTTAGACAGCAAGCATCGGTGTCTCAGGTGTGCAAGATGGCTACTTGGGCCTCGGTGCACACTTTTGTTAAGTTTTTTACAAAGTTGATGTGTCCGCATCCGCGGCTGGTGCTTTTGGCCGCAAAGTTTTACAGGCAGCGGTGTAGATTTTCTGTGGGTACAGTTGTTGTTGTTTGCCCACCCCTCTGTTTGACAGTGCTTTGGGACGTCCCCACGTGTCATGAAGAGGGGCTGCGTCTGTCAATGAACGTAAGAGAAAATAGGATTTTATTAAGAAGTTACCGTAAAATCCTTTTCTCTGAGTTCATTGACAGACGCAGCACCCACCCCTCGGTGTTGTGTTTTGGTACGGCTTGTTACGAACTGATATGCTATGCACGGCTGAGGGGTTATGTGCTGAGTAAGGACGGCCCCCCTGGGGAGGGGCCAATTTTCCTTTCTGAACTTTCGTTCTGCCTAGTCTACTCCTAGTAAAAGGTACATAACCCACGTGTCGTGAATAGAGGCTGCGTCTGTCAATGAACTCAGAGAAAAGGATTTTACGGTAAGTTCTTAATAAAATCCTATTTTTCATTTCAAATCCATTTTGTCTGGAGGCGAAGGAGGTACGTATCTGTTACCTCCCTTATCGGATTCCCCAACGTGCTCTAAGGCGAAAAATCTCATAAAGGCAAGGTTAAAGTTATGGTATAGACCAATATGGCGACTGATGGCCGACTCCAGTTTGCCGTTTGAAATTTCATAAACGTAGTCCCTAATTCTATGATGAAACTGTCTTTTTGTTTTACCCGCATAGAATGCCTTACATCGGCATTCCGTGTAGTAAACAACACCCTCCGTCCTATAGTCTATGGAGTGTCTGGGAGTCCAGGACTGACCATTAGGTAGATGGACAGTTCTAGCCTGCCACACCCATTCCCATTCTCAACAACAAGCATTCATCCTCTGATAATGCATAAGAGGATAAGTTGATAATTTGCAAATCATCCAAGTTTTCTTGGTGAAGTACAGCTGAAGATTGCCTGACTTCTTGAAGTCCCCCAAAGGGGATAGATTCCCCTGAGAGGGATCCTCAAGTTTGGTTTTAGATCTCACTACTTGCTTACCTGGGTTAGTCGCATAGCCTGCTGATACTCCAGCCCCTACGTCACCCGATGGTGCTCATGACGAGGGTCCATCACCCGAAAGAGGAAATGAAGAGCTAGGCTTGAACTGAGTAAAAGAAAAGTTCGGATGAAAGGAGGTAGGCTTCCCAGCACCAGAGAAATCACCCTTATTAGTGTTCTGTCTTTTTGGCTGAGGTCGGTCGCTCTAGGCGCCGAACTTCGTCTTTTTGGATTTGCCGTATCCTGAAGAATCCGAAGCAATAGATTCAGCCTTTTACAGAGGAGGCTGAGCACAAAGAAGGTACTTCAGTATCTATACCTCCTGTATCTTGTGTCCCAACCGGACCCTCCCCCTGTTGTCTCCGGGGGTGCCGTTGTGTGCGGCCAGGTTTCTGTCTGAACCCTTGTTGCCATTTATATGCCTTACCCGTATCGTAGGCTACCATATCTCGCATTCAATTTTTATTCTTAAGGAGTAACTTTTTATTAAAATTTTCCATAAAGTCCCTTAAATCCTTTTGCCTAAGTAGGGTTAGACAAGATATGTTGGTTGTTTGTGTGTAGTTGCTGTATTGTTGCATCTATGGTGCTTATCTCTTTTGCATAGTGGTCATTGAGAATGTCCATCATGTGAAAAGAGCATGCTTGGAGATTATCCTCCCATATCTGTTTCATCTCTGTACTGACTGACAGTAGTGTAGGGAAGATCTGTATACAAAGGCCAAAAGGAGCACACTTTTTCTCTTTATAGAGTTCAAAATACTGTTTATGCCAATATAGAGATAATTTTTTTGATAAGTAATTGCTTCAGTCTCTGGAACCAAGTGTCCATGTCCTGTTGGCCCTTATTGGCTCCTAGGGCCTCATTTCTGATCCTATAGGTGAAACCCTCCCATTCCTGGCCACAAAAATCTGCCATACCTTAACCTCCGTAAAACAATAGATATTAATATAACCTGAACTATTATAGAGAAAAAAAAAAAAACATGGGAGAATGCTTCTACTCTGAATAAACAAATCTAATAACTCCAAAAACCCAAAGCAAAGGTGAGCATCATAAGGCTTCTTAGTCGTATAATCCAAGCACGAATACTTGGATAAAAGAAGGGAAAAAAACCCCAGAAAAAAAACAAATGTTTTATATGTTTTCAGTAGGGGTTGTACGGCCGAGATTACCAAAAGCGGGTATCTGCTACCCTAGAACAGAATTAGAGACATTGAAAAAATGGCAGAACCGCACCAGCACTACATCCCTTAAAGCAAATAAATCATATGAAGGATAGAATGGAAAAATTGGACTTTGAAGATGCTGGTATACCCCCTAACTGAAAAGACATACCATACAAGTAGAAGTAAAATATATAAAGTTTTATTGATGCATGATAAAACACATGAATTGCTAGCTCAACCAGAAACGCTTGAATGCTAGATGTGATTAAGAACATCAGACCGTGATTCTACAATCCCCATTTGCCCAAAACCAAGACAAACACCCATTCATGGACATCGAGTAAAACCCACAGTCCTAACTTGTTTGATACAGAGAAAAAGTAGGGTAGAAGGGTGAAGCAGATGGCATCATCAACTCCATGGGTGGTAAATGATCCTTGCTTTCCCAATGCGTTTTGCCCATATGGGCTTCCTCAGGGCATAGGAAGGATTGGGGTGTAGCGTCACTACAATTGCAATGCAATGTGAGTCACATAAACACAAAAAAACAAAGAACAAAAATAAATACATATAGAAATATCAGTATGTGAAAGAAACAATTCTTTTTTATTTTTTGTAAGGTCAACAATAATATGGCATCCTAAATATAATCATATAAGCGAAGAACCTACAGAAGTTTAGATGAACCCACACTTTGTCAAGTACCTGGTGAATGGAGAACAAAGTAATGAGCCAAGAAACTCGCATCAGGACCGGTCAGAGATACTCCTAGTATAGGGAGCCCCTATGTTTTTGGGGAAGTACAGCACACTTTTTGACCGCCTCAGGACCAACATTGACGGTTGTATGATCCCTTGGGACACACAAGGATCAAGTGAGCAATGCTATATGTATTTGCACATGTATTTTACATGCGCTTCCCCCTTGTGGTTCACATAGTATATAGACTACAATGGATATCTGTTTAGCTTACCTTGTAAACAACACCTATATATACATCCACCTGCAAGCTCTTTTGCTACACTTATATAGCATACATATAAAGTGCCGATTTGGGATATTTGTTTTGGTAGCTCAGGGGTTTTATACTGACATCACGTAAAAGGGATGTTAGGGCTGTTATAGCCATTAGTCTGTCAATCTGATTTATGTTCAGCCTAATAGTGGCATGCATTTATGCTTTTGATTGTATATGTCAAGTGTGGATGCGTCCTTGCTTCTTTTGCCATCCCCCCTTCTTTCGAGCTGATTGTGTCTCCAGTCCAACCCGGTCTCTGATACTTTGTATCAATAGGCTAACATTGTTGGGAATAGTCTGAACACTCTGAAGTTCGGGATCCAAGCAAGCCTGTCCAGGGTTCTCATCTTGGCTCCCTATACTAGGAGTATCTCTGACCAGTCCTGATGCGAGTTTCTCGGCTCATTACTTTGTTCTCCATTCACCAGGTACTTGACAAAGTGTGGGTTCATCTAAACTTCTGTATGTTCTTTGCTTATATGATTATGTTTAGGATGCCATATTATTGTAGACCTTACAAAAAATAAAAAATAATTGTTTCTTTCACATATTGATATTTCTATATGTATTTATTTTTTGTTTGTTTTTTGTGTTTGTGACTCACATTGTATTTGTATTTGCAATTGTAGTGATGCTACACCCCAATCCTTCCTATGATCCCCTGAGGAAGCCCATATGGGAGAAACGCGTTGGGAAAGCAAGGATCATTTACCACCCATGGAGATGATGATGCCATCTGCTTCACCCTTCTACCTTGTTCTCTGTATAAAACAAGTTAGGACTGTGGGTTTTACTCGATGTCCATGGATGGGTGTTTGTCTTGGTTTTGGGCGAATGGGGATTGTAGAGTCACGGTCTGATGTTCTTAATCACATCTAGCATTCCAGTGTTTCTGGTTGAGCTAGCAATTCATGTGTTTTATCATGTATCAATAAAACTTTATATATTTTACTTCTACTTGTATGGTATGTCTTTTCAGTTAGGGGGTATACCAGCACCTTCAAAGTCCTATTTTATGTTCTATCCTTTATATGATAAAACCGAATAATGTTCTTGTTTTTGAGCAAACCTATTTTTGGAGTATTTACTCTGATTCCATTTGTACGCCTCACCCTCTTGGAAGGCATTTTTATCTCGCATAAGCCTTTTGTCTTTTTTAATCAGGACCTCCTTATTAAAACTCTCCAAATGTATTTTGAGTTTTTTCTCCCTTACTGAAAAAGATCTGTGTGTTTTATATACCTGTAGCCTTGTGCATATATTTATTTCTGTATCCAAGGCATTGGATCTTTTCTTGTATTCACCTATCAGTAATTTCATCATGCTCTGCGAGCATGTGCATAAAACTTTTTCCCATACTTGTTTAAAGTCTGAGTCCAGGCCCTCCAGTATAGGGTAGATCTGGACTTTTAACTCCAAGGGATTCATATCATCCTTTATATAGTTGTGTATATATATTTGGGAAAAATGAGCAGTAAGATTCAGAGCTTTTTTGTTTGTTTTTCAAATTATCTAAGATGTTGGAGAAAAAAAAAAAAGCTATTTTTCTGGCATATGAAGTCCTTTCAGGACTATCTTAAGGATGATTTGATCCCTACACTGCAAGATTCACTACACTGGATTTTCCTCAAAATTCACAAGGATACATTAAATTCATCAGGGAGACCAATAATTTCAGGGAGAGGTGCCATTAGTGAAAATGCCAGCAAGCTAGTGGACGAACACCTTAGACCACTTGTAACATCTTTGCCATCCTACGTCCGAGATACTATTCATCTCTTTCAGATTCTAGACAATCTACACATTCCAGAATCTGCATATCTAGTCATTATAGATGTAGAGGCTCTTTATAGTTCAGTCCCTCATGAGAAAGTTTTAGCAGCCATTAAACACATTTTACACCAAAGAGGGGGGGGGCAAAGATTGGGCATATAATGAATTCATTCTCTCTCTATTAGAGCTCATCTTTGGGCTTAATGTCTTTACATTCAACGGCAGGTACAGGGGGGCGATGGAGACCTGTTGTGCCCAGTCGTATGCCAATCTGTATCTGGGGGAGTGGGAGCAAATGTTTGACAAGGCACTGTCACTGCACACGAACCATATCTTATTATGGCACCTGTACATTGAGGATGTATTCGTCCTGTGGAATGGGCTTATATCTCTACGCAATGTTTAGAGAGAATGAACAAGAATGTATTCAACCTTAATTTCACCATGTCCCATGTTAGGGATCAGATCGCTTTCCTGTATGTGGAGATTTATAGAGGGGAGGAAAACGCACTCTGTAGCAGCCTGTACAGAAAGCCCACAGCAGGAAACCCCATCCTGCATGCCTCTAGTTTTCATTGAAAGGCATAAGTCAATTCTATACCGTACAGTCAGTACTTAAGAACAAGACGTAACTGTTCTGATGGCAATATTTTTAAAATTGAGGTTAATAAACTCCGTGACAGGCTCCTGCAGAGGGGGTACTCCCAGACCTCTTTGAAGAGGGCATATAGACGGGCCTCCTCACAGACGAGACACAAACTGCTCTACTCACAGAAATCCAAAATTGAGACCAATCCACTGAGAACCATTACAAAGTTTACTAATCAACAAGATCAGATTAAAAAATTGAATGGAAATATTGGCATATCTTAACAATGGATCCATCACTGGGACAATTTGTCGACAAGTTCCCACTATTTACGTTTAAAAGAGCATCATCTATTAAGGATAAACTAGTGAGGAGAGAATTTAAGGAAGAAGCCCGCAATGACCCGTGCAGATATAAGGGCACTTATATGTGCAGATCATGCAGTTATTGTAGGTATGCATACCGCAAAAAAACCATCTTTACAAACGGACAGGTCTTTCGACCCAGACATTTTTAAAAACTATTGGAGTCATCTATATGCTAATATGTGACTGCGGATATTTCTATATTGGAAAAATGAAATTATTTTGGAGGAGAGCATACAGGCATATCAGGAACATGCAGGTATGTGACCCTGACTTACCTTTGGGCCGACACCCAAAGTTGGTGCACAATGGTAAGTTTCCCAAGATAAAATTTCTTAATTTGGATCGTATACATCTGAGTTCCGGGGGGGGGGGCTGTAATAAGGTCCTCCTCCAGATGGAACTTTGATGGATACATAACCTCAAGGCCACCTGACCCCCAGGACTCAATGAGGCAGTATGCTTCAAACCCTTCTTAGGATTTTTCTCAGGAGGGGTGGAGAAGTAATAGGCACAGGGGGTTTAAACAATACTATGTGATGCTTTACTATCTAGGTCACTAGCTGTATGCATGTAGACTATCTGCACTATATATGCTTTAAGTGATGCTGGGATATTGGCGCAATATGTTCTTTACAATTGTTGGAGAGATGTGTGGTGTTTGAGTAGCTACTTGCTAAAAAATGTTAGTAATTGATTGTAAGGCTGTACACTCGGTTTCAGATCCCCCTGCTCATGCAGGGGGGATATGGCTTCTGATGTGTATCTAGCTGCAATATGAATCACGCCTAGTAGGGGGCACACAATATGTACTTTAATGCTGATATTTAGGTGATTATTGTCAACATCCAAAGGGTCCCTCCTAAGATGTGGCAATGGATCACCCGGCATGGTAAGCCGCCCGGTCCGTTGCCCGTGGCTGCTTCAAGGCCATTGTCAGTCTATTATGACTGTTCAATATTATTTGACCTCCATCTTGTTACTCCTGTGGATATTTTCAATCCTCTGGAGAGCTCTCCGTGTTGGCAGGGCGTGTGCGTTTGACGTCACTCCGGCGCGCTGACGTGGCAACTCTAGTCGCGCACCAGGGAGGCGATGCGCGTGTACGTCTCGGAAGGCCAGTTGGGATGAGATCACCTGTTTTCTCTCCCCAAATCACACACAGCTGCCGCCTATGAGACGGTAACTGTGATTTGAAGGAGACTTAAATTTATAGGTGTGTAGTACTGAGAACTTAGTCAGGCACTTGCCCTGCGGACACACTATACGGGAGGACTTGCTCATACGCCCTGCATCTCACCTGTGAGGTAAAGTACAATTTCTGCTGTGCTATTGTGTTCAAAAGTCCACAGGAAACCTTTTCTTAGTAGTTAGACCGTTGGGGTCTCCAAGATATGGATGGACTGGAAGCTTTGGAGTGTGGCCACTAAACCGGTTTCTTATTTATACTCTCTATATACCTTGCATTAACCTTATGGGCTCAGATAAACTATGGGTTACCCATAGGACAAGTAAAGCATGATTTATACTAGATATATTCTACAAATTTGATAGATATGCCATGTTGCATATCAGATTTATATGGGTGAGTGGCCACCCCCCTTTGTATAGGCTTACACAGAGGAATACAGACCAACACCATTAATACAAAAGGGATACTCTCTTCCCCTAAAAATACTGAGACACAGGTAGGACATGTCATCTGATATAATAACATACAAATATGAGCATACCTTTGTTATATGTTTATTCTTAACTCTATATATTTTTGGCTTTACAAGGCCAATTATTGCACAGTATTCTTATTTGCAATTGCAATTCCTTGTCCATTTTTTTTACCTCAGTGCTCTCTGTTGCCTATTGTCTTGGAGGTGATTACTGGGAGGTCCTGTATAAATCAGCAATTCATTCAAATAATGAATTATAAGATATGGTATCTTGATGAGGTGTTTGAGCAGGAATATCTGAGACACGGTCCCTGTTATGTTGTCTTTTTCTCTTTGATTTTAAATCTAACATGGAATGTTCATCTGTACACCATTGGAATATGTTTAACCACTTCAGCCCCGGAAGGTTTTCCAGCTTTAGGACCAGAGCACTTTTTTCAATTTGGCACTGCACCGCTTCAAATGGTAATTGCGCGGTCATGCCATGCAGTACCCAAACAAAATTTGCGTCCTTTTTTTCCCACAAATAGAGCTTTCTTTCTGTGGTATTTGTTCTCCACTGCGCTTTTTATTTTTTGCGATATAAACAAAAAAAGGACGAAAATTTTGGGAAAAAAAATATTTTGAACTTTATTACAAAAATACAATAAACTAAATTTTAGGGATACATTTTTGCCAAAATGCATTTAGCCACGTCTTGGGGTAAAAAAAAGTTAATTACCGTATATTGGTTTGCGCAAAAGTTATAGCGTCTACAAACTAGGGTACATTTTCAGGAATTTATGCAGCTTTTAATTTATGACTGCCCATCTCATTTCTCAAACCCCCTCCCCCAAATGACCCCATTTTGGAAAGTAGACACCCCAAGGAATTTGCTGAGAGGCATGTTGAGCCCATTGAATATTTATTTATTTTTTTTTGTCCTAAGTGATTGAAAGATGACCAAAAAAAAAAAAAATTACACAAAGTTGTTACTGAAATGATATATTGCTCACACATGCCATGGGTATATGT
>BLSH010405776.1:77719-90946 GCA_018402905.1 Glandirana rugosa
TCTCCTGTAACGGGAGAACACCATCAAGAGTTTTTGTCGTAATAAGTTACTTGTCACCATAGAACTTTGAATTTCATATTGAGTGTCGTCTTTGTTACTTCAGAGACATATGGGGTTCAGCCCCCTTTTTTTTCCCCAAAATAATTTTGAATGGCATTTTAGGAAAAGAGTCTCAAGTGACTGTCTGCGTCGAGAAGTACTGAAACACCCCAAAATACAAGCAGGATGGTCCTCAATTGATCCGTCCCTTTTCTTCCCTGCCTAGTTAACTCCTGGTAGGACGAACATAAAACCCCACAAAGTCATGAAGAGCTGCGTCTGTCAGTGAACTCTGAGAAAAGGATTTTACGGTAAGTTTTAATAAAACCCCTTTTTTTTCCCCCGACTTGGGGTATACAGAGACTTCATTGTTTCTGCTGTGAGTTATACTTTAAGTTTCAAGATACCACTGTTCATTGAATAATGCTGTTTTTGAGAACTACCACAAGAGGGCAATGTCCTCTAACAAGGGGGGTTCCGGTCCTCTCTGCTGTATGTATATTGTTTGACCTCCTGTGGATTCCACACCATCATTATCTATACACCAGACTATCAAAATATTTCTGTGTTGGAAAGGACAGCTGGACTAAGCAGCGGGGGGACATCTCCCTCTACCTCTGTTCTTCTCCATCTTTCTCTCCATTTCTCTACTCCTCTTCATCTTTCTGTACTTTTTTCCCATTTGTAGGGCAATGATATTTTACAGAGACCTGGGGTTCCAGCATCATACTCTGCCAGCCTTTCCTCGAACCCTGTGCCATGGCGTCCCCCATAGCTTTGAAAATTTCGACCCTGAACTGCCGGGGGTTTAATACACCAGAAAAAGGCAGTTACACATTACATCACTTTTACCAATCCCGCTCTCAGATCCTACTCTTACAGGAGACCCACTTTTGTAAGGATTCAGTACCTCAGCTCCCCAATAAGCATTTTAGTGCCTAGTAACATAGTACAAACCCCACAGTTAAGTCGCAAGGGGTCTCCATTGCTTTTCACAATTCCTTCCCGCATGAGGTTTTGTACTCCTGCATAGATCCCTTAGGGCACTATCTTTTTTTAAAAATTAAACGCCTGCAATTTTTCTTTACAATCGCTAATATTTATCTTCCCAACCAGGATCAAGGTGCCTTCCTCTCATCCGTGACAGTCCACTTGTTGGACTTCGGGACAACCAAACCTGATTCTCCATGGTGACTTGAATGCTGCCTTGGTCCCTAGACTGGACTCATCCCCACCTCCAACCTATCTAGGGTGCGCACTGAGCTAGCCAACCTTACTTTGGTGGAAATTTGGAGGGTACTCCACACTACTGAGAGAGACTACACGTTTTACTCAACCGCACACAATACATATTGCAGATTAAACTATATCATCTTGTCACAATCCCTTCTAAACCTCAGCCCAAAATGCACTATAGGCCTTAAATTGTGGTCTGATCATGCACCGGTCCATATTACCCTGGGCTGGTTACCTCGTTTGCCCCGCAGTACAACCTGGCGCCTGAACGACAATTTACACTCGGATCTAGCGTGCACATCTGAGATATCTAAAGCCATAACAGATTTCACGATCACACGCGTGGACGACACAACCCCCGCAATGACTAAATGGGAGACATTAAAGTGTGTCCTCCGAGGGATCTTTATACAACATGGCTCCAGATTGAAATGTGCTCGCACAGCCGAAACCAAAAGATTATTTGCCCTTATGAGAAAAGAACACAGCGCGCCAGACCCTTTGTGCAGTATTAATGAGCCACAATTTATTAAGATGCAATAAAGGATGGGTACTCACAAAAAAACAAGGCATAAAAGCATGGTCTCGGTAGCAGCCGGCTAGCGGTTTCACATTCCAGAGTGGATGACCGGGATGGAGCAGGAGGGAGGGTTGCAGGTCGGCTGGCCGAGCCGTCTGTGTCTCTGTGTCTCAGTCTGTGTCTCAGTGTCTCTCCTCGGAAAGCACCGGCGCCAGGACATGAAAAACGGGAAGTTCGGCACCGGACGTGATGTCAGCAAGCAGGGAGCCAATTGGGTGATGCATTTCAATACTACTTGTATTTTCTATAGACAAGGGTCTGAAGAAAATATATGCAGACGACCCCACATAAGCATCCCTTCAAGTCTCAAGGAGATGGAGCGATTCGGGCGACACAGCAACTTCAAGTTAAACATCAACAAAACCGGAGCACTAAACGTCTCCCTACCTACCCACACTCAACACACACTACAAAGAAATTTTCCATTTCATTTGCAGACCAAGTCCATTAAATATTTAGGTACAGAAATACCCCGTCACTTTAATCTACTAATTAATTTCAGCCCACTCTTGACAAAAATAAGACGTTCCCTAGAATCCTGGCACCAATTCAAATTACCTTGGCTTGGAAGGATGAACATCCTTAAAATGGATATATTACCTAAAACTTCTTTACCTGTACCAGGCCCTCCCCATTACCTTACCAGCTGCCTTTTTTCGCACCATTAGAACATTAGCTATCAGATTTTTATGGCAATACCACCCTTCCAGACAAATTTCTCTGCTTACCTAAAGCAAACGGTGGGGTGGGCTTCCCTGACTTCGAGATCTACCATACCTCTGCAATTTTTTCTAATACGCTGGAATGGTTCCCGAGGCCCCTGACTAAACTTTCCACTAAAATTGAGTAAGACATGTCCTCACTTGACATGCGTTCTTTATTCTGGGGGTACGGAGCACTTTATTGTTCCTAGAGGCATTATCCCTCTGGTACCGACGCAGGTCCACACGTGCTTTATCCACTAAACCCAACCCACTCTCACCTCTTTGATAATCCAGTGTTAGTTGTCAGCAAAACCTTATCGAGACTTCACTCCTACGAGAGCCTCCTGGCCCACTGCACGCTCGTTCATCCACTCAGGCAGGGGAGACTTCCTGCCCCATGAGAATCACCAAGATACCCATTCAGACTGGCTCACCAAATGGTCCCTAACAAAATATTGCAACACCCTCCACCGATCGTGTAGTCTCTCTGTTACCTAGGCATACCTTGTCGTTGATCTACAAGATGAACCTGGCTCATACTCATAATGCTATGCCAACTTTTACGCACATCTGGGCTAGGGACTTGGGGGGATTGCTCGCTGGTACAGGGACCTGGTCACTACCAATAAAATCTTTCCCGGGACCGCAGACCCATGCTGGCGCTGTCGTAGAGAAAGAGGAATGTACCTGCACATCCGGTGGGAATGCACCCGAATCTAGTCTCTTTGAAAATTAATTTTCACAAATTACTCTGCATATTGCCCTGTTATCCATTTTACCAGGAACTATTAAGCATCACAAATCAAACCCACTCAAGTTCTTCCTTTCAGCTGCCCGCCACCTCATCACGAAATTCTGGATTTACAACAATGGGTAGATTTAATAAATGACACCATGCTCATGGAGGAAATGCGGGCAAAGGAACTGGATAACGGTGGAAAACATCTTCAAAGTGGTATGCATTATTCAGCCTATGGCATTATTCAGCCTATGGCAAACTCTTAGACAAACTACCACGTAGATATATCCAACCACCTAGACCGGAATATCAGGGCACTCTGAATTTCGCTTCACCTTGCTGGGGAGATTTGTATAGCATAGGTACGCTTCTCTGAACTGAGATGTCTGTCTACTCACTCAGGTCTCAAGGTCTCCGCTACTCAAGTCTTTCAAGAACCTCTTGACTCAATCCTACTCCCTTTTTCTCTTTCTCCTGTCATTTAACTTTTCTTCTTTCCCTCTCTTATTATAGGTATAAAAGTTAAGGTACAGTACTGTTGATGTCCAATACACTTATTGTCTCAAAAGAGACCGTGCACATCTTAAGAATTGTCATTTATATGCACGACTATGAAGCACCTTCTGCTGTGTCTTGCCTGTTGTCACGTACCTGATCCGAGGCCGAAATGCTGAGAGAGGCTCCACTTGCGGCTAAACGCAGTATACCCCTGGAATTGGGAACAGGTAGTATGGTGTGCAGAGAAGCACGGGTCACCAGGGCTGAAGACTGGCTTGAGCAGATGATCACTAGAAGACTGTGTAGACTGGAACCCCAAGACAGCAGAACTTCCAGCAGGCAGTAGTCTTCAAGAGAGGTTGCCCGTAAAGGCCTGGCAGGGGTGCAGCAACTCTGGAAGTGCAGACGGAGAATCAGTGCAGCTGGGTCAGCACAGGCAGAAGCAAAGGGCAAGTCCAAAATCCAGGCCGGGTCAAACACAGGGAATCAGAGCAAGGAAGTCTATATCCAGGCAGGGAAGAAAGTGCAGGAGACTGAATAGGCAGAGTCCGAGTAGCAAGCCAGTGGTCAAGTACAGGGGATCAGGCAGAAGCCGGAGGTCAAATACAGTGGAGAAGATAAAGAGCAAGGTCAAGGAGCAAGCCGGGTCACAACAGAGGGCACCTCTGGATGCCCATGCTGGCCATCTTCTCTGGGTGGTCATTGTTGAAAGCCTGCACTAATCGTGGAGCGTGTACATTACTAAAAGGTTCCTATGAATTCTCTTCTGGGGGTACCCCTTCCACTTAATTAGGTATTGCATTTGTCTGCCCCTTCTCCTGCAATCCAGAATTGCTTCGATATCAAATTCAGGTTCACCCACTAAAACTGGAGGCGGAGGCAGCTTCCTGGGAATGGACTTGGAACTGTGGGTTTAAGAAGAGATGCATGGAAGACTGGATGAATTTTGTAAGAGCTGGGTAATGCCAGTTCAAAGGCTACTGGGTTAATCATCCTCTTAATCTCAAAAGGTCCGCTGAATATTGGTCCCAATTTTCTAGACAGGCAAGTGAGCCTGAGATTCATGGCTGATAACCACACCTTGTCTCCTATCTTGAACATAGGGTTCTCTCTTCTCCCCTTGTCATAGTATTTCTTGTACTAGTCCTGGGCCTACTGCATGGCCTCCCGAAGCTTTTGGTAATTAGACTGGATACATTTCAACCGATCTTGAACTGCAGGTACTGTTGTCTACGGTAACATGTTGGGCAAAAAGGTAGGATGATAGCCATAGTTAGCCCAGAAAGGAGACTGGTTTGTGGCGGTGTGTATGGAATTGTTATAGGCAAATTCCGCGCATGGGAGCAGCATGATCCAGTCATCTTGGGAATATGTACAGAAAAACTTAGATATTGTTCTAAAGTTTGGTTTGTCCTTTCTGTTTGCCCGTTGCTTTGTGGATGGTAAGCAGAGGAAAGGCAAAGCTCAATGGACAGGGATCTGCACAAGTCCTCCCAGAATCTAGAGATGAACTGGGCCCCTCTGTCAGATACGATGTTATCAGGCAATCTGTGCAGTCTGACCACCACCTTGATGAATGTATTGGCAGTCTCCGTAGCAGAGGGTGTTCCTTTCATCGCCAAAAAGTTTGCCATCTTAGAGAGACGATCCACTACCACCAGGATGGCAGTGAATCCCTCTGAAGGGGGCAGGTCATCTATGAAGTCCTTGGAAGATCTTCTTCCACGGTTATTCAGGGACCTGCAGCGGCCTTAGCAAACCCCAAAACTTGGCGCTGGGTCCCTTGTTTTGCTGACAAATGGAGCACAAATTAACCAAGTCCTTGCAGTCTTGCCTCCAGCAGGGCCACCAGAAGGAACGTTTGATCAGTTCAGCAGTCTTTTGTGTGCTGAAGTGACCTGCGAGTTTGTGATCATTAAGAGTCTTTAGAACCTGCAACCTTACTTGTTGGGGAACAAAAATTGTTATTCTGTAACCACAGCAACCCCTCTTGTCTCCTCAAACTAGCGGTTTCAGTTAACGCACACTGGCTGGAGGCTTGTCGATTGCAGTCTTAAGATCAGGCTGTATGAGCAAAAAATTTTGTGCAGACACGATGGTTTCAGGTTCAGTGCCATCAGGGGTCTCTGGAAACATCCGGGATAAAGCGTCAGCTTTGCCGTTCTTGGACCCTGGATGATATGATAGGTGAAAATTGAACCTGGAGAAAAATAATGCCCATCGAGCCTGGCGGGGTCGAAGGCGTTTTAGCAGTCCTGAGGTACTCCAGGTTCCTGTGATCTGTAAACATCATGATGGGATGAGCAGCACCTTCCAATTAGTACCTCCACTCTTCCAGGGCAAATTTAATAGCCAATAATTCTGGGTCACCCACATCATAATTCCTCTCAGGAAGGGTAATTTTCTGAGCAGCAAAAGCCACAGTGTGGAGAAGGGCTTTTGGTCCTTGACGCTGTGAAAGAATGGCCCCTGTTGCTACTTCGGATGCATCTATTTCCAAAACATACGGCAGTGCAGGGTCTGGATGCTGTAGTACTGGGGCTGAGGTGAACCGACTCTTGAGTTTATCAAAAGCAATCTGGGCTTCTGGGGTCCACTGAAACCGGCCTTGCTTACGCTTGAGATGCGTAATGGGTGTAATGATCACAGAAAATCCCTTCACAAACCTGCGATGAGAAATGACAAAACCTAAGAACTGGATAGTGGTTTTCTCAAAGTCGCATTCTTCTGCTTTATCATAGTCCATGTTTCCAGAGAGTTGCAAGTACTTTCTTTACATGTGTACGATGCAGTTTCAAGGTGGCAGAGAAGATAAGGATATCGTCGAGATAGACTTAGACGATAACAAAATTGTCCAGGAACTCTCTGAAAATGTCATTGACCAAATGTTGGAACGCGGCCGGGGCGTTGCATAGTCCAAATGGCTTGACCAGATATTCATAATGTCCAAAACGGGTTCTGAAAGCAGTCTTCCATTCGTCTCCCTCGCAGATATGAATGAGGTTGTATGCGCCCCTGAGATCAAGTTTAGTGAAGATCTAGGCCGTACGGAATCGTTGAAAGAGTTCGAGGATGAGAGGAAGCGGGTAACGATTCTTGATGGTAATTTTGATCTCTGTAGTCAACACATGGTCTTAGGGTACCGTCTTTCTTCCCAACAAAAAAGATTCCAGCTCCAGCAGGGGAGGAAGAAGGCTGAATGAACCCCTTTTCAAGGTTTTCATGAATGTATTCCTGTAAGGCTTCCAACTCGACTTCGGACAGTGGAAATATCCATCCAAAGGGAATCTCAGCCCCAGGCAACAGTTCTATTGGACAATCGTATGGTCTGTGAGGAGGCAGTTTGTCAGCTCCCTTCTTATCAAATACATCCATAAATTTGTGGTAAGTGGAGGGAACCTCTGGATGTAAACTAGATGGAGGCTGGAGAGAAAGACAGCAGGTTTGCTGATGGGCGGGACGAAACAGTAATCAGTAAACAGTAATCAGAAGAAAAGTCCAATTCTTTCTTAATCCAGTTCATTTGTGGATTGTGGGCTTGTAACCATGGGAGTCCCAGGATGATAGGGAACATAGGTGAACAGATGATGTCAAAACAGATGGGTTTCGTTTCTTGACGAGTCCTGAGCAAGGTAAGGAGCCGTCGGCCAGATGTACTTGTAAGGTATGCTTCTTGTCCTGAAGGGGCACACATAGTCTCTTAGCCAAAGCAGAGTCCAGAAAACAACTGCATGCCCCTGAGTCCACAATTGCCAGAAACCGAATCTCCTCTTCTGCCACCCGTAGAGAGACAGGGAGGACAAGGTGTGTCACCGAAGGACCAGCAACCTGAAAGTTCATAGCATGGTGGGGGTCTTGGCTTACTGGACCTGACAGGGCACTTGCAGAGGTAATGACCTGCTTCCCCACAGTACAAGCACAGGTTGGACCGTCTCCGTCGCTGTCTTTCCTCCGGAGTGAGAGAGGACTGGACCAGTCCTAGTTGCATTGGTTCCCTCTCAGGCACTGTGGCAGGATGTGGCAGGAGCCTGGCTGGGTGATGACGTATGGATCGATGAAACCCGAGGCAACCTCCAAGTGGATGGAGCGGTTTGGTAATGCTCAGACCGCCGTTCCCTCAGGCGTCGATCCAGCGGGATGGTTAACTGGATCAAGCCTTCTTGATAGCAGGGGTCTCTACTCGGGCTAGTTCATCCTTGAGGGTCTCTGAGAGCCCCCGGCGGTACTGGTAACGGAGAGCAGCCTCGTTCCATCCGGTGTCGGCAGACCATTTCCGGAACTCCACGGTATAGTCCTCCACTGGACGTCTCCGCTGGAACAGGTTATGCAGGATGGATTCTGCGGTGGCGGTACGTTGGGGATCATCGTACAGCTGTGCCATTGCTTCAGAGAAAGAGTCCACAGAGTTTAGTATGGGCCTTCTTTGCTCTAGCAGATGGTGAGCCCAAGCCTGGGGTTCATCAGAAAGCAGAGATATAATGAATCCCACTTTAACAGTCTCTGACAGAAAAGTTCTGGGCTGAAGGGCCAGGTATAGCTGACAGGCATTTTTATAGGGCTTGAATTTCCTCCGGTCCCCTAGGACAGTGGTTCTCAATCCTGTCCAAGTACCCCCAACAGGCCATGTTTTGGGAATTTCTCTTAGGTAAAATAGCTGTCCAAAACACAGAGCCATTGACTCTGATTTAAAGCACCTGTGCAAGATAAAGGAAAACCTGCAAACATGGCCTGTTGGGGGTACTTGAGGACAGGGTTGAGAACCACTGCCCTAGGACATGTTCAGGTGTGGGGACTCTGGGTTCTGGAGCTGGCAACATCACAGTATTGACCGGGTTGGAACACTCTTTGGGTGGGATGGCTGTAGCTGAGCTGGTAGAGGGTGCTTCTGTATCAACAGGAACAGAGGACACAGCAGAATGTTGTAGGCGACCCTCTAACTGGAAATAGTACTCCTGTAGCTTCTGTATTGCTTGGGTGAGTAAGGTGACCTGTTGGCAAAGTGCTTTGATGGGGGAGCCATCCCTGACGGCCTCTGACATGGATGGATTGAACTGTCACGCAGAGGCGGCTCTAGGCTTTGTGAGGCCTTAGGCAAAACTTAGATATGAGGCCCCACTCACGCCCATAATGGGAAAAATAATTAAAGTGATAAAAATTAACTGTATTGGGAGGATACAGTATAGGGGGAGGGTACGTGGACAGTGCAGGGGGAGGGTACGTGGACACAGTACAGGGAGCAGGAGGATACAGTACAGGAGGCAGGAGGATACAGTACAGGGGGGGAGAAAATGGGCACAGTACAGGGGGGGTAGGCAAGTGGACACCGTACAGGGGGTAAGAGGGTACAGTAAAGTGGCAGTGTTGAATAATATAGATATGGTTTCCTCAAGCAGAGCTGTGCAGGGAAGCTGCCCTCATAGATCCCAACTATTCTGGCAGGCTGTCCTGGGCTAAATCTATACTGGAATGACAACTCCCCCTCTACCTTCCCCTCCAGAGTTTTTTGCTCTCTTCCAGAACTTTGCAGGGGTTATGGAAGGACCCTGGGGTGGAGCATCTTATTATTGCTGCTGCTTTTGTGGGTGGGGTACTGTGCCAATCACATGGGGTGATTAGTAAAGGAAGGTCAGCTGGGATTGGCACATTACACATCTTGCCCACACAAGCAACAGCAGTAGTAAGGTGCTCAACCTGGGGCTTCTTTCTTGGCCCATGAAAAAATTTGAGTGGGGGTGGGGCTGGGAACCATGGGGTAGGGGAGGAGTTTGGAAAAAGGGGGGACTGGGTGGGAGATGGGGAATAGGTAGAGGAGAACTAGAGAGAGAGAGAGACCCCCCCCCCCATCAGAGTACTCACTCGGAGGCAGGATGGACAGGAGGGATGGATGGATGAGACTCCATCTTTCTTGTGCTGGGCTTGATCATGAATCTTCCCGAGCCCACATCCCCTTCTCTTCGGCAGAGCACTGTGTGTGTCGGGGAGAGTGGGCGGCGCAGACACAGGAGGAGAGGAGTGAAGGAGGAAGCAGCTCTCTCCTGTATGGCTGTGCGGGCTGCAGGGGGAGGGGTCAGCAGCGTCTCTCTCAGTGATCGCACGGTAAACTTTTCACACTGGCAGCCTATCTTCCTCTCACTGTCTCAGTGAATGGACTCGGCGCTAAGCTGCCTGACGGCTGGGGATCTCTGGTGCTAGCAGAGGCAGATCTTTAATAAGGTAAACTAGGCGGCTGCGAGGCCCCTGTGAGGGCGAGGCCTAAGGCGACCGCCTAATTTGCCTAATTAAAGGGCCGCCTCTGCTGTCACGTACCTGATCCGAGGCCAAAATGCTGAGAGAGGCTCCCCTTGCGGCTAAACGGAGTATACCCCTGGAATTGGGAACAGGTGGTATGGTGTGCAGAGAAGCACGGGTCACCAGGGCTGAAGACTGGCTTGAGCAGATGATCACTAGAAGACTTTGTAGACTGGAACTCCGAGACAGCAGAACTTCCAGCAGGCAGTAGTCTTCAGGAGAGATTGCCCGTAAAGGCCTGGCAGGGGTGCAACAACTCTGGAAGTGGAGACGGAGAACCAGTGCAGCTGGGTCAGCACAGGCAGAAGCAAAGGGCAAGTCCAAAATCCAGGCCGGGGTCAAACACAGGGAATCAGAGCAAGGAAGTCTGTATCCAGGCAGGGGAGCAAGTGCAGGAGACTGAATAGGCAGAGTCCGAGTAGCAAGCCAGTGGTCAAGTTCAGGGGATCAGGCAGAAGCATAGTCCGTGAGGCAAGCCAGAGGTCAAATACAGTGGAGAAGATCAAGAGCAAGGTCAAGTAGCAAGTCGGGTCACAACAGAGGTTCAAACAGGATACAGGACACTGGTTCAGGAACACTGGTGAGCTAAGACAATCCAGCGATTTGTGTGACACAGAGGCTGCCTTTTATAGGTCAACAAACAGTCTCATTGGTTACGCCGAACACGCGGATTGCGCCGCCCCCAACAAACGTTCGTGCACATGTGTAGATGCATTCGTCTCTCGCGCATGCGTGTGGGAATGCGGCGATCGTGCTTATTTCTCTGATACCTGTACTGTCGATAATGTCAACATATACTGTATTCTATGGGGAACTTTTATGTCGAAGTCCTCCCCACTACACACTTGTTAATGTGTTGCCTAAACTATGTTTATATGCTGAAAACTCAAATAAAAATATATTCAACCTAAAGCCATTTTTTTTCAACTTCTGGATAGGAGATGGAATGGTTAATAACACTCAGATTTTTTTTTTAATGCCTCTGTCTGAAACTATCTTCTGTTGATTCTTAGGCCCCTTTCACATGTGCTTTCCGATCATGTTCGCCTATCAGTTTTTCAGGCGGACCCGATTAGACCTTCCAGTCTCCTCTATGGAGCCGTGGATATCAGCGGTGACATCCGCTGCTATTCGATCCGATCCTGTCCGCCAAATCCAGACAGATGGTGGTCCTATTTTCCATCCGTCTGGTGGATGGGATCGAATGAAAAACGGACAGTGAGTGGAGACGGACCAGTCCTCCGCCTGCTCATCAGGGATCAGCGGATCTGTCCCTGCCGAGCAAGTGGATTCCATTGAATGGATCCGCCCAGTGTGAAAGGGGCCTTAGATATTCTTAGAGATAGAACAACAAGAAGTTAGGTGAAATACCTTATTAAAGCCAAAGTCAAGGTTTAATTTTACTTTAAGTAGTGGAGACAAACAGAGGAAGCATTATATTCATTCATAAGTATACAAGGCTTCCTAATAATATCTGAAAAGCACTTGGCCCAAATCAAATTACTTCTGGCAGAAGGTGGGAAGTCTTCATAATCCTGCTGGAACAGTGTTACATACTGTATGTATATAGTGTATGTTGTAGGCTAAAACAGCTGGATGCAGTGCTGACTGCTCCAGAATAGCTTAGTTATGGAAATAGTTCATTTGGGCCAGCTTGGCTCAAACAAGCTAAAGTGAAAATAAACCTCAACTTGGGTTTTAAGCTCACCGCACATAATCTTAGTACAATCTTCTTTATATCTACCAACAACAATACTGTATAGTTCAAGGACCTGCTTGATTGGATACAAATTATTGAAAAGCTTAGGTAGGTCTTTGTATAAAAGTTGATTGTATTATCAGATTGTAATATGTAGCGTTAGACAGTTGTCACTGGAATAGGTGCCCCATTTGCAAATATTTCTTAAATTTCTGTTTTGGTGACCAGTTACAGTGGTCACCAAGACAAATGGAGAGTGAGTATCTTCCCAGTAGGTATACAGACAGCAGTAAAAACCTAGCAGATGTTTAAATGCATCCTCACGCTATCCAAAACATTATAAAAGTACAGCTTAAGGCAGTGCTTGACAAATTTGCTTTGAATCTAGGTGCTAGCTAAAAAAGTTAGGAGCCAGGTTTTTTGTAGCGTAATGTGGGTTGTCTGCGCCCCTGGGGTAAGGCAAGTAATTTGCGCCCCCCTAACCCTAACTTAAAGCAGTGCAGCCAGTCAATTACTCCAACGTAACACCATTACATCAGGGTTATAGGCTGGCCAGAAAGAGTGACACTAAAAAATTTGTTATGGGGGAAACTCCTTATTAAACATAGAAGCATAGAAAAGTGACGGCAGAAAAAGACTTTGTAGTCCATCGAGTCTGCCCCTTTTTATTTATTTATTTATTTTTTACATTAACCTTGTTGTCTGACTATAGATTTATGTTTATCCCAAGCATTGAAGCCATTTACTGTTGACTGTCTCACAACCTCTGTTGGTAGTTTATTCCAATCATCAACCACCCTTTCAGTAAAAAAATACTTTCTAAGATTAGTTTTGAACTTCCCCCCAGTTAGTTTGAGGTCATGTCCCCGTGTTCTTGATTTTGGTTTCATATTGAAAAGACTTCCCTCCTGAACCTTATTTACCCCCTTGATGTATTTAAAGGTTCCCATCATGTCTCCCTTCTTTCCTCCAGACTGTACATATTAAGTTCCTGAAGTCGCTTTTGATATGTTTTATCCCCCAGACCTGTCACCATTTTTGTTACCCATCTCTGAACTCGTTCTATCTTATCAATATCTTTTTGTAAGTGTGGTCTCCAGAACTGGACACAGTATTCTAAGTGAGGTCTCACTAAAGATCTATATAGAGGAATCAGAACCTCCTTCCTCCTGCTGGTGATCCCTCTACTGATATATCCCAGAATTCTATTTGCTTTTCCCACTGCCTGGTTACACTGTTTGCTCATTTTGCAATCATCTGAAATGAGCACCCCCAAATCTTTTTCTTCTGTAGTGCTGGCTAACACTGTGCCCCCAATGCTGTACTCTCTAAGCGGATTCTTTTTCCCTAGATGCATTATTTTACATTTAGAAATATTGAACTGCAGTCTCCACTGCTTTGACCAATCTTCCAGCAATGCCAAATCATGTTCCATGTTACAGAC